>JAABKJ010000755.1:40669014-41066518 GCA_011634705.1 Andricus grossulariae | reverse complement strand
AAATTTAAAATTTTGAACTAAATTTTCTTTGAATTAAAAATCTTTACTAATTGAGAATTCAACTCCTAGCGAAAATTCGTCTTTTTGTCCAATTCAACAGTTTTTGATTTAGAATGAAATTATTCTTCAGTTAAAATATCAACTATGACATTTTTTGTGTGAATTTATGTTTTAAATTAAACAAATTTATTTGTTTATTATTCTATTGCTTTGCATTTATTGTCGATATTATTATCAGTATAGTTACAGGTATAAAGAAATAACACCTAAGTAAGAATCGAGATGATTTATTTTCTATGATCATGACAAAAGTCTTCTATGATGAAATTCTTAATTGAATGAGAACTAATAATGTATCTTATCAGTATGCAGTGAATAATGAATTTGCAGCCATAGTACGTGTAATATGACTCATAGTAAAACTTTATTCCCACTTCAAATTCTAGATAAAGCTTAGAAATTCGTAGTATAAATAGCAATGATTTTATTCTATATTTCTCTTTCTCGCGTACGAAATCCTCCTATAGGAAAAATGGAGATTGTTATTCGAATGCTCCTCCTTACAATCGCGTGTTTCCTGCTTAATTTTGTTGGTAAGTGCAATAATATATAAATATATGAAAATCATTAACAAATACAAGTTCTTGAAATATGAACGAATTTTTAATAATTCTTCATGTTTCGATGAACAAATAGATGCATTTTGTCATTCTTAAAAACTGGAGACTTCTAGTTACAATTCAACTTGGAATTTGTCTTTGAAAGCTTGCAAGCTCCTTCTTGACTTGTTCAATATGGTAAAAGTGTAGAACCTTTTTTATAATTTTCCGCGAATAAATACAGTTGAAAAAATCACAAAAAATCACATTCTCATTGCACGCGGCTCGCTTGGCTCACAAGTTTGAGTTCGGCTTTTAAAATTAAAGGTAGTACATTTATCAAGTGATTTCAATATGTGTATGACTGAAAAAAGATTCAAGAAATGTTCAGTGTTGCATGAAAATATTGTTGAAAAAATTTTTTTTTCTGATTCAAAAAAGGTCTGTTATGTTTTCGAAAAATAACACAAAACATATGTTAGGTAACGACGGAAGAGGGGGGGGGGGTATACGAAAATGCTACTGTGTGTTACATATGTGAAGGGGGGAGGGGTAAATGGTCAAAAGTAACGTTACGTAATATGTGAACATATCATTTAGTCATTAAATTTACAATTCTTGTACCATTTTTAGATATTCAAAGAAGATTTAAATTTTGGTACAGGTTCAGGTTATGTTTAAAACAAGATTGACAATCTCAAACAACTTTTTTGTTAAATGTAATTTTTGTCCAAAATTACTATCGTCAGTGAAAAATAATTAGATATCAAAGAATATTGGTAATATTTGAACAATAATAGTTTTCAATTTCAGTTGTACTTCAAAAATGAAACTTATAATTTTGAATAACTTGAGGGCATGTCAGTGTTTTTTGTCGAAAATCTGTATTTTTGCACAAAAATGTAACTGTCTGATTGTTTTTACAAGAATATGATGTATTGGTTCTCAAGTTCATATATCCATTTTTATGAATCATCAAAATTATTGTCTTACCGTCACAAATCTCTATTCTTTACAGAATCAAGACCAAGTGATCCAACTGTTCCTAGAGGAAATAATAATAATAATAATAATAAGCCTCCATCAAATAAGATGTATGCTGGTCCACCTCTACCTCTGGCTAATTCTCCATCTCCAATTATGGCTATCCATCCATCTCGTCGTCGACCCAATAACCCAGGTTTCGAAATATACATGAGGAAGAATCCGGTAACTGGCAAACCTGAATTCAGAAACATACTCGACAGAATTGCTTTTAGGACGATACAAAGGCAATCAAATGTTCATTAAATATAAACATATACACTTGAAGAATATATGTAATGTTCCTGGATAAAAATTGAAAATTAACTAAATTTACTCTCAATCACCTTTAGTTCAATACATTTCTTTACATCAGAAAAAAATCTATATTGTAATGTTCAGAGTTGAAGGAAATTCAATGAGAAGTGCATCTAAAACGGCTAGTGCGAGAATATGGCCAATCTTTAATAACTCATTAGGAAAGAAAAATTCATTTTGATTTCTTGTGCAGGTGTATTTTTTAGGGTGGGGCGTACGAACAAATTTGAGGAAATCGAAATTGGAACTGGATGGGACCGTAGTGTATAAGGACCCTAAAAAAGTATAATCAGTTCGGTCAAAATTCAATTTCAATTCAAAACTATATTAATTGAACTGCCATTCATGCTTCAGTCCCTTAGACTATCACTAACAAATACGGTCCAACTCTGATCCCCGAGATTGAAGACCTTATCCACACTCGTAACAAACTCTGCCAAACGCATCAAAAAACTAAAAGCTGTATCGTTAAAAATACAATTAACCACCTCCGGAAAACTCCACCAACAAAGCAAAGCAAATCTTCTAGCACCGAACTATGAAACTCAGCTACGAGCCATCTGACCCGCAATAAATTTCTAAATGTGAACAAATTGTCTCCGAGTTTCTCATAATCCCAATCACCGATAATTTCAATAAAATAACCCACACGGAATTAAAGACAAAAATTGAAAATACATGTATTTAACTGAGCTACCTTCCTGACTCTTGAAAAATAGCTCAAATTTCAGTCTGTCCGAAAAAGGGCAGGGATCCATACCATCCAACCAGCTAAAGGCCAATAAGTCTTCTTAATACAATGATATAAATGTTTGAAAAGATAATACGCACTTGTGTAAACTATCACCTCGAGGAAAAAAGCTTCCTTAAAACGCAACAAGACGGTTTTTAACGAATTAATAAAGAATATACAAAAACCAGTAGGAATCACCATTTTTGCTGACGATTTAACTATTATCTGCAAGGGAAAAAACTACGAATCAACCATAGCTGCCCTTCAAAGAATCCTCAGTCAAATATGAGATTGGTCACTCAAAACTGGGTACAAATTTTCTCAATCCAAAACAGAATACATCACCTTCTCCTGAAAGAAAATACCTTTATCTATCTCAAACTTATAACTTGATCAAAACGAAATTATAAGAGTAAATCAAGTCAAACTAGTGGCTTGATTTTCAATCAAAAACTGACATGGAGGCCTCACATTTTTAAATTAAAAGAAGACTGCAAAAAACGAATTGAAATTCTCAAAACCTTATCCCACAGAAACTGGGGAGCAGACATAAATGTGCTAAAGCTTACATACAAAGCAATAATCCGAACAAAAATTGACTATGGATCAACAATATATAATTCGGCAAAACCCGGTACCCTCGCCTTACTCTACCCGAAACACAACACTGGCGAACCTCCCTTAGACAACAGAAGACTGAAACTCACTCTAAAACAAGGAATATCGATAGCGGCATATAAAGATAATCCAACCCATCAACTATTCTTCCAGGATAAAAAGAATGGGGACTACCAAAAGAATCCAAATCTGCCAAAACCAATCGGAATAATCCTCAAAAATTATTTAAGCGAACTATCAACTCAAATGCTCCCTGTCTAAACTAACCAAATCAGTGCAGATCCTCCATGGTGTATTAAATTACCAGAAATCGATCTCAGACTTTCACAGAACAGGAAGGAAGAACTCCCTAACCAACAATGGATAGATCTCTTCAAACAAATGAAAGAAAAATAGTTCACTCTCATTATCACCGACGGATCCAAGACACAAACTGGAACTGGCAGTTCTATCTACACCAACAACCTAGAGCTTTATTTCAGTTTACCCGAAAAGTGCAGCGCCTTTTCAGCTGAGATGGCTGCCCTAGTTAAAGCATATGAGACATGCAAACCTCTTCCCGGAAACAACTTCTTAATCTATAGTGACTCTTTCAGTAGCCTCAAAAATATCCAAAAAAGAAACTGTTAAGAGTTAAGAATCCAAACAATCCATAAACTTTACACTGAATGCAAACAAAACAATAAAAACATAATTGCCACATGGATTCCCTCTCACCAAGGTATCACAGGTAAGGAACAGGCTGATCTTCTTGCAAAATTCGCCACTATATTACTAACCGAAGAAGCAAATCTTTCCCTTTCCTTGTCTGATGCCAAAAATTACTTTCAACAAGTACTCCAAAACCATTGAAGAAAACCTCTTGAATGTTATAGAAACGAAAACTTCCCTATCACGAAAACCAATCCTAATAATTCAACATGGAAGACCCTTAATAGAAAAGATTAAGTTGTCCATTAGGACAACCCACGCAAGCCGAAAAAACAGTGAAATTCTTAAAAGAAATCAATTTGTTTTCTCAAATTTAATCAAAGACTCTATATTTTTGAATCAAACAATGTTAACTTAATCCTATTAACATTTGTCTGACTGAAAGAAATTCTTTTTTTTTCATTCAAAGTGCATATACTTATTTGCCTCAAATAAATATTTCTTTGAAAATAATCACGAAAGTGAAATTCACTTGGTGCAAGTAATCCTTTTTTTTTAGTGTAACAATTTGCAAGCGGAAACTTTGAAATCATTATTCCAGATTCGGGTCTAAGGGCATGCACCGGAATATCAAATGACCAATTACATGGTTTATATTTGGCGGCTTTCTAATTTGAAGTATTGTGTTAAAATTTTAGAAAGCGGTTTCAAATTTACCAGGGTATATCTGTCTGGTTCACTTGAGCTTTTATTTTGTTTAAATAGTGCTATTTTATTAATTTTCAATTTTTAATGTAACTGAGAACAGAACTCCCGAGACCCAGCTAAAATAGAATCAATAATAGTATATTATGCACCTAGGGGGAGAAAAAAGTTCCTCTTTGTATGAAATGTATGGAAATTTTCTGTCATTTATGGTAATTTTACCCGTAAAGATGGTAAATTACCATAATGTGCCCAAAATTCATTAAAAAAATGTCTATAAATTTGCAAAAATTTATGAAAATTTTCGGTCATTTATGGTAATTTTACCGGTAAAGATGTTAACTTACATTAAATTACCCGAAATTCATTTTTTTGAATCTCCGGAAATTTATGAAAATTTCCGGTCATTTATGGTAATTTTACCCGTAAAGATGGTAAATTACCATGAATTGCCCAAAATTCATATTTAAAAATTTCCAATAATTTCCGGAAATTTATGAAAATTTTCGGTAATTTACGGTAATTTAGTCAGTTATATGGTAACTTTCCACAAATAACCGCAAAATTCTATTATCTGCAACCAAATTTTCCTCACAGTTTTTACGGTGAGTGGGCTGATAATAATCATAAAATGCGAGCTCATAGATGTTTAATTTTCATTATTCACCTCTGACGTCACTTTTCAGTCTCTAGGGAGTAAAAAGTACTTTTTACTCTCTAGATAGTAAAAATTAGAGCTTTAGTCCCGCTTCCAAAAATTTCAGTTCAATAGATTCATTTTTAGGGTTTCGTAGCACCGGGCAGAAACCCTTGTGGTTACGGTCGGAAAGTTAAGGTAAAACAGGGAGAGGAAGTAGGGGAAATGAGATGAGTGAAAGTAGGGAAAATAAGGGAAGGAAAGATGAGGGAATGAGGGGGATTATGGGAAGTAGGGCGAAATTAAGAGAGGAGACGTAGGGGAAATGAGGGGAGGCGAAGATAGGGAAATGAGGAACACGAGGGAAGGAAAGTTGTGAGAAGAAGGGGGAAATGAGGGGCGCGAAAGTAGGGGAAGTGTAGGTAAATGAGGGAAGGAAAGTGAGAAAATAAATGTAAAATGATAGCACGGTAAGCAGTAGAAGTAGGGGAAGCGAAAGTAGAGTGAGTGATGGGAGATTATGAGAGGGGAAGTATGGAAATAAGGGAAGGGGAATCAGGGGAAGTGAGGGGCAAGGAAATAGGCAGTTGATGGGAAATGAGGGGAGAGGAAGTGGAGGAAATGATGGGAAATGAGTGGAGAGAAAGTAGGAGAATTGTGGAAAGGGAAAGTAGAGGAAGTGTTAAGAAATGAGAGGAGGAGACGTAGAGGAAATTAGGAGAAAATAAGATGAGGAAAAGTAAGCGATATGAGGGGAGGAAAAGTTTAAGAAGTGAGGGGAAATGAGGTGAGATAAAGAGGAAATGATCGGGTGGAGAGAGGTTAGGGGAAGAAAAGATATATACACTGACATATGCGGATATAGTGATGTTGGCTCACAATGTGGAAGGAACAGTTTAGTTATGGGGTTAGAAAAATACTTGGATAGGAAAAAAACTTAGGCTCAATACGTATAAAACGATGGTGATGAGGTTCAGAAAGAAGTGAGGGATTAATAAAAAATGGAGAGCAAGATGTAAAGGTTTAAAGATAAAGGAAGTGAAGGAATTTAAATATATCGGTTTTATTATGCCGGTATTAGGCTATGGGGCAGAGGTATGGAGCTGGCAAGAGAGGAAGGAAATAGATAGGTGCTTGGGAAATTAGGGAAAATGATGTGAGGCATGGTAAAGGAATTGAGGAAAAATCAGGGTAGAAGAAGCAGGAGAAACGACTGTATGTGAGAGGATGTAGGGGAAAAGATTAGAAATGTGGGTGAGTAGGGGAGGGGAAAAGAGGACTGGAAAGGAAAGTAGGGGAAGGGACATGAAGGGACATGAAGGACATGAGAGGTAGACTAGAGGCCTTCGGGTTATATGGTAAGAGAAGATACTTAGAGGTATCAATTAGGAACAAGGGCGTGGAAATTCGAAGAGAAACTAAGGAAGGGGGGCTAGCGATAAAGTGTTACAAAGAGTTGGAAGAAAGAAACAAAGACAAGCAGGTAATAGATGAATGGGGAGAATAGGAGAATCAAGCTACAATAACTGGTACAAGGTGATAAAAAGAGAAGAGTTTCCACCATCTGGGAAGTGGATGGGAGAGGAGAGATGAGCACTTATAGCTAGATGGAGAATTGGAAATTAAGTAAAAGAATCAACGTATTGGGAGAAGGATAAGAAGAGAAATTGCAGAGTATGTAAATAAGTAGAGGAGAAATAGGAGCATGTATGAGGTGGTTGTTTGAGAGGAAAGGAGGAGAGCGGAGGACGGCAAGAGAATGTTAAGAAAATTTTAAGGGAGGAGGGACTTGGAGAAGAATGAGTGAAGGAGGTAGAAAAACCTAGAGGAATTATAGGAGAAGAATGAGGGAGTGTGAGGGAGAGAGAACGGAACTCATAAGTGGGAAGGAAAGGAGGGAGGAATGAATGTTATGCAAACCTAAATAAAGGAAATGAGGGAACGCGGGGGATTATGGAAGTAGGGGGAAATTAGGAGAGGGGACGTAGGAGGAAATAAGAGAGGAGACGTAGGGGAAATGAGGGGAGGCGAAGATGGGGAAATGAGGCAAACGAGGAAAGGAAAGTTGTGGGAAGCAGGGGGAAATGAGGGAAGGGAAAGTAGGGAAAGTGTAGGTAAATGAGGGAGGGGAAATAGGGGAAATAAGAGAAGGGGAAATTTTTCAATTTTTAAATAAAGAAGATTGCAGTCAACAATATGTTCTTAAATAAAAAAGCAGTATAAAAGGATATGGTTTAAGGTAATTGAAATTTTTAAAAGGATTCGCATTCCAGAAGGGATGATATTGGAGAAGTTTGTGATTTACTGACCTTATCCTTTGCCTCCAATTCAATTCCAGGAATATTTGAAAGGGCTGTTATTACCGCAGGGTGGCCAGCGAGAGCTGCATGATGAATTGCAGTTGCTCCTGTGCAATCAGTTGCCTCCCCGTTTAATGATTCCAGAGCTTCTGCGAGATAATTTACCACACCTGCACTACCACCTCGAGCTCCACACATCAGAAGTGTGTATTCTTTCTATAAAAATAATTTAAAATAATTTTCATCAATTTTAATTTGATAAATTTAATTTTTAAATAATTACTACTAGCAATAAACGCGCACGCGTTTCCGTTTCTGCATTTTTATTTACCACCAATAAAAGTATAAACAATTCACAAATCCATTAGTTAACAATTTTCTAAATATTAAGTTCAAAATATTTCTACAACAATAATTAATAATTAATAATGTTGAATTGAAAACGTTTGAAGTTAAAATATGTGTTATAGAATATATAGAATAATTTCAAATTAAAACAATTTTAATAAGAAGGCTTAAAAATGGAAAACATACAGACTTAAATATACAAAATGGGATATTTTCATCATAAAGAAGTTGAAAATGTATCATTTTCAATTGAAAGCTTTTAAAATAAATTTTATTTTGAATTGATGAATCTCGAAGTTGAATGATTTCAGATTACAATTTCAAAAAGAGGACAATTTCAAAACAATAAAAATGGAATATTTCCAGATTAGAATTTAAAAAATTGGATCATTTGAAATTCAAAGGAATTGATATTGTATTATTTCTAATTAAAACCGGACAAAATTAAATAATTAAAAATTGAAAACTTTAGAATTGATTAAAATTTTATAAATTAAAATTGAAAACGAAATTGAATGCTTTAAAGTCTAAGCTTTTGAAATACTAGTATTCTTGATTGTTTTTACATACAAAAAATTTATAATTGAACATTGAATTTGAACAAACAAATAAAAAATAAAATAAATTCACTGTCGTTTTCACCGTTCAGAATGGAAAAATTTCGTTTATGGACCATAAAATAGAATTGTTGTAAAAAAACGTTCAAAATAAAAATGGATTTAAAATGGGAAATATTGAAAATGAAAAAATTTCTATTATGGAAGTTGAAAATTAAAGAAATTCTGAAAAAAATTTAGTCACCAAGAATTGTGATAATAAAATTTTATGCTCAAACTCTTTAAAATTTTAATTATATCAAGTGAATTTGAATCATTTAAAAATGAATAATTATTAAATTTTTAATGATACTTTTCCAGATTCAACCAATTTTATTTCAGTTACAAAATTAAAATTTATTTATATTATTAGAGGAGTATTAATTACAAGAAGTTTAATATTGATCTTTTTGGATTTTTAATAACACATTTTTTAATTTTTTAATTTGAAATTGTTCAATTTTCAATAGTTCATTTAGAGTTATTATTCACTCTTGAAATTTTCTAATCCAATACGTTTTAATGTTAAATTACACATTTTTTAAATCTTAAAATAAAAATCGGACAGTTTTAAGTTATTACATTGAATACTAAAGATTACAAAAGAATACAAAAAAGATTGTCATATGTGATGCCAATGTTTAAAATTGTAAAATTTGTGAGCCCATCAATTCCAATTTTTTTTTAAGTTGAGTTTAAAATGTTCGATATTTTGGAACACGTTTAAATAAAAAAAAATAAATTTCCAATTCCTGGTTCTAAAATCTTCTTATTTTTAAGGTTTTAATTTGAGAAATATTATTGTTTTAATTTTTGATGATTTTTTGATTATAAATCCTTCTAACTGGAAATTGTGCAACTATTATGTCTTTCAATTTAAAATTCTGCGATTTTGAAGAAGTTAATAAACAAGAGAATTTTTTACGTTTAGAATTGAAAAAAAAAACAATTGAGAATATTTATATCTAAAATTATTGAATTTCGAATTGACTATCAAAAGCTTTCAATATAATATTTTTTAAATTGAGAGATTTCATGTGAATTATTTTCGAATTTCAGCTTTTGAAGACAAAAATTTTTTTTAGTTTCGAGGCCTAGAATATCACACTATTTCAGAATTGCAGATTTAAAACTATTATTTTAAATTTAGAATTGGATACATTTTTTGCTGCGAATTGAGATATTATTATTATTATTATTATTATTAATTTCCCAATATTGCTGCCTAGGAAGAGAGAAAAAATACTAGATTTTTTTAAAAATTTTTATTTCATTATTTATAGAAATTGGAATATTTCGTGATCGTTAATAAAGACAAGCGAGATTTGAAAAGAAAAATATTTCATACGCTAAGAAAGGGGTTTATATCTTTGGGGAAATCTGTGGAGGTCGTTATTTCGATTCAGAATGTGGAAGGTGAAGTCGATTTTTCCAGCCTATTTAAAAAAATTCAGAGTGCCCTGAATATAAATGAAGACCTGGAATTCGGAAACTTCATTAGGAAAACTGGAGAGATGTTAATGTAGAACGAGACTTGGAAAATGGTGAACTAAGCTCCTGCAATTTTCATTCCGGTTGAAGGAAAGCGCTTCATCCCTAGGGTGGAAAAAATAGAAGCTGGGTTCGATAAAAATTCATAAAGACGAACATCTATTTTTAATCTTCAACTTGATTTATGAAATATACCAAGAAAGACCCATTGATTTTTGATATTAATTTTAGAAGAGAAGCCCAAGCGTAAATAATTAAAAAAATAACTTAGGTCATAATTGATTATTTAGATGTACTCATTTGCATATTTATGTTTTCTCTTCTACTTTAGGTCCTACCATCAGAATTATTATATATATATATATATATTTTTTTTAATTTTTCACTAGTTCATAGCCTGAAAAGCATCTATGCTTGTCAGCAAAATACCGAGACACTTGCGGGGAAAATGCAGAAGGCGGTCATCCTTGAGTCGCTCCGTGTTCTCAGCATGCACCAGATTTTTGCGGATTTCGGCCGGAACAGGTGCCATTTAAAATATGAACTATATATTGTATATATATTATTTTTGTACATTATATATACAATCAAATTGTGGTATTAAAAAAAAATCGATTCTCGACAAAAAACAGTAACTTAGCATAACGAAAGGTTGTTCCAAATTGTAAATTTTTTTTTTTTTAAATAACCGATTTATGCCTGAAAAATATTAACATAACCTCAAACTGTTCAAAAATTGCACATTTGATTCGAACTATGACTTAAAAAAATTTTGTTGCCCCAATTAAAAAAGGTTTATTTAATTTTAATAAATTAAAAAATATTTACCTTATTGATTCAAATAAATATTTTGTTTATTACAATTTGTTTTATTTAAAAAAAAATTAACTAATAAGAAAATCCAACTACACTTTTCGCTGAAAGTTCTTTTTTTGTTGGATATCCAACTTTATTGTTAAAAAGTCATTTTTTTATCAAAAATTCAACTAATTTGTCAAAAATTAATTTTTTTAGTTTAAAATTCATCTCTTTGGTTGAAAATTTAACTTTTTTGTGGATAATTTGTCTTTTTGGCTTTGAAATTGAATAATTTTGTTGAAAATGTTGAAAATTGTTGTCAAATAAAAAATTAACAGCTTTGCAGAACATTTATTTTTTTGTTAACAAATATTTTTTCATTAACAAAATATAACTTTTCCATTTTTGGTTAAAACTTTATCCTGTATATTGGATAAGTTTGAAATTCTTTTTTTTTATAGAACATCAATCTTTTTGTGTGGAAAATTAATCTTGTTTGTTGAAAATTCATCTTTTTTGTTTGACAATTATCTTTTTTGTTGAAAAGATCATCTTTTTCGATTGAAAAGTTCACTGAAAAAATGGTCTTTTTGTCTTAAAAATTCAAAAATTTGATTGAATTTTAATCTTTTTTGTTTAAAAATGGGACTATTTGATTGAAAATGCATCGTTGTATGCTGAAAATTCAACTATTTGGTTAGAAATTCAACTATTTTGCAAGTCATCATTTTTGGTCAAAAATCCTTTTAGATTGAGAATTCATCTTTTATGGCACAAAAGTCATCCTTCTTGGTTGAAAATTTATATTTCTTAATTGAAAAGTAACTTTTTCGTTAAAAACTAAACTGCCGTCAAAAAACTTCACCTTTTTGGCTTGGAAATTTTACTAATTGATTAAATCTTTAACTATTTATTGGAAAACTCGTCTCTTTTGCTGGAAAGTTGATCTATTTGGTTGTTAATGCAACTGTATGTTAAAATAATTTTTTTTTTAAATTCGTCTTTTTGTGTTCAAAATTGATCCCTTTCGGTAGAAAATTTGAATTTTTTCAAAATTCCTTATCCTGAATACCATGTCCTATGTAGTTCCTTATTTTAAATTTAAGGCAATTAAATTTCTTTCTTTGCAGGTACGTGCTCGTTCAAGCGACGCACATTTAGCGGCAAATTTAAGTGGATTATTAATAACATTTTAAATACACGATGTACTGTTGCAAAGAGACTCCGATTCATTTATATAGTAATTTTTTGAAAAAAGAAAAATTGGGAGAACAATTAAGCAAGTCAAATATTGTTTTCAACATTTAACATGACTTTTATTGATAAAATTCAAATATTATATAAAAAACTCATTATCTTAATAACGAATTTGGAAAATATAATTTAAGACTCAAAAATTTAAGATACTATCAAGTGAGGAAATTATTATTTTTTACTATTATTAAAGCTTTCTTAATGCATACAAAAAATTATATGAAAATTATAAAAAAACGTTTCTGCAGGTATTGATGTTTAAATGCAGAAAAGTATTCTATGATAAATATTATTAGATTTTCTTTGTGATATTTAGCTATTTAAATATCGCGAAAATTTACATATTTTGAGGTTTAAATTTCAAAAATGCAATTTTTTTATCTATATTCAAAACAGTGTTTGAAATGATTTTGATTCCGTTTTTTTTAATTGTTTATAACATATTTACTTGTAACTTAAATTAGGCACTTAACAAAACGTATATATTTAAATATATATAAAATATATTTAATGCTAAACTCAAGTTCGAAAAACTTTCAGAAAACAATATTAGTTTAAAACTGGTTGTTAAGCCATTCAGCAAATAATTTAAGAATTCAAATAATTATGCACATGAAAATTTTTAATTATTTGCTTTCTTAGAATATGAACATAAGCGAAGTCACCAGAGAGATTATGAGAAATAGATTTAGCGAAATATATTATGTAAAGACAAAAATACTTTAATAATCTTTTTTTGTAGGATTATGAAAACAATTCCTTTTTACATAAAAATTTAGGTAGAAGCATTTTTATTTGGTTGTAATATTGAAATTTAATATTTATTGAATAAAATACTTTTGTCTTCGAAATATACATTTTAAGAGACATCTGAAGCCTCTTTTTATTTTTCATAGTGTTTTAAAAGATATCTATTTCAAATTTTATGAAGGTCATAAAGATGTGTACGAAAAAAACAATAAAAAACAAGTTTTGTAATAATTAAAAATAAATTATTAACACTGTAGTCTTATAACATTATTAATTGTTATTATTTAATTTGAAAAATGCACCTTACACGAAGTGCGACGCATATGTCGCACTTTGCACGCACTGCGATGCATATGTCTCGTACGTTGTACGCACTGCGACGGATATGTCTCGCACTTTGAACGCACTGCGACGCATGTCTCACACTTTGCACGCACTGCGACGCATATTATTATTATTAATATTAAATTTTTTAAGTCTAATAATGTCTGATTATCTGGGTGACAAATGAAGGGAAATTTCTCAAGTAGGTAAGGCTGAAATAATGATTTTCGATCTCACTTTTTTTTTTTTTTTTTTTACGTTGCAGGAAGAACATACGATAAGAGAACACGACCCTCATCACAGCGAAACGTGCCCCGTCGAACAGCTTTCCAAGATGTTCACCTGATATCGATTTCCCTGTGACCCTTATTCAAAATTTAATTTAATCCTTTCCGACCTCCTTTGAAGAAACAGTTTATTTTACAAAACAAATATGAAATTCTTCTTGAATTAGATTTTAAAATTAGAGGAATTAGATAATAACTGAATGAATCAGATTATAGATGTAAATTAATTTAAAATTAAAATTAATTAGGTTATAACATTAGAGAAATTATATTATAATTGAATGAATTGGATTATAAATTCAAATTAATTAAAAAATAAAATGAACTAGATTATAAAATTAGAGGACAAACCTTATTTAATGCTGAAACATTTGCTCCTGCGTTTATCAACATTTTTACAGCATCCTGATGACCATACCAAGCGGCCATATGAAGTGGTCGCATTCCAAACTGAAATTCATTACAAAAATGTATATATTCAAAAAATAAAGCCTTTTCAAAAATCTGTATTATATGAGTTATCCTTTCCTTAATCTGTTTTCAGTTTGTTTATCTATTTATTAAGGTCGCGAATTTTCTGCACTATCAATTTTATAAATGAAAATTTCCTAACAAGTAATTTCATTTTATGATAAAATTAATTTCTAAATTTTTTTGAACATTATTGGTAAAAGAGAAAATTCTAATCGTAAATGATTTTTCAATATCAAGAAATAATTTTGTTCTGAATACTTTGCTACCACACCATTTTAAGTTTTCAAGATTTCAAAATATGTCGGAACAAAATCGGAAAGATTTTAAGACAATTTTTGTATACTTTTGCAGGATTTTGAAGTAGTTATAAGAAAAACTGCATTATTTTAAAAGGGGTTTAGAAGTTTTATAAAGATTTAAAAATAATTTGAATCTTGAGATTCCCGAGAAAATCTCAAATGGTTTTTTTATTTGGAGAATTAATAAAAAAAAATGCGAATAAGATTTCAAAAGATTTCAAATAATTTCCTAAAAAATGTCGAAAAAGTCTGATGAAGATTTTATAGCAAAAATTGTTAATTTTGCAAGATTACGAAAATTTTTAAACTACGTATTAGTTTATGAGAATTTTATAAGTTTCGAAAAGGATCACAAAATAATTAATTTAAAAGCATTAAAAAAAAATGTTTTGAATTCACATTATTGAAGATTTTGAACAAAAGGTTCACAAGCATTTTAGGAATTTAAAAAAATTTCAAGAGAATATCCAAAAATTTCAAACGTTCCTGGAAAAATTTGAAACCATTTTTCTATTTTTTAAATATTTTTTAGGAGAATATTTAAAAATATTTCAATACATTTCAAAATATATCCAAATATGCCAAAAAATATTCTGAAAGATTTTAAGAGCAATTTTTTTAATTTTGCAGAATTTAAAAAAAACTTAGGAAAAATCCGAATAATTTTAAAGATATTTTGATGGCTTAGCAGTGTATGCAGAATTTAAACAAAAATTTATTACAAAATCGAATCGTTTTAAAATATATCCAAAATTATAAATTTATTGAATGATTTGAAGTTAATTTAAATCTTCCGAAGATTTTATAACATTTAAAACAAAATGTAGATTTTTTGTATATTTCGAAAAAATTTGGAATTATTATGTTTTTTGAAAAATTAATTCTAAAAGAAAATTAAAAAAAATTTTAAATCATTTCCTAGAATTTCGAAGAAGAATGTAAAAGATTTCTAAGCAAAATTTTTCAATTTTGTAAGATCAGTAAACTTACGATTCCAGGGAAAATTTTAAATGATTTTTCATTTTCAAAAATTAATTTTGAGAGAAATTTGAGAAAGATTTCTAAGCATTTCAAACAATTTCCAAATTTTTAAAAAAAGAATTTGGAGGATTTCAAGATAAGTTTTTTTTAATTTTGCAGAATTTAAAAAAAGATGAAGGAAAAATTCGAATAATTTTAAAGATATTTCGAAAGATTAAAAGTTTATGCAGAGTTTTAAAAAGATGTTATGAAAAATTCGAATTGTCTAAAAATATATTAAAAAGGTTTTAAAGTTTTGGAAAGATTTAAAAATAATTACAATTTTGCGAAGATTTCATAACATTTAAAACAAAATGTAGATCACTGGAGATTTCGAAAAAAATTAGAAGCTTCTGAAGAATTTTAAACGTTTTCAAAAAAATAAAAATTTTTTCTTAAGATTCATGAAAAACTTAAAATTATTCTTTATTTAAAAAAATGAATTCTAAGACAAACTTGAAAAAAATTCCCAAACATTTTAAATTATTTCCTAAAATCTCAAAAAAGATTGTAAAAGATTTTTAAACAAAATTGTCAATTTTGCAACATTACAAAACTTCGGGAAAAACGCGAGTACGTTCAAGAGATATTTCAAAGTTTGTAAAAGATTTAAATATAATTTAAAACTTACAAATTGTTAAAAAAATCGTTAAATGTAGATTTTTGAAGTTTTCGAAAAAACAAGCTTATTAAAATTGTTTGAAACAACTCAAAAGAACAAATATTTTTTCTGAAAATTCTTCGGAAGATTTCGAATTATTCCTGATGTGAAAAATTAATTTTAAGACAAATTTGAAAAACATTTGAAAACATTTCAAATGAATTCCTAAAATTTTGAAAAAGATAACAGATTTTAAAGCAAAAATTTTCAATCGTGCAAGATTATAGAATTAAAAAAAATTATAGTGATTCAAGAGATATTTGGAAGATTTCAAGAGATTCAAAAACAATTCATAACTCGAAAAGATTTGAAAATATTTAAAGCAAGAAGTGGATTTTTAAAGATCTCGAACAAAAAATGTAGACGCCTTTTGAGAATTTTTCAAGATATCAAGGAAATAAAAAAATCTTCTTGGGGTTTCTGGGAAACTTTAAAATGATGTTTTAGTTGGAAAATTGATTTTGAGAGAGTATTTAAGAAGATTTCAAAAGATTTCCAAAAATGACAAAAAAGCACCCGGAAGATTGTAAGGCAATTTTCTCAATTATGCCGAATTTTTTGAAAATGTGAGGAAAAATTTGAATCACTTTGAGAGATATTTAAAAGATTCAGAAGTTTCTTCGTATTATTCAAAAAATTTTAGGAAAAGTTCGAATCATTGTAAAATATATTTAGAAGGTTCAGAAGCTTTTGAAAGATTTAAAAACGTTTCAAAAGATGTCTAAAATATCTTGAATTATTTTTGAAAATTTTAGGAAAAATTCGAGTCAGTTCGAAAGATATTCAGGAATTCAAAAAGGAATGAAAAAAAAATTTTAATTTGAAAAGATTTCCGAAAATTTATAAAATATTTTTAAATTTCTTTCAAACTCCCAAAAGTCCTATATATATATTTGAAACTGACTCGAATTTTTCCTAAGATTTCGTAAAATTCTGGAGAATATAAAAATGTTCTTTAAAATTTTCTAAATTCTTTTTCAACACACCTGAAATCTTCAAAAATATTTTTTAATTATTTCAAGAATCTTAAGAAAATAATCTTTTTATAATTACCAAAAGAAACTGATCTGAACAAACTGAATCTAATCTTAGCTCAAATTCAAGTGTTCAAAAACTTTTAACAAATAATCGAAATTTTATTTTATTTAAAAATTTATTTTCCTCCTCTAATCGAAAAACTACATGCTTTCATCGCGCGATTGATAATGCCAGTAAATAATTAAAAAATTGTCGCAAATTTTTTAGGGGTCGTCCATAAACTTTCAATTCAACAAAATTGTTGAATTTTCCAATCAAAAAATATTTTCTACCAAAAGAGATAAATCTGTAACCCAAAAAGACGAATTTTCAACAAAACAATTGAAATTTCAACCAAAAGGGATAACTTTTTAATAAAATTGTTGAATTTTCGTCAGAATAAATAAATTTGCAAACAATCAGTTCCATTTTAACCAAATAGTTGAACATATAAGTAAAAGACACGAATCTTCAAAAAATAGTTGAAGTTTTAATTAAAAAGTTAAATTTTCTAGCGAAAAATAACATTAAAAATAAAAAACTTAAATTTTTGGAAAAACGACACAAGTTGCGATAAAATTTTTGATCACAAAATTATTTCTTTTCTAAAGGATGAGCGTGTTTTTTAAATTATAAAAACAAGACAATGTTCAGGGTAGCTGAGAATAAAATTTGACGCAAAATAAGGAACGGATATTAAACTAATCATGATACATAAAATTTGTACTTTATTTGGCAATATCTGAATGAGCAATCCCAGTCCGAGGTGCAGAAGTAAATATAATGTAGATTTGATATAATAGTGTTGAACATAATGTAGAAAAGTTTGCATTTTGGACAAAGTCGAGTGCGAAGCACGAGATACGTGATGAGAATGTGTTCGTTAAAGCTCAAAGAGCTTTAACGAAAGAGAATTCACAATCACAAAATTACAGTTGTCGACGCTTTGACCTTTAATGCCCCTTAAATTGGCAACGTAGTTTATGAACGGCCCCTAATTATAATTAAACAATTTAAACAAAAAGATTCAATATTGAGTATTAAATAATTATTATAAGCTTACCTTATCCCTCGCTTCAATATCGCATTTTGCTTGTATCAGCATTTCGATAATTTCTGTACTTCCTCTAGAAGCTGCCCAATGAATAGGTGCCCGACCATACTGAATGAGGAAAATATTTCATCCTGATTGATTTTCAGATAAGCTCGGAGAGGATTTGAAGGAAACAGATTGTGTGCTCACAATGTAAAGGAATTTAGCTTGATCATCGAAAAAGCGAAGGAGAAAAGCATCTCATTTTTATTCCTTTTGCAGTAAGATACTATTGAAATATTACGATTTCTGATAAAGGAATTTACAGTCGATCAAATATCGGTTTTGCAATTTTTTTAGGGCCCTCATAAGAAAGAAAATAAATTCAATAATATTCGCTAGCCATGTTTATTGCACACTAGGGCGGGGTGAAGATTCTGAAATTAACTGAATAGTTTGATTTGAGGAGAACAAATTTGGGGGTTGACATCCAAAAGAAGCAAAAACAACTTTCTGAATCGGTTGATATCTTCTCTTCTTTTTTTTAAATTAAAAATTCAGAAATTTGAAAATTCAAAAAAGTTTTCCTATTAGTTCAAAAATTATGGAAAAGTTTTTAAAGGTGCAAATTTTCCTAGTTAACAATAGTCAAAAATTATAAATTGAAAAAAATTTTATTGCCTAATTTACAATTCTTTGAAAATGTGTAAAAAAAACATTTTTTTATGGATGAAGTTAAATGCACACATTTTTTGAAAAATTGAATATTTCGAACCTGAAATACCTTCAGCTTGAACCAACAAAATGTCATTATTTTCCTTTCATGGGAACAAATTTTTTTTCAGGCTGTTCAAAACGTTTCAAAATCACAAAAAATTTTTTGTTCTCTCCTTGAATTTCCCCTCATTTCCCATCACTTCTCCACCCTTCATTTATCCTAACTTCTCCTGTTTCCTCTAATTTCCCCTCCCCACATTTCTTCTACTTTACCTATTTTCTCTCTCCTAACTTCCCCTTACTTTCCCTACTTTCTCACCCCTTATTTTGCCTCACTTCCACTGATTAGCCTTCCCTTATTTCCCCCACTTCCCCTTTTCCTACTTTTCCTACTTTTCCTCCCCTTCTTCAGCCTCCCTTCCCCTATTTGCTCTCCCTTCATTTCCCCTCCCCTTATTTCCCCTCATTTCCACCAACTTTCCCTACCCACATTTCCCCTTATTTCCCCTACCTACCTTTCATTCATTTCCTCTTATTTTCCCCACTTTCCCAAACCTAATTTCTTCTAACTTCCCCTACTTCCTCTACTTGCCCTATTCGCATTTCCCCTACCCCCCTCCACTTATTTTCCCTAACTTTTCCCACTTCCTTACCCCATTTCCTCCCACTTTCCCCACTTCCCCTTCTTGAATTTCCCCTCATTTCCCATAACTTCTCTACCCTTCATTTATCCTAACTTCTCCTGTTTCCTCTAATTTCCCCTCCCCACATTTCTTCTACTTTACCTTCTTTCTCTCCCCTAACTTCCCCTCACTTGTCCTACTTTCTCACCCCTTATTTTGCCACACTTCTACTACTTGGCCTTCCCTCATTTCCCCTAACTTCCCCCTTACAGAGCTCGTCTCATAATTTTCACAATATTTGATGAAGAAGGTAGATTAGGAAAATTCATTAGTTGAGAATTCTGGACATGTATGTAGAGAGATTTGTCGAGAGCTCCTTCATTACTCACAGGAAATCGTCACTGATTCTGTATGCGACACAAGTGTTCAGAACGGAGCTCTTGCAAATGTAGTAATTAAGACTTACATTGTTTCTGGAATCTACGTCGACAGTCTCCTTGAGCACTTTGCGAACTGCTTCCGCTTCATTTTTTATCACAGCCTCGTGTAGTAGAAGGTCATTTTTTAGTACTTGAAAATAATACAAAATTTCGACTCGAATTAAAAATACAGATTATTATAATTACAATTTTTAAAAATAATTATGAATTGTTAATTGAAGGGTAGAATGCCATAAAGAGCTAACCCACAAAATTTCAAAAATGAGTTCGTTAAAGCCCAAAGAGCTTTAACAAAAGAGAATTCACAATCATCAAATTACAGTTTTCGATGCTCAAAAACTTCTAATATAGATCCTGACGAAAGGATTTTTTATAATCTCACTTTTGAATTTTTCATAAGCCTGCTATCATCCAGTTTATTGGAACTTAATGATATATTTTATTCAACATTTTTTTTGCATTAATTAATCAACTCGATAGCTAAAAAGTGACTTCTTACTTTTTTTAAGGGAGTGTCTACGTTCTCAAAAGCTAATCCTAATTTTTAATTGAACTTTTTTCGTATCGATTCAGCAACCTCATAGCTAGAAAGTAAATTCTCACTCTTTTCTTTTCATGGAAAATTGGATTTTTTTCACTCTTTAAATTTTCTCCTCAAATTTTCTCGGATCTTAATATCTATTCGTACCAAAATTTCAGTACATGTAGCCACAACCTTTTCTGATCAAACTTTTTAAGGCTTAATTCAGCCCTGACTTTTCTAAAGTACTTTATCATTTTTTTTTAATTACAAATTTAATTTTTAATAACATTTTTTGTCTTCCCTGTAAATTATTATATTATGTAATTTATTATTGCGACCATTTATGTAACAATTTATTTACTCTAAGGATCAATAGCTAATCTTGTTCGTGAACTTTAGGGTGGTTAAAAATCATACCTGTTGAATTTTTTTTAATAGACGGCATACCCCTCATTTTGTGTCGAAAGGCCCAAAAAATCCCATAAGATTAACATTGGAAAATTTTTGATTTCGGAAAAATGTGATTCACGTTTCTGGACTTAAACTTAGCTTGTGTGAGATTATAAGAATTTGTTGGAGAGTCTGCAGCGAATAGTTTCCGCTAAATTACTTTGAAATTTGATGCCCCCCCCCATGGTAACCCAAAAATGCACAAAAAACCGAAATTGAAATTTTGCGCAAAATTGACTAATGCAGCTTATTTATATTGGACAAGTTAAATGTTTTCAAGCATTTGTAACTAATTTTCAATTGTTTAAACAGTTTCCATTTCTTAAATTAATTTTGTTTTCCTATTAACTCATTGAAAGGTACTTTCTTTACCTTTAATCCGATAATTAGTCATTGACAGGAAGACTCATATTTGTTTCAAGCATTGACAAATTTTTTAAACAATTAAATATTATTTACTTCTAACTTTTTTCAAAAGGGGTAGGAAAACCTATTTTTTCAATTAAGTTAACTTTATCGCTTATTATTAAATATATACGTCACTCAGACATTACTACTACTTCATTGGAAAAGAATTCGTATTTGCTTAAATTTTTTTTTGTCCTGAAATAAATCTTTAAAATTGATATTTTTCTGCAATTAATGCGGTAGTTTTTCATTTTTAAGAGAAATATTTTTGCAAAAACCATTATCCAATTGTTCAAAAAATTATTAAAGATTAATTGTACATTTTTACGGTAATTCGATGAAGAAATCAGATTTTTTTTCTAAATTTTGTTAAGTGTTTCGCTCATTGTTAAATATTTAAAGATTATACAAAAACTTCTTTACACAAATATTAAATATTTCAGGAATTTGTATAACATTCAAATATTTAACTGTAAGCGACACACTTGAACAAATTAAGAAAAAAATCCGATTTTTTATTTCATTTCTATAACTTCTTGACTTTTTCAAAATCCACAAAAAATTTGAAAAACAATGAAAAGTGGCAACTTTATTTTGGATTGTTAAAAAAAAGAACAAAAAATTCTCAAAAACCCCACTTCTTTTTCCTGAAATTTTTAGGTACTGATATAGTCTACAGACTATAAATTTTTCGTTTGGTATTATTTTGTTTTTGGGGAGAAAAAAATTATTTTCAATACCAAATAGCAAATTTATGGCGAGTAGACTATATCAGTAACTGTTATTCCCAAAAATTTCGAAAAAAAGTTGGGGTTTTTGAGAAATTTTTTTTATTTTTGTCAAAAATCCAAAATAACGTTACGATTATCTTATTATTTTTTTATTTTTTTTTTGTGAATTTTGAACCAGTGCAAAGAATTGGATAATCTAAAACAAAAAAAACAAAAACTCATACCTCCAAAAATTGAAGAAAAGGTAAGGTTTTGAAAAAAATAAAAATAATTTTTTTTTCTCCCAGAAAAGCAAAATAAAATACCAAATGGAAAGAGTATGGTAAGTAGACTTTTTCAGTACCTAAAAATATAAAATCTAACCTGAAAAGTACCTCATAAAACTTTCAGAAAAAAATTTATTTAAAAAAAAAATTCAAAATGACTTTACCATTTTGTCTTATTTTTAAAATTTTGTTGTGAATTTTGAAAGAGTCCAAAAAAGTGGATGAACTGAAATGAGGAAAACCCTATAATCTGAAAAATCGCTATAAGGCAAGGTTTTAAAAAAAAATCTAAATTTTTCTCCTGAATAGCAAAAAAATAACAGATCGAAAATTTATGGTGAGTAGATTATACCAGTACCTAAATTCCTATTCTTAAAAAATTCAAGGAACAAAAAGAAGCTATTTTGAGAATTTTTTTCCTTTTTTGTCAAAAATTAAAAATAACGTTGCCATTTTTTTTCATTTTTTATTTTTTTCTTGTGGATTTTGAAAGAGTACAAAAAACTTCAGTGATAAGTGACGAAGTTATCCGTTTTTAAAAAACTAGAGCTTTTTAACTTTCTTTAAGAAAAAGTTACAAAAAAATAATAATTAAATGTTTAAACAATTGGTAATTTCTTGAAAAAAGATCTGTTTCTTGCTATAAATAATTAATAAAAAAGTGTTTCGTAGCCTTTGAAGACGTTTCTTAAGTCGTTCGAACCTCCCCTCCCATACTTTCCCTCTCCCATTTTCCCATCCCTATTTACCCTACTTACTCTTATTTCTAATAATTTCTAACAATTTCCCCTACTTCCCCGCACACGAATTTCCCCCACTACTCCTGATCCCTTCCACATTTCCCCTTACTTCCCCTACTTCCCCCATATCACAACCTCCCCTCATTTTCCCTACTTCACCGCCCCTAATTTCCTCCAACTTCTCTACTTACTCTCCCCTGCTCCCTTAATTCCTAACTCCCGCTCCTTATTTCACCTCACTTTTTCTACTTCCCCTTCCCTTATTTCTCTTCACTACCATTACTTCCTCTCTTTATTTTTCCTACTTTTCCCACTTCTCTTCTTCTAACTTCTCTCACTTCTCCTACCCTCTCCACTAATTTTCCCACACTTCCCCCTACTTCTTTTACCCCCATTTCCCCTCCCTTCCTAAACTTCTCCACCTCTAATTTTTCCTCACTTCTTCTACTTCTGCTGCTGTCATTTCTTCCCCTGTCCCCCTACTACCCCTGCCTTATTTTCCCTTTAGTTCCCGTCCTTCTCCTCCCATACTTCACCTCCCCTAATTTTCCCTTACTCCCCTAACTTATCCATTTCTAATTTATCCTCACTTCTCCTACTTCCCCTCCTCTCATTTCCTCCCAGTTCCCTCCACTACTCCTTCTTTGATTTCCCCTCACTTTTATTATTTCTCCTCCTATACTTTTTCACCCCTCATTTCCCCTCAATTCTCACCTCTACCATTCTCCTTCCATACTTCTTCGAGCCTAATTTCCCCTCACTTCCCCTTCTTAAAAAAAAGTACGACGGACGGATAGACGGACGGATACTTGATAGAAACTATAAGGGTTCCTTCCTGGGGATACGAAACCCTAAAATTTTTCTTTCAATGAGTAAGTAGAACAAAAATGATTGAAACAAATGAAAATTGTTTAAGCAATTTATAATTATTTTAAATATCCTTTAAAAATTTCACTTGTCGAATAAAGAAAATATTGTGACAAAAAAGGGAAAAACAGAGCTCATATGTGTCAATTTTGCGCAAAATGGTCAATTTCATTTTTTTGGGAATTTTCCAGGCTCGATAAGGGGAAGGGGGTGTAATATTTAAAGTAATTCAGCGACAATTATTCTTTGGAAACTCCTTAAAAAATTTCAATTTTCTTTTGCAAGCTAAGCCTAAACCCAAAAACGTGAATCGTCCGTATTCCCTCTATTCGAAAGTCAATTTTTTGGACCACCCTATCGGGCATAATTCTATGAATATATCCCTTTGTTGTTCAAAGTTATTTGGAACTCTATATCGGACAAATTCATTTTGATATATAGTCATTTATTGAATTTTCGATCAAAATTATTATCTTTTCAATCATATACGGTATTCTCCATTGAACTGTTTTTGACAGGGAGTTATTTGAAATTAAAATTGATTTCGACTAAAAATAAATGTCACTAAACGAGAGCAACGATTGTCGGGTCAGATAAATTTACGAGGAGAACCAAGTTTGTTGGTTAAATACGAGGGGTTAATTATTCCTGCAATCTGGTGTACACTTTCTCTGTAATCTTATGCAAACTGATGCAATCCCATGCAATATTTTTTACAATACATTTACAAGTTTTTCGCGATTCTAGGAAAATCATTATAGAGAAACACTGTAAGAAAATTACTTTAGGAATGAAGAAAGCTAAAATATTGAAAGAGCTGATGCAAAAAATAGGGAAAGTACAAACGAAAGATTTATTCATTTATTCAACGTAAGATTTCGACAAATTTTAAGGGATTTTAAGGAATCCCAGAGAATTTCCACGGATTTTAAGATATTTTATAAAAATTTCTCGGAATTTTAAAGACATCCACATCTCATCAGTTTTTAAGAGATTTCGAAACATTTCCAAGTAAGATATTTCAAGGAAATTTACAAAGATGAAAATTTTGCATTATATCTCCAAGGATTTCAAGAGATGTAAAAGATTTCTACGAATTTAAGCGATTTTATACAGAGAACGTTAATAAATAAGTTTAATTTGAACTATGTTCGTCGGATTTCAAATAATTTATACTTTTTTGAATAGATTTTTATATTTACGAAAGATTTCAAGGGATTAGGAAGAATTTCAAAATATATACACAATTTTAAGGGACTTTAAAGAATTTTTTAGGATTTTCCAAGATTTCAATGGATTTCTAGAAAACTTCGGAAAATAAATAAAATTTCAAGGCATTCTTTACGATTCCAATGATTTCAAGGGATTTCAGGGTATTTCAAGAAATTTCATAAGATTAAAATATTTTATCAAATTTCCAAGGATTTCAAAGAATTCCAAAGATTTCTAGGAATTTTAACATTTTTTCTAAAGAACTTAAATGAATAGGTTTAATTCAATTTATATTCAAGGTTTTTCAAATATTTATTTATTATATAATATTTATTTCAGGAAATAAATTTAAAAAATCAATATTAATTTTATTTCAAACGCTATTTTTGTGTACTTTTAATTGAGAATATGAGTGTTCTGACGTGAATCGATACTTTGTAGTTGCTCTACGTTTACATTAATTTCGGCAATATTTTTGTATTGTTTATTCTAATGCTGATTATCCTATTTTTTTTCTATATAATGATTTTCTGTCATGAATTTGGAATCTTTTTTAATGTCATGCAATATATTGCAATATTATGCAATATCGGGTACACCAGAAATCCGAGCAATTAGCCCCTCGCATATTCTGAAATATTTCGCAACATTTTGCAATATTTTGCAATGTTTCCATAATTTTAAATCTTGCAATATTTTGCATATTTTGAAATATTTTGCAATGTCGTGTACAATAAAAATCTGAGTAATTAACCCGTCGTTTCCAAATTCATGACATATTTTGCAACATTTTGCAATATTTAGCATATTTTGCAATGTTTTGCAATATTTTGCGTTTTTTTTATATGTTTCAACATTTCACAATATTTTGCACGTTTTGCAATATTTTGCAATATTTGAATAATTTGAAATCTTTGCAATATTTTGCGATATTTTGCATATTTTTCAATATTTCGCAATATTTAGTATTATTTTGCAATATTTTGCACTATTTGCATCATTCGAAATACCTTGCAATATTTGCATAATTTGAAATCTATTGCAATATTTTGTAATATTTTATGATTTGAAATATTTTGCAATACCGCATACACCAAAAATCTGAGTAATTAATCCCTCGTTTTCATTTTCATGCTATATTTTGTTATATTTCGGAATATTTTACAATGTTTCGAAATATTTTGCGATGTATTCCAATATTTTTCAATATTTTGCGATGTTTTGCATATTTTTCAACATTTTGAAATTTTCTTGCGAAATTTTGCAATATTTGTATAATTGGAAATCTTTTGCAATATTTTGCGATATTTTGCATATTTTTCGCAATATTTTGTATTATTTTGCAATATTTTGCAATATTTGCATCATTTGAAATCTTTTGCAACATTTGCAATTTTTGAAATCTGTTGCAATATTTTGTAATATTTTATGTTTTGAAATATTTTGCAATACCGGGTACACCAAAAATCTGATCCCTTGATCCCTCATTTTCAATTTCATGCAATATTTTGTTATATTTTCGAATATTTTGCAATGTTTTGCGATATGTTGCATTATTTTGCAATATTTTGCGATATTTTTCTTCATTTTGCAATATTTCACCATATTTTGCATGTTTTGCAATATTATAAAATATATGCATCATTTGAAATCTTTTGCAATACTTGCATAATTTGAAATATTCTGCAATATTTTATATTTTAAATATTTTTGCAATATTTCATACACGAAAAATCTGAGTAATCAATCCTTCGTTTTCAGTTTCATGCTACATTTTGTTATATTTCGGAATATTTTGCAATGTTTTGCATATTTTGCAATATTTTCCAATATTTTTCAATATCTTGCGATGTTTTGCATTTTTTTTCAATATTTTTCAATATTTTGTATTATTTTGCAATGTTTTGCAATATTTGCATCATTTGAAATCTTTTGCAATATTTGCATTATTTGAAATCTGTTGCAATATCTTGTAATATTTTATGTTTTGAAATATTTTGCAATACCGCGCACACCAAAAATCTGAGTAATTAATCCCTCATTTTCAATTTCATGCAATATTTTGTTATATTTTCGAATATTTTGCAATGTTTTGCGATATTTTGCATTATTTTGCAATATTTTGCGATATTTTTCATCATTTTGCAATATTTCACCATATTTTGCATGTTTTGCAATATTTTGAAATATATGCATCATTTGAAATCTTTTGCAATACTTGCATAATTTGAAATATTCTGCAATATTTTATATTTCAAATTATTTTGCAATACTGCATACACGAAAAATCTGAGTAATCAATCCTTCGCTTTCAGGTTCATGCTACATTTTGTTATATTTCGGAATATCTTGCAATGTTTTGCAATATTTTGCATATTTTCCATATTTGGCATATTTTGCATATTTTGCAATATTTTGCAATATTCTGCAATGTTTTGCAATATTTTGCGATGTTTTGCATATTTTCAATATTTCGCAATATTTTTCAATTTTTTTGCAATATTTCAATAATTTGAAATCTTTTGCAATATTTTGCGATAATTTGCATATTTTTCAATATTTCGCAATATTTTGCATTATTTTCCAATATTTTGCAATATATGCATCATTTGAAATCTTTTGCATATTTTTCAATGTATCGCAATATTTTGCATATTCTGAAATATTTTGTAACTTTTTGCAATATTTCCATGATTTGAAATATTTTGCAATATTTTGCAATATTTTGCAATATTTTGCAATATTTTGAAATATTTTGCAATATCGTGTACACCAAAAATCTGAGTAATTAAACCCTCGTTTTAAAATTCAAGCAATATTTTGCAAAATTTTACAATATTTCTCATATTTTGCAATGTTTTGAAATATTTAGCATATTTAGTATTATTTTGCAATATTTGGCATATTTTCCAATATTTTGCATGTTTTGCAATATTTTGAAATCTTTTGAATATTTTGCAATATTTTACATTTTGAAATATTTTGCATAATTCTGCAATATTTTGCGTCTTTTGCAATATTTTGCTGTATTCGCATAATTTGAAATCTTTTACAATATTTTGCATATTTTTAATTTTTTTGCAATATTTTGCAATATCGTGTACATCTAAAATCCGAGTAATTAACCCCTCGTTTTCACGTCCATGCAATATTTTGCAATATTTTGCAATATTTTGCATACTTTGTAATATTTTGCATATTGTACAATATTTTGAAATGTTTTGCAATATTTTGCAATCTCTTGTACACCAAAAATCCGAGTAATTAACCCCTCGGTTAAATATCATTTATATAATACTTACTTCTAGCAGTCTTGTGATTCAGTTCTTCGTCCTCAAGGGCTTCACTGATATTCAGCGGAGGAGGGACTTTCACTTTCGTCATTTTTGAGACTCTCTTGAGGCTCATTTTTTTATCAGTTTTATCAGAAATTCACATTACCTTTTCCGTGAAGAGAAATCGCCGATTTTTTGCACGAGGCATATTGCAGGATTCACTGCCTGAAACCGATCAAAAGGAATTAATTATTAATACAAATTTTCGTTCTCTTTTAAAAATGTTTACTTGCTCATTTACTTACTAAAAAATACTAGTATTATCAATTTAAAAAATCAATGCATACATCAATTAATAACAATTAAGAATAATTATTTTTAGTTTTGTTTTTGTTTTAAGGATATATGAATATAATTTTCCTAAGATTCTTGAGAACATTCAAGAAGATTTTTTAAGATTTCAGATTTGTCAAATCACACTTTCAAGAAAAAATGTTATTTTCAAATAAAAAATTCAACTTTCAGCCAAGAGAGATAAATTTTCAACGAAAAAGCTAACACATGTTTCAACCAAAACAGATTTTCATTTCAAATAATAAACAGTTGACTTCATCCAAAAAGGACAAATTTTCAACAAAATAGTTGAATCCTCAACCAAAATGGATTCATTTTCTATTAGTTGTATTTTTAAGCAAAAAACATAAAATATTTCACAAAAGAGATGAATTTTCAAAAACGAAGTTAAATCTTTTAACCCAAAATAATATGAAATTTCCACAAGAAGGTTCATTTTCAACCAAAAAAATGAATACTCAACAAAAATGTAAAAGTTGATATTTCAATCCAAAAAGATTTAAATTTTAAATTGAAAAAAAAGTTGAATTTATAAAAAAAGTTCAACAAAATAGTTGAATCCTCAACCAGAAAAAATGAATTTTCAACCAAGAAGATTAATTTCGTCTCAAGAAGACAAATTTTCAACAAAATAGTTACATTTTCAACCAAAGAATTGAATTTTAAACTAAAATGATAAATCTTCAACCAAACAAGTGAATTTTTAACATTTATTTTGACCTTCAGCCAAGTTATTAAATATTTGACCAAAAAAGATAAATTCTCAAGGAGAAATACACTAGTTGATAATTAAACTAAAAATATTTTCAATTTTGAATCAAAATGATTCGAATTCATCCAAAAAGACGAATTTCTGAAAAAATTTTAAGGAAAAAATTATTTTTAATATAAAAGAAATATAATTTTCCTAGGTTGCTCGAAAAAATTCAAAAATATTTTTGAAGATTGCAGATATATCGACAGAACATGTAGAAAATTTCTGATAAATTTTTTTCTATTTTACAGGATTTCACAAATATTTAGAAAAAGTTTGAGTAGTTTAAAATATATAGAAGACTATTTGACCCTTGGAATAAATTGAAGAATATTTTATAAATGTTCTGAAATCTTTCAAAGTTTTGAAATATGTTTAATTCAAAATTCCAAAAATTCATGGATACATTTTTAACTGGCTCGAATTATTCCTAAATTTGTTTAAAAATCTTCCGGATTTATTATGGTAATTTTCTAATTTTTTGTAATTTTTTATGATCTTATTAAATAATCTTTAAAAATTAACTTTTAAAAATAATCATTTTAAATATTACCAGGAATCTTAAGAAAACTTTGTTGTTATCTTAAAACCGTTCAAATTATTCACAAAACTTAATTATTTTATTTTAAGTTTTTTGAAACTTTTTATTATTTTTGAAAATATTTAGAAAATTCTAAATATATTTTAAAATTGCTTTAATTTGTCCTAAAATTTTGAAAAAATTCTGCAAAATTAGAAAACTTGCCTTCAAATCTTGCAGATTCTTTTTTGATAACCTTGGAAATCTTTTGCTATATTTTGAAAATTTGTCAAATATTTATTTAAAATAAATGTTGTAAAATAAAAAATCATTCAGAATTTTCTAATAAATCGTTAAAAAAATTTTGTATTCATTTGAAACCATTTCAAATTCTTAAAAAGCTTCCAAATTTTTTTTTTCAAAATCTTCAACAATCTAAATTTTGTTTCAAACAAAATTATTTTTGTATTTATTCAAAACTTCTAAATATCTCTTATAATTATTAGATTTTTTTCTAAAATTATGTAATCTTGCAAAATTGAAAAACTTTACTTCGAAATCTTATGCATTCTTTTCCGAAATTCTTGGAAATCATTTCAAATCTCTTCAAATGTTTTTAAATATTTCCTTTAAATTAATTCTTCAACAACAACAAAAAATTAATCAAAATTTTCCCTGGAATCTCAAGCAAAAATGTTATTATCTTAAAACGTAGTTTTTCGGTTTAAGGGGGGAAATAATTTTCAAGACAAAATATAATTTCGAATAACTATGTTTTTTAGTTTCTTTTATTTATGAGTTTATATAAATATATAATTTTCCTAAGATCCTTGACAAAATTCAAAAAGATTTTTGAAAATTTGAGATACGTCAAATCAAAATTTTAACAGAAAAATTATTCTTCAACCAAATAAATGTATTTTCAAACCAAAAATATACATTTTCAAAAAAAATCGTAATAACTTATATTTTAATCCAAGAATATTTTTGTTTTAAATCAAAAACAGTTGAATCCATCGACAAAAGATCAATTTTAAAGAAAATAGTTGCATCCTCAACCCAAAAAGATTGATTTTCAACCAATTATATTTTTCACTAAATAATAATATATATTTTTCGAACAAAAGGAATTTTCGACAAAACAGATTAATTTTTAAACCGGAAATATGATTTTTTCAGCAAACAGGTTCATTTTCAACCAAAAAAGATGAATTTTAAAAGAAAAGGATAATAGTTCATATTTCAATCCAAAAATATTTTTATTTTGAATAAAAAGCAGTTTTATTCCTAAAGAATGCGAATTTTTAATAAAATATTTGAATCTTCAACTAAAAAGATGATTTTTCAACTAAGAAGATTAATTTACATATGAATTTTGAACTAAAATTATAAATCTTCAGCCAAACAAGTGAATTGAAAAAAAATTAATTTAACTTTTAACCTAGAGGTTGAAGTTTCAACCAAAAAGGTGAATTCTCAATGAAAAATGTATTAGTTCATATTAAAACAAAAAAACGATTTTAATTTCAACTAAAAAGGAGTTGTATTCATCCAAAAGACGAATTTTCGACAAAATAGTTGAATCCTGAACAAAAAATTTTTTTTTTAAATTAAACAGTTGCAATTTTGATAAAAAAAGATGAAACTTTTACCAACAGAGATCAATTTTCAAACTAAAACGACGAAGATTCAACAAAATGGTTGAATTTTCAAAAAACAGAAAAAAATTCAGTCAAGAAAGAACAGAAATTTGAGGAAAATTATGATTTAAAGTGAAAAAAATTTGATAAAAAATGAAAACTTCTAATGACCATTAATTTTTAAAATTTCTTGGTTTATTTGCTTAAAGTTTATATAAATAAATTTTTCCTAGCTTTCTCGAGAAAATTAAAAACGATTTTTGAAGATTTAAGATATATCGAAAAGTATGTAGAAAATTTCTAACAAATTTGTTTTATTTTACAGGATTTTACAAAATTTAGCTTCAATTTTGAGTCACTTTAAAAGATATTTAGGACTGTTCGATGCCTGGAAATGATTTAAAAATATTTTATAAATTTTCGAAAATCTTTTAAAGTTTCAAAATATTTGGAATCTCTTCAAAACTTTAAAAATTCCTTAATATCTTTCAAACTCACTCAAATTATTCCTAAAATTTTATGAAAATCTCCTAAAATGATGAATCTTGAACTGGAATAATAATGGTCAAAGTTTTAAAAAAATTGATGAATTTGTAATTAAAGTGATGAATTTTCAACTGGAATAGTTAAATTTTTAACCAAAAAGATGAATTTTCAACTAAAATGAAGAATATGTAACTGTAACACTTGTATTTTCAACTCAAAAGATGAATTTACAAAAAGGAAGATTAATTTTTGTTTAAAGGCAAATTTTCAACAAAATACATGAATTTTCAACTAAAAAAGATGAATTTTCTGCTAAAAAAGACGAGTTTAAAAAAGTTCAATTTCCAACTAAAAAACATCAATTTGCAACCAAAAATGGAATAGTTAAATTTTTAGTTAAATAAAATGCATTTGCAACAAAATAGTTAAATGTTCAATCAAAGCGATAAATTTTTAATTGAAATGATGAATCTTTAACTGGAATAGTTGAATTTTCATCTCAAAAGATGTATTTACAACTAAAATGATGAATCTGTAACTGAAACAGTTGAATTTTCAACCAAAAAGATCAATTTCCAACCAAGAAGATTTTCTTTTAAAATACGAAATTTCAACCAAATACATAAATTTTAAACTAAAAAAGATAAAATTTCAACCAAAAATTGAATAGTTAAATTTTAAATTAAAAAATGAATGCTGAGCCAAAAGGAAGAATCTTGAACTAAAAAGATGGAATATTCAACTGGTAACAACAAAATAGTTAAATTTGGAATTAAAGAGATGACGTTTTAATTAAAATGATGAACCTTCAACCAAAAAAATAATTTTTAACAAAAGAGTTTAACTTTCAACCAAGTACTTGGATTTTCATCCAAAAAAACGAATTCTCAACGAAAAATGTACTAGTTGATATTTCAACCAAAAAAGGTTTTAATTTTAAATCAAAAACAGTTGAATTCAACCAAAAAAGACAGATTACCAACAAGAGTTGAGTTTTCAACTAAGAAAGATTCTCGAGTCAAGAGAGAAAAAATGTCAACTAAACTGTTGAATTTTTAAACAAAAAGATTAATTTTTAACCAAGAAGATTAATTTTCAACCAAAAAGGACAAATTTTCAACAAAATATATGAATTTTTAACCGAAGACTTGAATTTTGAACTAACAAAGATTCATTTTCAACAAAGAATAAAACAGTGCAATTTTAATTTGAAAAAATTAATTTCCAACTAAAAAAAAAAAACAACGAATTTAAAAAAAAAAGTTGAATCCAGTAATATGCTTCTAGGTTTAGGAATAAAAAATTATTGTTATTTAAATTTATATGCCATTTTGCATTCTAATACTATAATTTCAAGGAAGTACAATTGAGACGTAAGCGAATAAAACACGACAAATCCATGACATTTAATTGATTATCCCATATATTATCGAATAATTGAACCTTTTAGATTGGATTTATGCATATTTTATAGAATACTTAACGCTTTAGTACAAGACGATTTTAAATTTATATATTTGAACGTTAACAAAATGTTTATAGAGAAATTTGAATGGGATAGAGTTTATTTTACGAACTAAATGTCAATGATAATATTTTTCAAGTCCTTAAAATGTTAAAACTATGCGTAACTCATTTTTTTCAAAAAATTGATTTATCATGTTTTGTTCGTTTAGTCTTCAATTTGCCAAAATTTTTATATTACAAAATACGGCTTGTCACATACAAAAATAAGAATATTCATTGAAAACATGAAGTTGAAAAAATATTTTTCATTTGACAACAATTTTGAAGAATATCAGTAGATTTCACTCAGACAATATTTTTTTCTATTAAATACTAAAAAATCCCATACTTCCAAAAACCCGGGCAAAATCCGGACAGATGGTCCCTCTAGATTATTATTATTTTCTTAATCTTTTTGAAGCTTTAGCAGGCCAAAATTCTAATTTCTTTTTATTTAAAAGACTTCGTTTTTGTAATTTTCGAAAGTATAAGTGATAAATACATGTATTTTATTATTTATAACGTATAATCTTCATTAATAGTTTTTGACCTGAAATCCACACTTTGTAAAGTTAACGACAACTCCGATATGGTCTAGTGGCTAGGATACCTGGCTCTCACCCAGGAGGCTCGGGTTCGATTCCCGGTATCGGAATTTTTTTGAAATTATTTTGTTAAAATGAATAAAATCAAAATTACATGTCATAATAATAATTACTGATGGATAATTACGATAATAATAATTAATGATGCATAATAATTATTATTATTATAATAATGTGATAATTTAAAACTTGTTTGCAGGCGTTGAGTAATAAATACTATGATATTAATCAGGAATAAATTAAAAATGAACTTTAAGTCAATATCGTAACAGCGTGTTTGAATTTTGAATTGTGCGGAATTTTATTGGCCAGAAAAAGTTTGTGAAAAGTCAGGTATTATGAAAAAAAATTGGAAAAAGTCAGAGAATTTTTATAAAGTCCATCAAATTTGACATTTTTAATTTGAAGTTGTTTTATTTCGATTATAAAAGATACTATGTTAAAAAGTTTACAAATTTAAAACTCTGGTCTGTGAATATTAATGGTCAGGGAAAAGATAAAATTGGTCTGGGAAATTTAGAGAATTTTTAAAATGAAGTTTGCGGCCATCCTGACATAATATTCTTGGTAGTAATTTATTTTCCTGGTATTTTTATTTCTTGGATTCAGTCGCTTCCTCCTGACCATTATATTTTAAATTAAAAATTTTATTATCTGGTTGAAAATTCAACAATTTTGTTTAAAAGTCGTCCTTTTTGATTGAATATTTAACTGAAATTTTGTTGTTGAAAATTTAGCTATTTTTTCAAAACTTTATCTTTTTGGATTAAAAATTAATCTCTTTTGGCAAAAACTTTTATATATTTTTTTGGTTAAAAATGTAACTATTTGGTTAAAAATCAATCTTCTTTGGTTGAGGATTCAAATGTTTTATTGAAAATTCACCTTTTTTGATTAAATTCAACTGTGTTTTTATTTTAAATAAAACTCTTTTTTGGTTGAAATATCTACTATTACATTATTTGTTGAGAATTAATATTTTTTGTTAAAAATTCAATTACTTGATTGAAAGTTGAACCACTTTCTTAAAAATTTATTTTGTTGGTTGAAGGCTCTTTGGTAAAAAATGTAACCATTTTGTTGAAAATTTGTGTTTTTTTTCGGTTTAAAATTAATATTTTAACTGAAAATCTAACTTTCATTTTTGGTTGAAAATTTATTTTTGTCAGTTGTAAAATCTTCTTTTTTGGTTCAAAGTTGAACTGACTTGTTAAAAATTCATTTTTCTGTTGCAGATACATAATTTTCGTTGAAACTTCATGTCTTTTGTTCAAAATTCGTCTTCTTTGGTACAAAATTAATCTTCTTTGCTTGAAAATTCAACTATTGTGTTGAGAATTTAATTACTTTGTTACAAATTTAAGTTTTTGATTAGGAATGTGAATATTTTCTTGAAATTTCCTCTTTTTTAGTTAAAACTGCAACTTTTTGATTGAAAATTTATCATAGTTTTTGGTAAAAAATTAAACCACTTTCTTAAATATTCATTTTTTCGATTGCAGATTCATCATTTTAGTTGAAAATTCACCTATGTAGGTTGAAAATTCAGAAATTTGGTTAAAAATTCAATTATTTTGTTGAAACTTTAATTATTTTGTTGAAAATTCAAGTATTTTGTTAAAAAGTCGTATTTTCCGGTAGAAAAATCAATTGTTTTGTTGAACATTCGTTCTTTTGGATTGAAAATTCATCTTTTTTTCTTGTTGTTGAAAATTTAAGTGTCTTCTAAATAACTCAATTATTTGGTTGAAAATTTAATTGTTTTTTGTAAAAGTTTAAACTTTTTTATTTGAAAATTGATCTTTTTTTTTGTTTACAATTCATCTGTGTTCTAAATAATTCAACTATTTGGTTGAAAATGCAACTGTTTTTGATTGAAGTTTAAACTTTTTGTATGAAAATTCGTTCATTTGTTTGAAAATTCACCTTTGTAGGTTGAAAGTTCAACAATTTATTTAAAAATTCAAATATTTTGGTGAAACTTGAATTATTTTGTTGAAAATTCAAGTATTTTGTTAAAAAGTCATATTTTTCGGTAGAAAAATCAATTGTTTTGTTGAACATTCGTTCTTTTGGATTGAAAATTCATGTTTTTTTGTAAAAGTTTAATCTTTTTTATTTGAAAATTCATCGTTGTGGGTTGAAAATTCATCTTTTTTTTGTTCTTTAAAATAAATCTATGTTCTGAAAAATTAAATTATTTGGTAGAAAATGCAACTGTGTTTGGTTGAAGTTTGATCTTTTTTGTTTGAAAATTCGTCCCTCTGGTTGAAAATTCACCTTTTTAGGTTCTGCCGTGACACCCATCAGTTGTTGAAAATTACAAGTATTTTTGTTGCCTTAAATAGATCAATGAAAAAGTTAGGTTTTTTGAAATATCTGATATTGTTTAATGAACAACTCTCAAATTAATATAAAAAATTTGTGCGACTTTTTACAAGTACCTCTTTTGAAAGTCCAGCTTCCTCAAGACGTAAACTTTCTCTTTCAGATTTGTACCACTGTGTTCTCATCTGCAAAATTCTCGGGATTACTCTTGTCTCTTGGCCACATCTGGAAATATTATAGAAAATTAAAAAATTAATTTTGGGATTAAAAATGACCGCAGTGGTTAGATTAAGAGAGATATTGAATATTCTTCTAGAAAAGAGGATAATTTCCGGAGATTCAACAATTTAAAAAATATTCAGTTCTATAAAAATGCATTGTAGGTAACGCCACTTCATAATTTTTTTGACCGTCTCATACTAAATTAAAAGAAAGTGACCGCTTCAAAAACTGTTTGATGTAAAACACCGGAAAGTGAAACCAAGAAGTATATATTTGTTCATAACTTAATTTTTTCAGAAAAAGAGAATGATCTAATTATACAAAAGTTCAATTTTCCTCATTTATATTTCATTTACAAAATAAAAAAGCTTTTATTTTAATGTTGGGCTTCTCTTTTTACATCTTACCTCACTTCTGGATGTGCGTCCAACATGGCACGCATCAAAGTCGTTCCTGATCGAGGCATTCCTCCAATAAAAATTAGAGGCATGTACCTATCGTAGGGATAAACTTTCTGGTCGTGAGAACCAACCACATATTTCTGTAAAATAAAAAAATCGCTAATTAAGAATATAGAAAATCAGGAGTTAACTAACCATTTTGATCTACAACTGAATTCAAGAAGAACTTCTACAAATTCCGAATTTTTTTTTCAAATCAAGGGAATTTTTATGAATTCAAAAGAATTTAACTGACTTCAATGTCAGTTTAACGAAATATGTATAGTGAATAGAATAATTAAAGAATGCAACTGAATTTATTGAAATTCTTCAAAAGGATTCTAATGATAAAAAATAATTTAAAAAATTCAAAATAATACAAAAGAATTCAACAAATTCTAAAAACTCAATTGAGTTCAGACTATCTCAATTGAATTGAAACGAATTTAACAGCTTGCAAGCTCAATTCAACTTAATATGTATATAAAATAGAAGAATGGAAGAGTACAAGTGAATTTATTGAAATTCTTTAAAAGAATGCAATAAGAATGCAAATAATTCACAAGAATTCAAAAGAATTCAAAATAATATCTACAAAAAGTACAAAATAATACAAAGGATTCAAAAGAATACAAAATAATTGCAAAAATAATAAAAAAGAATTCAACAAATTCTAAAAATTCAATTCAGAATATTTCAATTGAATTAAAAAGAATTTAACTTGTTGCAAGGTCCGTTGAATTATATATGCATAGTAAATAGAAAAATGGAAGAATACAAATAAATTTATTTACATTCTTCAAAAGAATGCTAGCGATTAAAAACAATTCACCAGAATTCAAAAGGATTCAAAATTATATACGAGAATTCAAAGTAATACAAAATAATTCAAAATAGTACAAAAGAATACAAAAAATTGAAAAGAATACAAAATAATTTAAGAGAATACAATTTAATTCAGAATATTATAATTAAATTTGAAAGAATTTAACTGATTGCAGACAGTTTAACTCAATATGTGAAGTGAATAGAAGAATCCAAGAATTCAATCGAATAAAACGGAATTCATTGAAGCTCTTCGAAAGAATATTAGAGAATTTAAAAGAATTTACAAAAATCAAAAATAATACAAAAGAATACAAAGAATTCAGAAACAGGTGTACATCTCAATTCCGGAGTGGTTAACCCTTGAATTATTTATTATACATTATATATAATAATCTTCAAATCAATCTATTCACTTTGTTCACATTCAAGCTCCTATGTGCACAATTTGAAAATAAATTATTTTTAACGACTTAGTTTCAAGATCCTAATTAAAGAATTCTGTAATGTTTAAACGAAGCTCAGAACTGTCGAACTTTGAACGCTTTACGTTTGAATTCTTTAATTTTGAAAGTTTCCAAATAGAAAGAACACCATTTGCAAAATTTTTACAATACTTAAACTCTAAAGGTTAACAATATTTAAATTTCTCCAATTTTGAACGGTGAAAATAACAGTGATTTCTTTGCTGACAGAAATCTAATTTTGTAATAAAAAAATATATCCAATCACTTTGAATATCATTTGATACTACATCATATAAAAATGATTAATAACAGATTAATAATATGTTTATCATCTTTATAATATCTACAATATCAATTTAAAATTATAATTTTGACAGCGCAATTCTAAAACAGTTTAATTTTAGAGGCCTTGAAATACAAGTTTTTTTTTTGCTCGAAAATATTTTTTGTTGTTGAAATTTCTTAATTTTTGGAAGTGTTTAATTTCAATTTCACAATGATGTGGTTTCAAATACAAATATTAAAAATGTGAGGACAATTTCATTATTAAATTTTTTTAAATTGCGAAATTTCTTATTGAAAGCCTTGATAGTCACATTTAAATATAATAATTTTAGATTTAAATAGTCTGCACCGTTTTGTTTGGATTTTAATTAGTTTTAAATTTATTAATTTTAAACTGAAATATTCATAATTATTTAGTTTCAATTTTAAACGCACAAAATTATCTGGTTTTTTAAATTCTTCGAAATCGTAGAATGAAAAATTGAAAGACTTGATACTTGCAAAATTTTTAGTTTACAGGATTTGTAATTGAACAATTTTGAATTAAATACCCATAGAAAACATTCAAACGGATAAAAAATTAAGACAATAATTTCTCAAATGCAAGCCTTAAAAACATCAACATTTTAGAACTAGGTATTGTAAATCGAATGTTATTCTATTTGAATACGTTCCAGAATACTAAAAATTTCAAAATCAACTTAAAGAAATAAAAAACAATTACAAATTGAAAGGCTGTACAGCAATGTTGTTTTGTATCCCTTTTTTAATTTTTAACTTTCAATGTAATATCTTAAACTGGACCGATTTTTAGTCAAAGAGTTTCTCTCTGCTGGTTAAAGATATAAAATAATGAATCCTTTAAAACTGAAAAACATTAATTTGGAAAATTTCAAGAATTAATAATAAATCAAAACAAGTGTTCAAAAATAAACCATTCAAAATTAAAAAGTCAAAATTATGTTGTTTAAAATCAAAATTGATAAAAACTAAAGAATCTGAAATTGATACCTTGTTAATTGAATAATTTCTTTATTTTTAAAGGGTTACAATTTTGGAGTTCTAAGTTCTCATGTTGGAGGCTAAATTTTTAATTTTTCCCTATCATAAGCATTAATTTCACATTTAAAATTGAAATAATTGATTTTTGAAAAGCATAATTATCATATTTTAAATTTTTTAACAATTTAAATTTACCGACAATTATTGACATCATAAAGGGTTTAAGTATCAAAAGTTTTATTATCACAATTCTTATTGATTACATTTTATCCAGTTTTTTTTTCAGTTTTAGATGAAGTTCGGATTCGTTTAATTTTAAACGTATTGTAGTAGAAATTTGTTCATTTTAATTGTTTTCCATTTGAAATTAATTTTTTATTTTTAACGTTTTTCTAAGAATAATTCAACTTTAAAGTTTTGTAATTGATTTTTTTTTTCATTTTGAACGGTGAAAATGAAGGTGAGCTTATATCTTTATCGAAGAAAAATTTGTGAAATCAATTCTAATAATTAATTATAATTTTTTAAGTAATAAGAATTTAAAATTCTTGAATTTCACAAGCTCTGACCTTGAAACATTCAATTTATTTTTTAATTTTAAATTGTCAAATTTTAATCGCTTAGAATGTTATATTATTTAAATTCAAAGGTTTTCAACTTTTAAGTATTCAACTTTGATTTTAATTCCTTTGTATATTGAATGATCTAATTTACAACATTCTAACCAGAAAATATTCAAATGTTAACGTTTTGAAAATGCCCAATTTTAGAGATTTTAATCTGATATCATTTAATTTCGACATTCTTCAGTTGAAAATAATATGGTTTAATTTTGAACACTTTGAATTAGAAATTATAGTTTCGACTCCTTTCGAATGAAATTGTCCAGTTTTCAAAATTTCTAAAAATTATACAATTCAATTCCTTTTTATTCCATTGATTTGAGACGTTTTCAAGTCAAAATCATTCAATATATTTTTAAAAAATTTCAAAGGCTTTCAATTCAAAATTATTCATCAATGTTTCAAAAACTTTTCAAACTTAGTATTTAGACATTTGTTTAATAATGGATTTTTAGATTGTTTATATTTTTAATGTGAGAAAATAAAAGACAGAGGCGTGAATGCACGAATGCAATTACTGATAACTAAAAAAATCTTTAAAAACAATTAAACAATATATTTTAAATCCTCCATTTCTGAATTACAAAAACTTAGAATTTACATTTTATATTTTTTAAATAAATTCTCTCTAATCGCTTTATATGCAGATAACGTGTGTATAATATATTCAGTTAATTATTGCAGGCATATCACACCTACAGCTGTTTGACTACGATAAGGATGTTCAGTTCTATCACACGGGATGAATAGGCACATGCATAGAATTCCTCTTGATATAAACAAACAAAAGACTTGTTTTTATAATGCTTATCAGAGAAATAATATTGTTCGCTCCGTGAAATAATTTCATTTCACACTTTTATTTAATTCAGATAATTCATAGTTTAAATAAATCAGGGTTGCCAAAAAACTTCATTTTAAAAATTCCCTGACTTTTCTCTGATTTTACCCTGACTAGTTTTCATTTTCCCTGATCATTATTATCCAAAGACCAGAATTGTTATCTTCTAACATTTTTAATATAGAATCTTTTATAAATAAACTTTGAACAAAATAGTTGAATTTTCGGCTAAAAAAGATGATTTTCTAAGAAAATAGTTAAACTTTTAACAAAAGAGTTAAATTTCAAACAAAATAATTAAATTTTTAACAAACTAGTTGAATTTTTAACTAAATAGTTGAATTTTCAAGCTATAAAGATGAATTCTCAACCAAAAAGACGAAATTTCAATCAAGAAGATTAATTTTATATAAAAGAGGCGAATTTTCAACAAAAAACATTTTTTTCAAATAAATAGATGAATTAAAACAAAAGATGAATTTTTAACTAAAAAAGAGACATTTACAACCAAAATAGAAAAATTTAAATTTTCAGTAAAAAAATTAATTTTCAACAAAGCAAAACACATTTTCTACAAAACAGTTTAATTTTCAACCAATGAGGTGAATTTTCAACTAAAATGATGAATCTTCAACAGGAAAAAAAAGAATTTTTAACAAAGTAGTTCATCTTTCAACCCAGAAGTTTAAGCTTCCATCCAAAAAGTCGAATCTTCAACGAATAAAGATTTTTCAGTCGAGAAAGAAACAATAGTTATCAAAATTGTTGAACTTACAAGCTAAAACATAAATTTTTGGTAAAAAAGTTGATTTTTCAACCCAAAAATATGGATATTCAACCGAAAAATGAATTTCTAACAAAGTTGTTTAACCTTGAACGATAAAATACCAATTTTTAATCAAAGAGACGAATTTTTTACCAAACAGTTTGATTTTCAACTAAAGAGATGAATTTTAAACTAAAATGATGAATCTTAAAAAAAAAGAGTTTTTAACAAAGTAGTTCGGCTTTTAACCCAGAAGTTGAATTTTCCAACAAAAAAGTCGAATTTTGAAGGAATAAAGATATTTCAGTAGAAAAAAAAATTCATAAAAATTGTTAATTGTCGAGCTAAAAGATGAATTTTTGGTGAAACAGTTGAATTTTCAACCCGAAAATATAAATTTTCAATATATAAGTTTATTTACAACCAAACGGTTGAATTTTTAACCAAAAAAGAGGATATTTCAGCCAAGAAGATTAGTTTTCTCCCGAAAAAGTTGAACTTTCAACGAAAAAGGATGACTTATGAAAGAAATTGTTGAATTTAAAATCAAATAATAAAAATCTTAACTGAGAAGATAATCATCAAGAGGAAACAAGTGCAAACAAAAAAAGAAATAGACATACAAGGCGAATAAATTACTAATAGGAAGATTATATCAGGATGGCCGCAAACTTCAATTTCAAAATTCCCTAACTTTTCCCAGACCAATTTTTCATTTTTTCTGACTATTAAAATTCAAAGACCAGCATTTTAATCTTGTATAATTTTTAAGATAGAATCTTTTATAAACTGAATAAAAAGTTTCAAATTTATTATCCTTGACAGTTATTTACACTGCCTCTAACAGAAATTCCTTGACTTTCGTAAGATACTTTTCAAAATTCCTGATTTTTCGCGGACGTTCCCTGACTTTTCCTGACCAATCAAATTCCTGGACTTTTCCCTTATTTCCAGGTTTTCCCTAGCCTACGGCCAACCTGCTAAATAGACCTTAATTTAGTGATAATAAAAATCACTGTTATATATATTTTATAAAAATAAATAATAAAAATATTTATAAAATAATATTGGTCATGAAAACATATTTCTAATCTAGTCGCTTTCATTCGCAACCAAGAAAATATTTCTCCAGAGAATGGAGAAATGACAAAGATATGTCAGGCCGGCTGATCAAAACGGGGTATTACTACTGAAAAGCCATTCTTGGGTGAAGTAAAACCTTCTGTCCTGACTGACAACTGAAGATGTACAATTTCAATATTTATATCTTCGTTCATAGAAATAATATTTATAGAAAAAAAATTTTGAATTAATTTTTGTAATATCTTTCAATATACAAGAAGAAGTTACTTTTAATTACTTATTTCACATTCAGTTACTTTTTCTAAATATGTTACAAGTGCAAATAATTTAATATTTAAATCTAATTGCAAGCGTTTAAAGCTAAAAAAAAGTTTTAATTGGAAGCGTTAAGACTGAATGATTCCAGATTAGACCTTTAAAAATTGAGCAATTTTAATTGGAATGTGTTTCAGGGTGGCCGTAAAACTTAATTTGCAAAATTCCCTGAATTTGCCCTGATTTTTCTCTGACTAATTTTTCATTTTCCGTGACCATTAATATTTAAAGACCAAAATTCTGATTGTGTAAGATTTTTTATTTTAATTGTCTAATCGTACGGATGGGCGGACGAGTATATAGCGTCAAAATTGGTGAAAATTTTGTCCAACATTCACAAAAATTCCTTTCGAGCTCCCTCAATCGATTTACAAGATTGTGTACAGCCGACGAATATTTTCAGCCTTTTTTAAATAGAACCCCAAATTTATTTCATTTATTCGGTTAAAATATAAAATCCAGTGAAATTCTATAAAATCTGAAGATATTTACCGATATCCTGAAAAATGTATTAAGATACCTTGAGAGCTTTTAAAATCCCTTAAAACCCTCGGAAATCTTAAAAAATCCCTTGGAATTTTTTTAAATATCTTAAAGTCTTATAGGTCCTGTAAAATCATTCCATATCTTCCCATATTCTAGGAAATCTTTTCAACCACAATATTTCTTTTTTTAATTTCTCAAAGTCATTGCAACCCTTCAAATTGTTTAATTATCTTGAAAAAGCCTTGGAATCTTTTAAAAGACCCTAAAATCTTTAAAATCCTTCGAAATCCCATCAAATAACGCACCTACATAAATTGAAAATTCTATAGAATCTTTTGAAAAGTTCTAAATTATTTTAAAACCTTTAGAAACTTTGTCAATCCTTTGAAATTTCTTAAAGCTTTTGAAAATTCCTTGGCATTTTAAAGAATAGCCTGAGTAATTTTAAATCCTTTCAAATCTTTTAAAATCCCTTGACTTTATTTTAAAAAACTCTCGAAAATTTCTTCTAATTTTGAAAAATACCCTAGACTGTTTCCAATCCTTTGGAATCACTTCAAATTATTAAAATATATTTAAAATACCCAAGATATTTCAAATTCTTTAACAGCTTTTGAAATCCATTGCAATTTTTTACAGTTCATGAAAATTCCTTTACATTTTTAAAAATAGCATAAAATCTTCAAAGTTTTTCAAAATCCTTCAAATTATTGTAATCTATTACAAATTTCATGTAATCTTTTAAGATACCCTAAAATATTTCAAATTCTTTCAAATATTTTGAAATGTCTGGACCATTTTAAAAAACCATGAAAATTTCTTGAACTTTTAAAAAATACCCTAAAATATTTAAAATTATTTGAAATCTATTAAAAATTTCTTGAAATCTTTCAAAATACCCTAAAATATTTAAAATCCTTTGGAATCATTTCAAATTATTGTAATTAATTAAAATATCGTTGGCATCTTCTAAAATGCCCTAAAATATTTGAAATTCTTTCAAAATTGACGACCCATGACATTTTTTAATACTCTTAAAAATTCCTTGAAATTAAAAAAATACCTTATAGTATTTAAAATCCTTTTGACTTACTTCGAATTATTGAAATCTATTTTTAAAAACCTAACATATTTAAAATTCTTTAACATCTTTTGAAATCCCTTGACATGTTCACAGTTCTTGAAAATGCCTTTGAATTATTTAAAATACCCTAAAATCTTTAACATTCATCGAAATCCCTTCAAATTATCAAAATCTATAAAAAATTCCTGGAAATCTTTTAAAATACCCTAAAATTTTTCAAATCCTTTCACATCTTTCAAGATCCCTTTACAGTTTTGAAAACTCTTAAAATTTCCTCTGAATTTTTTTAAATACCCTAAAATCTTTAAAATTATTTTAAATCCCTTCAAATTATTTAAATATATTAAAAATCCCATGTCAGTTTTAAAATACCCTAAAATATTTCAAATCCTTTCAAATTTATTGAATTCCCTTGACATTTTTGAAAATTTAAAAGTCTTGAAAATTCATTTGAACTTTAAAAAATACACTCAAATTTGTTAGGATCACTTCAAATTTATTGAAATTCCTTGATATTTTGTAAATTTTAAACAACTTGAAAATTCATTGGAACTTCAAAGAATACACTCAAATGATTCAAATGCTTTAGAATCACTTCAAATTATTGAAATCTGTTAAAAATAACGTAAGATATTTGAAATCCTTTAAAATCCCTTGAAATTTTTTACAATTATTAAAAGTTCCTATAAATTATTAAAAATACTCTAAAATCTTTTAAATTCTTTGAAATCCCTTCAAATGATTGGAATCTATAAAAAATTCCTTCAAATCTTTGAAAATACCCTAAAATATTTAAAATCTTTTGGAATTCCTTTACATTTCTTAAAACTCTTGAACATTCCTTGGAATTTTAAGAAATACCCTAAAATATTTAAAACCCTTTATAATCACGATACCATAAAATCTTTAGAATTCTTTGGAACCCATTCAAATTATTATAATCTAAAAAAAATTCGTTGAAATCTTTTAAAATACTCTAAAATATTTAAAAACCTTTCAAATTTATTGCAATCCCTTGACATTTTTTAAAACTTTTGAAAATTGATTGGAATTTTAAAAAATAACCTAAAATATTTCAAATTCTTTGAAATCCCTTTGAATTATTGTAATCTATTAAAATTTCATTGGAATCTTTTAAAGTATTTTAAATTCTTTGAAATCTTTTGAAATCCATTGGAACTTTTTAAAACTGTTGAAAATGCCTTGGAATCTTTTAAAATACCCTAAAAGATTTCAAAAGAGTTCAAGAAAATTCAGAAATAGATATAGACCTAAATTCAATAGTGGTTAACCGATGGGTTGATTTATCAAAAGAAAAGTGACTATAGTGACTTTAACTTTAAAAAGTGAATAAAAAATTAATTTAAAAAAAAAGGGTCTAAAAGTGACTGTGTGGCAGCCCGATTTATTCTTGTCAGTTACTTAAAAGATCTTTTAAATCCATGACTTTTCCTGACGAACCAAATTTCCTGATTTTCAGCTTTTCCCTGACCTGCGGCTACCCTGCATTTGAAATAGAATTTATTTGAATGAAATGAGTAAAAATGGTCTTTTTCGCATTTTGGTATAAGTTACGACCAACGAGAAACTTCACCTCCAAGAGTTTTACTCGCAATTAGCCACCATAATAATTAAATAAATGGTCCGTGTGATTCGAGCAAATGATGAAAATGCTGGCAAAAATATTTTACAATTAGCATTTCATGACACTGGGCTAGGAACCAGGACTTTTTTCTTTTTTTCTTTTTACTCTGAAGTAGAGAAACTGCGCGTGAAATGCGACCAGCGATTTATGCCGTGGAAAGGATGAACGCGGCAGAAACTCGTTTCTCTTCCGTTTGCACGTTGTGTGCAGGGTTTTGTTTCGCCATCCCTTGTTTTTTTTATCTCCGACCCGAGGAATGTAGACATAGAATAAAAAGCAAAATTGTCCCAGACAAAACACTCGGAGGAAAAGTGATATACACTTTGAAAAAAATCTGGGCGTGTATCTTTTGTCTTTAGAAAATTAGTCTTTTTTTCCTTTCAGATCAGGTTTAAAAAACGGATCGGCAAACACAATCTTATATTATTAAAGAAATGCTTTACATTCTAACACAGCGATTTATATTAGAACTACATAACAAATAAAAGAGTATAACAGGATAAGTATGTGTATTAGGGTGGTCCAAAAATGCATTGCAAATTTTTTTTCACCCTAGAGGGCAAGTCTCCCCCCCCCCAAAGTTTGCATTTTCGGAGAGAAAAAATCCCTAATTTTTTTTCGCAATTCGAATATTAACACGTGCCACTGGGCACTTCAAAATCCCATTTAATTAACATGGGGACATTTTGGATGTTCCAAAAATTGATCTCATACATCAGGGTTTGATCGAAACGTTCCAACTTTTTTAGGGATTGAAGAGAAGTGTCTACGAAATAAAACCATAATCATAACTTTTATTTTTAACCCACCTTTGCCCTACCACAGAGCCCCAAATATGACCCAAAAATAGAAATACTAAATTTTTACGTATTATTGTTACTTTTTAGAATTTTCCGTCGTATTTTTCATACAAATAATTACTAATGGACAATTTGAATATTTCCCATGACTTTTTTTAACAATTTTTAATTGTTTAAACAAATGTAACTTATTTAAGCAATTACTTTTCCAAAAATACTTTTAAAATCGTATTTTCTGAATTAAACATGATATTGAATGATTTCCAGGTGTAATAAATTCTGCTAAAAACTTTATGTTATTGTTTACACAATTAATTATTGTTTTTTTTTCTTCAAATTTCCTTCAAATTGAGTATGAATGGTTTATATATTTTTTGGCGCATCATTAAATAAATCATAAGAGTCATAATAAAATTTAAATTATAAAAGTGTATTTATAGTCAGAAAATACAATTTAAAAAATATGTTTGAAAAAATAATTGTTTAAACAAATTATATTTGTTTAGACAATTAACAAATGGTTTATATATTCTATCTATACACTATATAGTGAGAAAAATAATTATATGTATTTTATTTTATTTTTTTAACGTTATCGAAAAAAACTGCTTAAGCACATCAAAATTGTTTAAACAAATAGAAATTTATTAAAAATTAACAGATATGCATCAAAATTATATACCAATTTAAGAAAAAACTAGACATCTCTAGGTCAATTTTGACAAATTTTGAGAATAAACACGTAATTGTTAAAATAATTACATAATGTTTTTAAAAAAAACTTATCACTCCAAACAATGACAAACTATAACATTTTAATCAGAAAATACGATTATTTTTTACAGTGTTGCGAATAAGTAATTGCCTGAATAAGTCACATTTGTTTAAACAATTAAAAATTGTTTAAAAAATCATGGGAAATATTCAAATTGTCCATTAGTAATTATTTTTATGAAAAAGACGACGGAAATTTCTAAAAAGTAACAATAATACGTAAAAATGTCGTTTTTTATTTTTCGGTCATATTTTGGGCGCTGTGGTGGTGGGGGGGGGGGATAAAGGGGGGTTAAAAATAAAAGTTTCGATCAAAACCCTGAAATATGAGTTCAATTTGACAAAAATCTCAAATTTCCCCATGTTAATTAAATGGGATTTTAAAGTGCCCGGTGGCACGTGTTAATATTCGCATTTCGAAAAAAAAATTAGGGATTTTTTTTTCTCCGAAAATGGAAACTTTTTTTTGGGGGGGGGGGTGACTTTCTCTGTAGCTCGAAAAGCGTTTTTTGGACCACCCTAATATGTATGCTGTCCAGCACGGATTTGATCCAGATTTTCAGAATACGTTAGCAATAATAGCCTGGATATAAAGTCAGAGAAGAAGCGCAAAGGGATAAATTAAGTACTAGAGCGGGAAAGAGATCATGGAAGTTTGAAATGAAGCTAAGGGAGGGAAAGGGAGGAGTTTGCGAAAAAGTGTTTGAAGGAGTTAGAAGAAAGGAGAGGGAGGGCGTTAGAATTAACGAGATGGGAAGAAGAATGGAGGGAGTTCTTTAGTGCTAGAGATATAGGAGAGGGGACTAGAGTAAACTGTAAAGAATTGGATAAAAGGGACAGGGAAAGATAATTGATAGAAAGATGGTGAATAATTGAGGAATCAAAATATAATAAATGGTATAAGATGATGAAAAAGAAAGGTGCGCTCAAGTATTTAGAAAGGGGATGGTGAGAGAGAAGATGGACCAGAGTAGCAAGATTTAGATTGGGAAACGAGGTAAGCGAAGGGATGTATGTAAATGCGGAATATGTGAATGGGAAGAGGAAACATGGTATCATGTACCGGAAGGATGTAGGAGAGGAATAGAAGATAAAGAAAGCTTGGGAGAGAATGTGGTAAAGATTCTAGGGTAGGAAACATGAGATCACGTACGGGAAGGATTTAGGAGAGAAATGGGAGATAAAGAAAGCTTGGAAGAGAATGTGGTAAATATTCTAGGGTAGGAAACATGGGATCACGTACGGGAAGGATGTAGGAGAGAAATGGGAGATAAAGAAAGCTTGCAAGAGAATGTGGTAAAGATTCTAGGCCTGGAAACATGAGATCATGTCCGGGAAGGATGTAGGAGAGGAATGGAAGATAAAGAAAGCTTGGAAGAGAAGGTGGTACAGATTCTAGGGCAGGAAACATGGGCTCATGTACGGGAAGGATGTAGGAGAGGAATGGAAGATAAGGGAAGCTTGGAAGAGAATGTGTTAAAGATTCTAGGGTAGGAAACATGAGATCATGTACGGGAAGGATGTAGGAGAGGAATGGAAGATAAAGAAAGCTTGGAAGAGAATGTGGTAAAGATTCTAGGGTAGGAAACATGGGATCATGAACGGTAAGGATGTAGGAGAGGAATGAAAGATAAAGGAAGCTTGCAAGAGAATGTGGTAAATATTCTAGGGTAGGAAACATGGGATCATGTACGGGAAGGATGTAGGAGAGGAATGGAAGATCAAGGAAGCTTGGAAGAGAATGTGGTAAAGATTCTAGGGCATGAAACATGAGATCATGTCCGGGAAGGATGTAGGAGAGGAATGGGAGATAAAGAAAGCTTGGAAGAGAATGTGGTATAGATTCTAGGGCAGGAAACATGGGATCATGTACGGGATGGATGTAGGAGAGGAATGGAAGATAAAGGAAGCTTGCAAGAGAATGTGGTAAACATTCTAGGGCAAGAAACATGGGATCATGTACGGGTAGGATGTGGGAGAGGAATGGAAGATAAAGAAAGCTTGGAAGAGAATGTGGTAAAGATTCTATGGCAGGAAACATGAGATCATGTACGGGAAGGATGTAGGAGAGGAATAGAAGATAAAGAAAGCTTGAAAGAGAATGTGGTCAAGATTCTAGGGCAAGATAGATAGGGTGAGGAGTGTATGAAGGAGAAGGAGGGGACTAGAGGGGCGAATGAGAAAGAACGAAAGAATGGATGTGTAAAAATGGCAAAATTCAGGTGGAAGAAGAAAAAGGAAACGGAATTCGTCTAAATTAGAAGTGTAAATATTTGTGAGCAATGGTTATGTAGGGGAGTGTTGTACAGGTTGTGGCACTGTGTAGGTTGGGACAACGTGTTTTATTAGTATCAATAGTATTACTAATATGTGACAGTAATAGCAGGTGATCGCCAGTACGTCCAAAATTGCGCTATCGTAAAAATAGAAGTAAGAATATAGATATAAGAATTTATGTTAATAGTTGTAAATAGTTGTAAACAGTAAGGATAAGATAATATGAAATATGTAGGTGGTAAAATTGTAAGAAACGGAGGTCATAAATCCTTAGGGGACACATTACAAGTAATGAGTGAAGAAGATAAATTGAAGTAGAAAGTTCTCTCAAAATAAAATTTCTTTAAATAATTTAAAAAAAAATAGAATTCGTGAGAGATGAAGACTTCAATGTAAAGTTAAAAAGTACAATAAAAGGGTTGAAATTCACTTAGTGGGGATTTTCAAAAGGGTTCGTCGTCGTTTCAACTGAAAGACGCCTCTATAAGCAAGTGACTTTTCATTTCGCTAAGTAGCTTCTCATACCTTTCATCGATCATCCGTCTGACGGGAATATCACGGATAATTCCAATCCGTTGTGACGTTAAATAAAATTCTGCCGATATATTAAGAAGGATTATCTGCTCTGGAATTAGTTTTTAAATGTCGATTAAGCGAACATTTCCTATATCAGTTAGCGACAGCGAGTTAAATCGAAAACAGAAAGAAAAAGATGAAATTCCTGGAATCGATTTTCTATAACTAGACGTCTCTACTTTTACATGTATTTTGGGAGTTATCACGTATTTCATTAAAGAATCAGGGTTCATATCAGATAGGATTCCTTATAAGAATTTATTTAGGACTGAATTTGAATTTTCATTAAGAATTATTAGGGTGCCAGGTGAAAATTTAAATTTTGCAAACGCTACCCCCTAACTTTCTTCCCTTAGGTAGAAACGTCTGCTATAACATTTCTTTTATTTTTAAAATCTGTTGAATGCTTCAATATTTTTTTCATACAAAATTTTATTTTAATTTTAATTTAGAATTTTTTATCAAATGCCTAAAGTACTTAAATTGAATTAAAGTGTTAGAACTCTTAAAGCTGAAGATTTTTTCATTTAAAGTAATCAAAACTAAACTGCAAATTAAAGCGCCAAAATTGAACTCTTCTGAATTTTCAGCTTTCCAAATTCAATCTTTAAAATAATTTTATTAACAAATTTATAATTTAATCGTTTGATAATGAACAAATTATATCATAGCAATCTTCCAATCTCAATTTTTCTTCGGGCATACAAATAAAGTTATTTTTTGGTAAATACTAATTTTTCAAGAAAAGGAGATAAATTTTCAACCCATAGACGAATTTTTAACAACAGAGTTAAACTTAAACGTTGAATGGTTTAGAAAATAATCGACTTTTTAATAAAATAATTGAATTTTTAACCAAATAGTTGAATAGTTAACTCAATGGTCAGATTTTCAAACAAAAAAGAGTCAACTTTAACCAAAAACAATTGCATCTTTAATCAAATAGTTGAATTTTTAAGTCAAAAGGGCGAATTTTTTTGAAAACAGTTCAATTATCAACCTGGACAGGTAAATTTTCAACCAAGTAGTTTAAATTTAAAAAAAATCATTTTCAATAAAACAGTTGGATTTCCAACCAAACAGTAGAACTTTCAATAAAATGAGATGAATTTTCAACAAAAAGATCACTTTCAACCCATAAAGATGAATTTTCAACTAAAGCCAAAATGGTTGAATTTCAGAACCAAATAGAATAATTTTTAAGAATACAATTAAACTGTCAACCTGAAAACATTAATTTTTAACAACAGAAAAATATCATTTCCAACCAATGGAGATGAATTTTCAACTAAATAGTTGAACTTTCAAGAAAACAATTGCTTTTACAACCAGAAGGTTGAAATTTCAATAAAAAGAGACGGAATTTCAACAAAGTAGTTGAATTTTTAACCAAATAGTTGAACTTTCGAACCAAAAAGGCCAACTTTTTAGAATAGAGTAAAATTCGTAACAAAAAAGTTCATTTTCCACCAAAGCAGATGAATTTTAAACTAAAAAAGAATTACTTTTCTACCATAAAAGATGAATTTTTAATCCAAAAGGATTAATTTTCTATTCAGAAAAGACGAGTGTTCAAAATAACAATTAGATTTTTTAAAAAAGGTGACTTTTAAGAAAATATTTGAACTTTTAACGAAATAGTTGAAGTTTCAACCCAAAAAGACAAAATTTCAACCAAATGCTGGAATTAAAAAAAATTAATACTCAACCACAAACAGTTGCATTTTCATACAAATAGTTAAATTTCCAAACCAAAAAGCCCCATTTTTTAGAAGACAGTTGAATTATCGACCTAAAATGGTGAATTTATAACGAGAAAGATAATTTTCAACCAAGGAAGATGAATTTTCATCCAAATAGTTGAATTTTCAACCAAACAGTTGCAGTTACAAACAAATGGTTGAACTTTCAATAAAAAAAGACAAATTTTGAATGAAATAGTTGAATTTTTCTACCAAGAAGAATTAACTTTTAACCAAAACTAATTAGATTTTCTCATTGGTTTCTATGGATTTAGTTCAAATTTAAGCGAAAAACTGAGAAAAAGGGGAAGTTCGTTGAAAACTGGGGAAAAAAGAATTCTTTAAAGAAAGGGGAAATAGGCGAAAAAGTGTGAAGTTTGGACTACTTTTTTAGAGTAAAAAAGAACAATCTTAGAATTTCAATTTCGCGCCAGAATATTGATGAAATCGCTAGGCCAGACTTGAATATAACCTTTAATTTTGACGTTAATCTGGCGCGAACTTTAAATTGCAAGATATAATTTTCGTCTTTAACGTCAGGAGCAATGCATTTTTAAATAAACACTTATTGGCTAACTGTTATTTTATAAATATTAAGGTCTTTTACTGAAAATTAAACGAAATTCCCAGTCCACATAAAAATGTTCGGTGGTTACTTTCAACCATTTAAAAATTTTTATTTTCGCTGAAATTCGACAAGGTTTTGTGTTTAAAAACAAGGTACTTATTTCTCGATGGCCACCCGTCTTCGTTTCTAGAAAAGTTTCGTGAAAGTGGACTATGGGGTGATTTCTGCGACTGCGTCTGTCTCAAGTTTCCAATTTGTTACACCTTCTTTTCACGGAAAGTGTAGATTTTTCGTGAGCTTGGGTGTTTTTAAGTTGGGGACTCGACTTCGCAGTCGAGTGACCACGCTAATAGTCTGTCTACCAGAGAGAAAGAAAACAAAAGGATTCAACTCAAGTTTCCTTTCGAAGTCGATTGGTTTAAAACTTTTATCGAATTGCCAGAGCACCTCAGAAAAATATAGAAGTAAACCATTCTTCACGAAAAGTAACTTAAACTAATTCCTTCGACAATTCTCTAGAGGATGTAGATTTAATTACTTTAGGGACTGAACAATTATAATTTAGTTATCAGTATAAAATACCTATATAAAATTATATATGGGCATATGTAACGTTTCAAAATTTCATTAAAAAAAAATTAGCCAAATTAGGAACCGCGCGTCTACTTTTTTTCTCTCTCTCTTTCACAAGAAAAGACGCCATTTTGTTAATTTTCGATGAAATAAAAAAGTGGAGGTTCGGAAAATAGGGCCGTTAACATAGATTAATACATTTGTTCGATTTTCTGTTTCAGATCACCAGGAGAGCCAAAATCACCTGCGCAAGCAGAGAAATTTTTTTTTGCACACATGCATTTGATTTTATAAATAAATAAATATTTTTTGCCACCAAACAAATTTTTTTCACTCTCCTTGATCATACCTTTAAGAGAAAAAAACATTCGTTTAATTATATACTATATTTCCCGAGAAAAAAATGATTGAAAATATGCTTTTTTGTGCATTCACATTGGAATGCCCCCTTAAGACGTTAATTAAGTCGTTGAAATGTCCCCCTTCCATACATTCCCGCCACTACTCCCCCTACTCCAAATACTTCACCTCGCTCACTTCACCCTTCATCATCCCTTCCTTAACTTCTTTCTCCTCTAATTTCCTCACGCCTCGCTTCTCCAGCTAACACTTCCCTTCTCCTTCTTCCCTTCCTTAACACTCACTTCCCTTATCACACTTACCTTCATTTCTAATAATTTCCCTTACTTCCCCTCATTAACACTTATTTCTCCTACTTACCCTCCCTAATTTCCCCTACTTCCCCAGCGCTCATTTACATCACTTCCTCTACTCCACCTAATTTCCCCTACTTCTCACACAATTTCCCTTACTTTCACTCCTCCCATTTCTCTTTCTTCTCATATATTGATTTTAACTTCTTTCTCCTTTAATTTCCTCTCCTCGCTTCCACAGATAACACCCCCATGCCCCTAATTCCCTTACCCAGCACTCACTTCCCTTACCCCACACACCCTCATTTCTAATAATTTTCCCTATTTCCCTTCATTTACACTCACTTCTCTTACTCCCCCCCCCCTAATTTCTCCTACTGCTCCCACAATTTCCCCTCATTTCCCCCACTTTCTTTCCTCTCATTTCTCTTCCACTCTACTCATTATGACTTCTTTCTCCTCTAACTCCCCCTATTCTTGCTTAACCAGCTAACACTCCCCTTGTCATACTACCCTTCCACAGCACTCACTTTCCTTACCCACTCATCATCATTTCTAACAATTTCCCCTACTTTCCCTCATTTACAGTAACTTCACCTACTTACCCTCCATAATTTTCCCTACTGCCCCTCTACTCATTTCCGTTTACTTTCCCTCCTGTCATTTTCCCTACTACCTCTCTACTCATTTTTTCACTCACTTCCCCTAGCCTCATTTCCCCTTACTTCCCCACTCCTCTTTACCCCACAATTACACTCTCATAATTTTCCTCACACTTCCTCTACTTTACCACCCTCATGTTTCCTCACATCCTCTACCCCTCCCCATTATTTCCCCTCACTACCCCTACTCTCTGTACTCACCTTTCCCCTCAATCCCTCTACTTTTCCTCCTCTTCCTTTCAACAATCTTGAAAATAGAATTCGTTTTAATTCTATGTTTTCAAAATTCGCGAATTTTTAATTGTAACTCTTACAAATTGCAGGACTTTAAATTGCAAATCTTTTAAAATTGAAGAGTTTTTAATTTTTTAAATGCACAGTACAAAATTCTGTAATTCTGATGATTTACTTTCGACATTTTGTCATTTCGGAAGATTCTGAATTGAAAAATTGACTTTCAAGAATTTTCAATTGTAACTCTTAACAATGGTAAAACCTTAAATTACAAGCCTTTAAAATCAAACAGTTTTTAAATTTGTATAAATTTTTTATTTCAAATTTCATCAATTTAGAAGATTTAGAATTGAAAACTCTTGATTTTTCAAAATCAACAAGATCGTTAAAATTTAAGAATTTTTATTTATACAAGTTTAAAATTGAAGAATTTTCAATTGCAAATCTTAAGAATTTGCAGAACTTTAAACTGTAAATCTTCAAAATTTAAAAGTTTTGAATTTTTTAAATTTTAAATAGAAGATTACGCAAATTTTAAGTTTTGCAATTAGAAATTCTGTAATATTGATGATTTACATTCGAAATTTCTTTAATTTGGAATTGAAAACTTTACTTTTGATCTTTAGAATCATCAAAATTTAGGAATTTTTATCTATTTACCTTAAAATTGAATAGTTTTCCATTGTAACGATTAAAAATTGTAGAACTTCGAATTGTAAGTCGTTGAAAGTTTGATAATCAAAAATGAAAAATTTTTCAAGCTTTATAATTAAAAATTATGGAATTTTGATGCCTTCCAGTCGAAATTTCTTTAATTTGGAAGATTTAGAATTGAACACTTGACTTTTGATTTCCAAAATCATGAAAATTTAGGAATTTTTATTTATACATCTTTAAAACTGTATAACTTTAAACTTGAAATTTTTTTATTTAAAAATAAATAAAAAATAATTATAAGCTAATCTTTCAAGTAGAAGAGCTTTTAATTTTGAAAATTTACAATTCCAATTATGCAAGTTATTCGGTTTATAATTTAAAATTATGTTATTTTTATGATTTACATTCAAAATTTTTTGAATTTGGAAGATTAAAGCTTGACTTTTGATCTTCAGAAACATCCACATTGAAGAATTTTGATTTAAAAATTTTTTGAATTGAAAATATTTCACTTGTAAATCTTCAAAATTGAAGAATTTTGAATTCCAAATCGTTAAAATTCAACCGTTTTTATTTTGAATATTCTCAATTAAAATTATGCAAGTTTTATGCTCCACAATTGAAAAATCTGTAATTTTTATGCTTTTTATTTGAAATCTTATCAAATTGGAAGATTTAGAATTGAAAACTTGAATTTTTATCGTCTAAATCACCAAAATTCAAGAATTTTAATTTATACATTTTTTAAAATGAAGAGTTTTCAATTCTAAAAATTCAAAATTGAACGATTTACAAAAATCAAAACTACATCATTTTAAATTATGGGAGTGTCTACACGTACCGAAAAACCCCAGCTATTTGTACCAAAATTTCAGTATAAAGTGCCCCTTATCCTGCTCCCTCTATTTGTACCGAAAAAATCCGGATATTGGTAACTTGAATTATAAACGTTAAACATATATAATAATCTTCAACTTAAAATCTTCAAAATTGAACAAAAGTTCAAAATATTACGATTTTAAACTATAAACATTAAAAACTAAACAAGTCGACGAATTTTTTATTGAAAACATCTTCAAAATGGATCAGTGTCGAAAATGGAAGACATCAGTAAAACTCAGAATTCCAGTATGTCATTTAAAAACATATTATTAAAATTAAAACTAAAGTTAAAATTAAAGTTAAAATTAAAATTAAAGTTAAAATAAAATTATTTAAATTTCATAACTAGGCAATCAAAATAAGGAATAACGTTATTTTGGCTTTGAATTTAATAATGCAATAATAATGTAGAATCTTCCAATATTCTTACTTCAATTCATTCAAAAGAATACTTGTTAATCTTGCTCTCTCTTAATTAGGGAAGATTTATTATGCAATGATACATTCATACAATTTTTTAAGCTCCTTTTTCTCCTCTTTTACTTTTTAATTCTTTTCGAAAGTACTTGAACCCACCGCGAAGCATTGAGATATTTTAATTGAGCACTTCTACACATTTTCTTAAAAAGCTCTTGAAATGCGAACGGATTTCAGGAACGAAAGTTAGATTGAAAGCGGTCAATGAAAAATGAAGGCAAAATCAGGCAAGTGAACGTATCGTCGACCATTCGTCTCTCGACGAGTGAAAGAACTTTTCAGGACTTTACTTATTTCGTTTCTGTTCCTATTTATTAATGTCAAATAGCTTTCATTTAAATCTTATTACTAGACTGCAGAGCCCAAAAAGTTTCAAAATTTTTTACAAACATAATAGAATTTTCAACAAAAAAGATTATATATCTACCAAAAGAGATTTATTTTCAACGAAATAGTTGAGTTTTCAAGCTGAAAAAATGAATTTTTTAGAAAACCGTTGACTTTGAAACCCAAAAAGATGCATTTTCAACCGAAAAATATGATTCTTTTAACCATATGGTTGAGTTTCCAACAAATTAATTTTAGAACAAAGAAATTTACTACCAAATAGTGCAACCTTCAAGCAAAAAAGTCGAATTTTTTAGAAGACAGTTGAATTTTCAACCAAGAACTTTTCTACCAAAACAGATGAATTTTCAATCCAAAGGCGAATTTTCAGGAAAACATTTGAATTTTCGAACAAACAAGATGACTTTGTAATAAAATAGTGTAATTTTCAATAATATAATTCAATTTTAAACAAAATGAATTTGTATCTACATATATGAATTTTCGACCCACGAAGATAAATTTTCAACCAAATAGTTAAATTTTCAACAACAAAAAGATTAATTATTATCCAAAAAGTTGCATTTACAACCAAATAGTTGAACTTGCAAGCAAACGAGTCGAATTTTCAACAAAATATTTCAATCCTCAATCAAAACAGATTAATTTGTAATGAAAACAGTTGCATTTTTGACAAAAAAATTCAAATTTCTACCAAAACGGATGAACTTTCAAACGAAAAAGGTGAATTCTCTAGAAAACAGTAGAATTTTCAACCTGAAAATATAAATTTTTAACCAAAATTTAACTTTCAACCAAATAGTTGTATTTTCTGCGAAAATGATAGAATTGTCAGCCCAGACAAATGATTTTTCAAGAAATTAGTGGAATTTTTAAGCAAAAAAAGCGAATTTTCAAACAAAAAGATTTTACTTTAATCAAGAATAGTTTACTTTCAAACAAATAGTTTAATTTTGATGCTAAGACAGGAATTTTTTAGAAGACAGTGGAATTAAAAAAAAGATAAAAAAAAAAAACTTTAAACCCAAAAAACGCATTTTCAATGAAACAGTTAAGTTTTCAGCCAGAAAAATGCACTTTCATCTAAAATGATAAATCTTCAATAATAAAAATATTATTTTTTAACAAAGGAGCAAAACTTTCAACCAAGTAGTTCAATTTTCAATAAAAAAGATGAATTCTCAGCGAAAGATGTGATAGTTGATATTTGAAAACAATTAAATAATTTTTATTTTTATTGAAAAACAGTTGTATTTAAACAAAAAAGACGATTTTTCAACAAAAAAGTTCGATTTTCAAACCAAAAACATGAACTTTCAACCAAAAAGTAAATGAACAACAAAATAATTGAATTGTCTACTAAAATAAGAGAATTTTCCACTCTAAATTACGAATTTTCTAAAAAACAGTTGAATGTTTAACCCAGATATAATGCAATTTTGAACCTAACAGACAAATGTTTTAAAAGATATTGAATGTTGAGACAAAAAGATGACTTTTCCAGTAATCAACAACATTGATCAATTTCAAATTAACATCTTTACTTTTTCTACAAAACAGTTGTATTTTCAAATCGAAAGTATGGACTTTAAAAAAAAATCATTTTCAACCACATTTTAAAAATTTTCAACTAAAAACGATCAATTTTCAACCAAAGATGGAATATTTATATGTGCAGTTCAAACCATTAATTTTTAACCCAACAAAAAACAATTTTCAACAAACTAGTTAAATCTTCGACCAAAAAATGAAATTTTAACAGAGCAGTTAAAGTTTTAACTAAGTGGTTGACTTTTTAAACAATGATATTAATTTCCTACCAAAAAGATGAATTTTCAGTAAAATACATTAATTTTCAACAAAAATTCATTTTCAACCACATAGTTAAACTTTCAACTAAAAACGATCAGTTTTTAATCGAAAATAGAATGTAGTTAAATTCTCAGTTTAAAAAATGAACTTTCTACAAAAGAACGAATTTTCAACAAAATAGTTAAATCTTCAAACTATCAATGAATGTTTAAAAACCAAGTTAAACCAATTAGTTGAATTTTCAACCAAAGAAGATTAATTTTCAACGAGAAATTTAATAGTTAAATTTTTACCTAAAAACGATCAATGTTCAGCCAAAAATGGAATAGTTAAATTTTCAGTAAAGAAAATTAATTTGTAATGAAAAAAAATTTTCAACAAAATAGACAAATTTTTAACTAATAAAATGAATTATTAACAAAGTATTTCAACTTTCATCCATGTTTTGGAATTGAAGGGTTGCAGTACAAAACTAGATAACCAAGATTTTTTCGGAAAATGGGTTTTTTGCATAAAAAATTCTTAAAAAATCAAATACATTTTTTGTTAAAAGCATTTTTCCGAAAGCTTATTTTTCATATAGTAATAAAAAGTTTGGTCATTCAAAACCAGATAACTGACTCTGTACTTGTCTGCCATCTTCTCTTTTTTTACTGTCTAACAAATTACCTTTGTTTCAAACCTTTTTCTGGCCAATTTCATCTTCATAAACGTTTTTAAATGCAGTCAAATTATAAAATATTTCTTTTTTTTTTAAGAAAAAGCACTTAAACAAAACTATTTGCTACTTTTTCAGCACCAAAGTACCAATCAAATTTCAACCTAAAATCTTGATTTTCTACAAAAAGACACTTTTATAAGATTTTGTTTGTCTAAGGCCTTGCGATCAGAATCGATATTTTCAAAAAATATTATCGTTTATTTATAAAGAAATATACACCTTTCTTCTTTTCATAAAACTTTTAACAACAAATTGTCTGTCACAGTGCGATACCATCACATTAAATCTTTATTTTCCCGGAAGGGAATAATTTTTTGTAATTAAAACTTTTTTATTTATATTCAGCCTCCCCATATCTTGGGAGCATGTCTTTATTATTTTTATAAATTGCAAAATATATCTTTAGTTGCTATCCAAAGACGATTTTCAAAACCCATGAAACTTGAACCTCAAAATTCTTTAATAATGTATTCGGAATTGGTTAACTTTTTCGAATCAAATTAATTGTCTCTTAATTTAGGAACTCAATATCTTGAGAGTGAATTCTTATTTTTTTTGTTTTCAACTGAAAATTCCCCTTTTTATCTTGATTCGCAACCAAGCCTGTTCCAATTTTAGGTTCTTGTCACGTTGAGGTTGTAAACTTCCACATTCTATTTCTCGGAACTGTATAATATTTTCTAATCATACTTTTTTTGGGCTCCATTTAGAAACTCTTGAGCTCGGGAGTAAACTTTTGTTTGATTTTTAAATGGTGATTTTGATTTTTCAAAATGTTATTTCGCTCTCGTGAAAAATTCCGATTTTGTTGGTTATCTAGTTATGTACTGCAACCCTTCAATTATTCAACCAAAAAAGATGACTTTTGAACAAAATAGTTGAATCCTAAAAAAAAAGAATTAAATTTTCATCCAAATAGTAGAATTTTTAACAAGAATAGATGAATTCTGAATAAAAAATATAATTGGTAGAATTTTCCATTAAAACGAAATAAATTTCAACCAAAAATAGTTGAATTTGTTATTGATTTCTATTAACTCAGTTCGAACTTAAGCGAAAAAACGAGAAAAGGAGAAAAAAATAGGAAAGTAAAAAAGGAAAATCTTAGAATTTAAACTTCGCGCGAGAATATTGCTAAAATCGCAAGGTCACACTTGAACATAACCTTTAACTTTGACGTTATTCCAGCGCGAAATTTAAATTACAAGAGTTGATTTTCGTCTCTAACGTCAGGAGCAGTGCATTTTTAAATAAAGGTAATAAAGTTTAGAGTTCGTAATTAATAAATAATTTTGTAATAATTAATTTTGAGAATTACTTGCCTGTTTGGATACCATGACAGCATTTGGTCTATCCTTTGGGCTACTGCATATAAGTCCAAGTTGATAGAGGGCTAGGAGGAAAACGACGATAAGAATGCAGATGATGGGACCTTTTCGTGTCCCACGAGGCGACAGCGTCATTCCTAATGTGTAATTATTCACACGCACTCTTCGACTTACGGGATGCAACCAATACTGCCAGTGCATTTACAGTTTATGTTTTTAAATGTAGAAGCATCAGCGGCTTCGAAAAGCCTTTTTTTGCCAATTGTTTTCTCACGGGTCCTGTAAAAACAAAAACAAAATTAAATATAATTTTTGTATTTTAACAATAGGGTAATGGCTCGAATGTCAGTCTAGCAACATAAAGTTGGAAAATTATTTATTTCAGTTTAGTTCAGTGGCTACCTTTTTTAAATAGAGGATGATAAAAAAGTTATTTTTTCTTTTTAAACTGAATTTTTTAGCTAGTTTTGAAAAATATTTTAAGCAGCACAAGACTTCCTACCAATGAAAACACATTAGAAAAGTTTAAAGAACCTGAAAGAATGAAAAATAGATGAATAGAATAATTTGAAAATTATCATTTTTGAGTTGATCTATTTTAAATTTTTTCAACCTTTCTTGATTTTCTTCTCTACTGTATATCCATATGTGAAAAGTTTTGATGTGTACAAAAGACTTTTCCAAGTAAAATAATTTCTTTTCTTGATACGAAATTGACAATTTGTAAACCTGATACCTTCCTTAAGACTTGTAAATTTTTCTCTGGGAAATTTTTATCCACAGAAAGGCCTCAAATAAGAAAAAAATTGCTATAGTAGTTTTTAAAGATGTTTTCAAACTTTTTGTTAAAAATGTTGGTCTGTCAAACATGAAACTATTTCTTATAAATAAGTATATAAAAATCTGTCAAAATTTAAAGGGACTTTCCAGACATAAAAATTCATTGTAAAGGAAATCGCAATCCACGAAAATATACAAATTATGAAAATAAACACTTTTTCATACAATCAAGCTATTCATCAATATATTTATTCTAGTAATTTTAATTCTGATTTTTTAATTTATTTTAAAACCTAGACTAATTCTATGTCCTTTTTATCAGGAATTTCAATTTTGAGAATCTCAATTTGAAATTCCTGGATTTGAATGTCTCCAGCTTAAACTTTTTATTATCCTCGAATACATCAATTTACAATTATTTATTTCTTAACGTTTTTAAATTCTAGAATATTTTATTTCAAACGCTTTCAATTTCAAATGATAAAGTTTTGACTGTCTTGAGCTTCAAATTACTAAAACATCAGGACAAAATTTGATATTGCTCTATTTTGCGAAAAATTTAATCTGAAACTATACGAGATTTTTGCCCAAAGGATCCTAATATCCCTAAGCAATACTAAAGAAGAAATTCCAACATATTTAAGATACAGAAAGAGTGCAAAGTTTAGACTCCTCAATTTTATTGAAAAAATGTAAAAATGAGACTATCGACTGTAAATAGGATACGATAGTATCAAGTATTTAATTATAAACAAAGGAAGCGTCCGATAAAAAAACCAAAAACTCATTTGGATTCATTTACGAAATATCTAGATGAGCCATTTTTTACACAATTACATGTTTTTTAATGTTCTGAAATTTTTATGAATAAACTAAGCGTCCGATCGAAGAACAAACAGCAACTTTGGATTCGTCTACGAAATATCTAAATGCGCCTATTTTTAAACCTATTTTTTAAACAATTAAATCATTTGTTAATAATTTTAAACTCTGCAAAGCATGATAAACAAACTAAGCGTACAATCAAAAAGCCGAAAACACATTTGGAATTGACTTGGAAATATCTAAGAAGTCCTTTTTACATGTTGTTAACAATTTTTGCAAGTCATTCAACATCCAAAGGTTTGATAAATAAATATATAAATTTGATAAATAAATAATAAAAAAAAGGCGCAACTAGATATTTCAGAGACGAATCCAAGTGGGTTTTTCATTTTTTGATCGGATCCTTAGTTTGTTCATAATTAATTACAAAGGTCTGAAATCGATAGTTATACAGTTTGAAATTATTCAAAAATGACTTGTTTGTTTAAAAAACGGTTTGAGAACACAAAAGGGCACATATAGAATTTTCAGAGACGAATCTGATAAAAGTGTTTTTCGTTTTTCGATCGGACGCTTAGTTTCTTTATAACAGAACCTTAAAGAATAATGTGAATGTTTTAAGAATAGTTTTAAATCAAAAAGGAACAACTAGATATTTTAGGAACGAATTCAAAGGCGTTTTTAGTTTTTTGATCAGATGCTTATTTTCTTTAGAATTAATTACAAAAGTTTGAAATCCGTAGTTATACAGTTTGAAATTATTCATAAATGATTTATTTGTTTAAAAAATGGTTTGAAAACACAAAAAAGGCACATCTAGATATTTCAGAGATGAATATGATAAAAGTGTTTTTGGTTTTACGATCGGACGCTTAGTTTGTTTATAACACTTGCAGAACATTATAAAATAATGTAATTGTAATGCAATTAATTACAAAAGTTTGAAATCGATAGATATATGGTTTGAAATTATTAACAAATGATTTAATTGTTTAAAAAGTTGCTCAAAAAACAAACAAGGCACACCTAGATATTTCAAAGGCGAATAAAAAATATTTTGTTTTAAATTAATTACAAAAGTTTCAAATCCATATATGGGGCCACGCAAATGTACGTTTTTGTTGAATGAAGAACATTTTTTAAGAACATCCTTTAAAAAAAGCCCATTTATATATTTTCGAGGCGAATCCAAAGGTGTTATCTGTTTTTCGATCGGACGCTTAGTTTGTTTATAATAATTGCAGAACATTAAAATACAATGTCATTATATAAAAAGTGGCTTACAAAACAAAGAAGGCGCACCTAGATATTAATTACCAAAGTTTCAAATACATATCTATGGCGTCGTCAATACTTGTTGTCTCAAAAAAATTTACTAGATTGAAGTAACTTGATTTTGTTTCGTTACGTACATTTTCTTGAGACAAGACAAACTTTCTTGGACCATGAAAATATTGTATCCTCCATATTCTTATCGATATTTTCTTCATTCAATGCTAGTTTTTTTCCTTGTGTCGGGAGTAAATCTTAAAAATAAGGGACATAGGGACCAGTCCGTGAGGTCTGGAACCCGCGAAGATACTCAATTTCGGTAATAGGCTTTTTTCCCCTGAAATTTTTGATACTAATTTCCATGCAATGAATGCCATCGAAATTTCTGAAAATAGCATTTACAACCTCCACGGGCACTACTAAACTAAATCCCCCGGGTAAACTCAATTTCCACCGCGAATTGATCGAGCCGAAATTGGAATAATTTGTTTAGTATTTAGGAAGCAAAAAATCCAGGTAATCTCGACAAGAGGTAATCCCGTTGCGGGATCCACTTCCGGGTGAATTTCCGAAGGGAAGTTCGTGATTCTGTGTAACACGATTATCTCGTGCGGCTGTGGCACAACTGAACGAGATTATGGGGTGCTTCAATTTTCGCGCCTCCGAGTTTTATTAGCCGTACGCATCGTTTATGCATTCAAAAGGTATATCCCTTAACAGAGGGACTGGCGATGGCGCGCGAGTCCTCAGTGATTCAAATTTCATGCAAATCGCTCACAGAGCTTCAGCTTCAGTTTCTGGATACCACTGTCCACGAATTAAAGTGAAGTCGAGTTTATGAGTGGAAACCTCGTAAATTCGTATTTTCTCTAGTGTACATTTCTGCCCGGGTCCACCAGGAGCTATAGAACCATTTACGTTCAATTTCTCGTCGAGCCAATGTTATTCTTGTCCACTGATTTCAACCCTGGAAAATTCCCATTGCGAGAACGAAATTTATTCACGTTTTTATCAACCGGACAATGGGTCTCGAATGCAGTTACACTATCTAATATTCATTCTCGTCTCGTATAAAATTCCGGAAATAAAATAAATTTTCAACTGAAACCCATACGAGAAGAGCAATTTTTTCAAATTTCGAAACGATTTCGCATTGATATTTTATTATTTTTATTGTTTCGTGGCATTTTTTTCTTTGTGAAAACAGTCTCACGGTTCCGTTGAATCTTCAACCTATAAATGAATTTTTAACACAGTATTTCAACTTTCAACAAAGTGGTAATTGAATTTTCAATAAAAATAGATAAATTCTCAACGAAAAATGTAACAGTTGTATTTTTAACTGAAGACGATACATTTTCAGCCAGAAATGGAATATTTAGATGTTCAACTAAGGACATTAATTTTCAATAAAAAAAAAATAATTTTCAGCAAAATAGTTAAATCTTCAACTGATAAAATGAATTTTCAGCAAAATAGTTTAACTTTGAATCATGTATTGGAATTTTTGATAAAAATGATAACTTTTTAACAAAATAGGTGAATTCTGAACAAAAACTATAATTAGTAGAATTTTCAATTAAAAAGAAATAAATTTCTACCAAAAATAGTTCTATTCTTTATTGGGTTCTATTAATTCAGTTCGAATTCAAGCGAAAAACGCGAAAAAGAGGAAGTTTCTTGAAAACAGGGCAAAAAAGGAAATATTTAAAAAAGAGTAAATAGGAGAATAGGCAAAAGACTGTAAAGTTTGGATTACTTTTTTTATGTAAAAGAGGGAAAATCTTAAAATATAAATTTCGCGCTAGTATGTTGCTAAAATTGCAAGGCAGTGATGGGAAAACGGACAAGAATCGCTATTGCGCATGCCAGAGATATCCGCGTTCTCCCATCACTGTCGCAAGGCCACACTTGACCATAACCTCCAATTTTGACGTTATTCTGGCGCGAAACTTAAATTGCAAGATTTGAGTTTCGTCTTTAACATCAGGAGCACTGCATTTTTGAATAAAAGTAATAAAGTTCAGAGTCCAAATACATTATTTATTCTCGTCTCGTATAACATTCCAGAAATAAAATACATTTTAAGCTGAAACCCATACGAGCACAATTTTTTTTAAATTTCGAAACAATTTCGCATTGATATTTTGTTATTTAAATGGGAATTCGTGATAAGTTCTTGGAATTGAAATTTGTTGTGTGGATAGTTTTATGACCTATTTATGTTTGTGAAACTGGTCTCCCAAAGGTGTGATATAGGGTGCTCCAAACTTATAGCTGTAAAAACTCGACTTTCGATTTTTGGTAATCGAGCTCACCCAATTTGCTGATTTCCTGCGAAACAAATTCCATAATTTTTTTAAAACCGCTTAACAATAACTCGTGCCCGGGCTTCTGAATTTAATACGGGATTTTCTACGAAAAGCTCGGTTTTCGAGAAAATGGGAAAAATATGCACTTGTTATTAACTTTTGTTAAAATTAAAGTTCAGTCACTATTAAGAAAATCTTTAAGGAATAATTTTCACTGAATAAATTTTAACGTTGACCCCCCCCCTCCCTCGTATTGTGCTCGGAAAATGCCCCAAAAAATGAAAAATATCAGTTTTATGTAAAATTCATGCTAAAGACGGTATTTTTTGGAATTTTTTTCAACATTAATTATTTTTATTTGATAAGTTACAAGTTTCCAAGTATTTTCTGAGTATTTTTCAACTATTTTTGAATTGTTTAAAGTTTAAACAGTTATCATTTGTCTCAACAATTTTTTTCCAGCGTTTAAATCCAAAGGTTATTATTTTTTGGGATAAGTCACACAGTTGATAAATATCAAAAGTAATACTTCTTTTTCAACGAATTTGCTAATTATTCAAACAATTTTCATTTGTTCAAACAATTTTTCCCTTGTAAATCTTGAATTTTTTTTTAAATTAATGATAAAATTAACGAATGTTGAAAGTAATATATTTTTTTAACGATATTTAGCAATTATTTGAACAATTTCCATTTGCTTAGACATTTTTTTACCCTATAAATCTTGAAAAGTTTCTACTTTATGGAATTAATAATGCATTTCATGAATGCTAGGAGTGACATCTTTTGTGAAAGACAGTTTGCATTTATTTAAACAGTTAATAATCATTCATTTTCACCTTTTCAAAGCTCTTACACTATCTCACTTATTATTCAGTTTTTTATTATCTCAGAACTTATCATCTAATTTTGTAAACAATAATAATTGTTTTAAACCATTTTTTCAGTCACGTTATGGGTAGTTATTTTTTCAGATCGATTTCGATGAGATAAGAAAATATTGATCAATAAGCGACATGGTATAAGAGGTTCGAAAAAACTCAAATTATCTCCATGTTTCCTATGAAAAGAAGCAAGTGTTTTTAATTGTTCAAACAATTACTCACTCACTATATATATATATATATACTTACTTGACATAGGCAAGTGTTTTTAATTATTTAAATAATTATAGACTGTCTTTCACGAAAAATATCACTCTTAATATTCATTAACTGCATCATTAATCCTATAAAATAATAAGCTTTCACGATGTATAGGAGAAAAATTGTTCAACCAAACTAATTTAAAGAAGAATTGCCAGATATCCTAGACCTACCATTTTTTCTCACAACATTCGTTAATTGTGTCATTAATTCCAGAAAATACTAAATTTTCACGATTCGGTGAAAAAAATGGTACAAATAGAAATTGTTTACACAATTGTAAAATATATCAAACAAAAAATATTATTTTTTACATTCATTAATCCCGAAAAATAGTAACTTTTCAATATTTACTGGAAGAAAAATACTGTTAAACAAATAATACTTGTTTAAACAATTTAAAATTAGTTTCAAATACTTGGAAACTTGTTACTTATCGAATAAAAATAATTATTTATAAATAAATAGTTTAAATACCGACTTTATCATGAATTTTATATAAAACTGCCATTTTGCATTTGTTTAGCATTCTCCGTGGACAATAAAAGAGGATTGGGGGGTTGGAGGGTTTAACATTAAAAGGTATTATACCGACAAAAATAAGTAAGAATAAAAAAAAACTGGGGATTTTGATTTTTTGACATTAAAAATGGACTTTTTTCAAAAACGGCTCCGGCGAAGATTTTGTTTTTTACCAAAGAATAGTTGCAAGACATCCCAGATAAAAAAAAAAACAAGAAAAACATACTTGGTGTTCAACGGGAATTTGAATTAGTTACCGGGAGTTTTCCTTTGAATGTACTAATATGCAAATTAAAAGTTGTTTTATATATTTTATTACTCTAATTCTGAGTTGAAACGGGAAGTACAACATTTTAATTCTAACTTGGTATAGGGAATTTTCCAAAAGAATTACTTTGCGACATGGAATTTCAGTAAAGAAATATACTTTTGGCAATTGAGCCAGGTAATTCTTTAAACGAATTATAAATCTCACTTTTGAAAAGGGAATTAAAAAAAATAATTTTTATTCTGATTCAGAAGAAGACAATAAAAAATCTCGGCTACAACTCAGAATTCGTCACAATTTGAAACTCCCTCTTCCAACTTTGGAAAAAGGAAGTTGATATATATTTCTAAATTACAATAGAAAATGTTGTAAATAAATATGATTCTGACTTGAAACAGGGAATTTCCGTAAAGAATTGTAATTTGACTTGGAACAGGCAATTTTTCACAAGGAACGGTAATCTGTTAGAAAAAAAATTAATTCTGATTTAGAAGAGAATTAAAAAAAAATCCCTGTTCAAATTCAGAATTATAATTCTTTTACAAAATTCTCTGTTCCAAATCAGTAATGTGGCCGCTTCCAGACCAGTGACGCTCGCACATGCGCACTCCGCCGCCGGGCCAACATAAAACTTTACGCCCGCTACATGAAACTTTACGCCCAATACTATCCTATATAAGTAAAAAATACTATAACAAACAATTAGTAAGGAATTTTACATTTTAAGTTAATGATTCTCTTCGAATTGAGCAGTTGGGACATAGTGAGGGAATGATTTTTAGGGTTCTTTCTTTGATATATCTTTTTTGTTTATCATAGAAGAAATGAATTTGTTTTATAAATTTGTACATCTGGTACAGTAGCTTTATTACAAAAATTTTTTTTTCATTATTGACTATCCTGGTTTATAGAAATCATTAAGGACATCAATTTCGACCTTTTTGAGAATCAGCCCAATAATTACATATAACCATGTCGTATTACAAAGGGAGGCATTTTATTTGATTTATTTGGCACCACGAGAAATATTCTTAGGTTTGGAGGCAATCGAGATAATGTACTTATTTACCTAGGCAATATTTAAGAAATTTATGAAAACTTAAGTTATACTAGCCAAAAAAGATTGGTTAATAGAAATCCCTATTCAATTAAAGTGTATATTGATCAACTAAATCAATATCTGGAAACATAGATAAAGGTTACAATGATAAAAAAGTTTTATGATCTATGCGAAAAAAAACTTTCATCGAATTTTCGTGAAAAAATTTTGAAAAGAAAATTATTTTTAAACAAAGAAGCTGAAAATATTCCTGTAGGTTTTTTTTGGAACGTTTTTTTATCACTATATTACTTATAAAATTTGCCCGCTGTGTGGGCACATACTCATTTTTTATTTTCAATGTCATTTTTTACGACTGAAACAAAAACTATGCACTTTATTGAATACAGTCTAAAGAAAATTTTTATATGTTTTTGAGATGAACAATTTTACTTCAAATCATTTTTTCATATCACGCATACTCTGACCGGAAAATAGAATTTTTTATTTTTAATAACACTTTTTACTATTGAGACAAAAACTGTGCCTCTTATTGAAAAATAGTTTTTTGAAAATTTGTAGATCTTTTTGCGATGAATAATTTTTTTTGGTAACATTCGTTCGTATCTTGTATGATTTGATCGGAAAATGCAATTTTTATATTTAATAACATACGGATACCTTTCATTTTGAAAACGTTTTTTAAAGGTACATATCTCAAAAAGGAAAAATCAAATTGCGTGTGACACCACTTTCACAATCGACTTAGAAAATTGCCATTATCCCCTAATTATAATTAATGATAATTAATTGTACTTTCAAATTAAATGCTTTGCATTCTTCTATAAAAATTAGGAGGCGAGCCCCCAGAGACTTGCGTCACGCAAGCATCAGCCGTTCACATCGTGGTATTTTACTTAATGAACCTGCCTTACAGGTTTCATATTGCATGATAATTAATTTATGTATCATCCTCAAAAGAAATCCGCGTAAACAAGCCTGCCAGATTGACCAATCCGAGTTTACTGATTAGTCGATGCACTTCTTATTTAAAGAACGGCCGACCTCTGGAAAGAATCAATTAGAATTTGTATCTACAGAAACTAGTACCGATAGAAAAGATATTGTTAAATTTGTTTGATAAGTGTTGAGAAATAGAAGTTCAATTTTCTTTTCTACATTTGAAGAATTATAATGGTGAGCATTGCTAGATTAACTTGATTTCATTGATTCATATTTAAATTCATAGATGGGTGGCATTACGTGATCGGCACAGCATAAATGTTGTAACTTAGCAATGTGCGGGGTAAGGTGATTGAGGGTATTTTGGCCCGGTTGGTTATATAGCCCATTTATTATTGTGAGCATAGTTTGCGCGCTAATAAGAAAAAATAAGTTGTTGGAATTTTAATTGACTAAGTCAGCCATTTTATGATAGGGCCTAAAGTACTTTATAAATTAGAGTGTTTTCATTAAAAAATTTGACAGATATTTTGTTAGAAAGTAAAAGACGTCAAGGAAATAAACTACAACGTTTCATATTAATTTTTTGAATTCACCTAAAAATGGCAGCTGCAAAAAATTTTATTTTCGAGATTTTAATGCACTGAATGGTACTATGTGTTCATTATTTTATATAAAAATTGTGAATATTATAAATAAAATACTGCACAACTGAATAACAATGTTTCCGTTTTTGCTCGTAACTTAAAATATTAAGATAGTGTAGGCCTTTTCCGGCTTTTTCATCTTTATTAAAAAATTGCCAACATGTTTCGATTAGGATCCGATTCCATTTCAGAAATTAGAAATAATTTCATCTTATAGCGTTGATCGTGATTTTGAATTTCACGTTTTGATAGCCAAAATTTCTCATCAACAATAAAAACTGTATTATATTATAACTTTTGAAAACAAATTTCTAATCCTAATCTTTATTACAATAAACGCTACACAATGAAATTACTTATAATTTTTTAAAAGGACTCAGATTCAAGTCGAAACATGTCAGAAATTTTGTAATAAAGATAAAAAAACGGAACAGGCCTAAGCTATCTTAATATTTTAAGCAACCGGCAAAAACATTGTTATTCAGGTTTGCAGTTGCTTGTTCATAATATTCACAATTTGTATATAAGCTGATAAACGTGTATCGTTCAGTGCAATAAAATCTCGAAAATTTAAATTTTTTAATATATTTTTTTCAAAATCGGATCAATTCCAGACTGTGACAGGCCATAGTCCGATTAATCTGGACTATCGAGTTGGCTTGTTACGGTGGAAAATTCTGTAGTCCGTCGGAGTTCAATACTGGCGCAGTACTGGCCTAGAACTGATCACCAGTACGTTCGTGTGTTCTAAAATGTCGAAAAACTATAAAACTATCGCAAAAAGTATTTTCCCCCTGTTTTTTTCTTGTTTGAAAAAATGGTAAGTTCCATCTTTGTGATAAATTGCAAATTTTCAGATAACATTGCACTTGATTCAATTTTCAATCTTTGTAAAATGGTCTAAAACACTTCAAAAGCAAAACGATACACGAAAGTTTAAAAAAATTTGTTATCAAAAAAATTGTCGCAGTTCGCAATAAAATTTCTAAGTTTCGCCAATGAAAATTTAAAATGCTCATTTAAAATGACATTTTATATCATTATAAAAAATTGGAAAATGGTATAAAACGCAAAAAAAAAAGAAATATTACATAAAGAAAAATTGAAAATGATTCAAATTATTTAATTTATATTCCTGTTAACAGTCCATTTATCTTAGATTTATATGAAGTCGTCTAATGATGAACAAAATTAATCAGAAAACAGAGTTAAAAAATGGTTGTTTTGACTTTTTTCAGCTGTGGCTTATGAGGATGGTTTTTCTCATTATCTCATTATTCCATAGATAAAGAGTAATGGTTAAAATTACCGATTGCTAGACCATAGATATAATTTGAATCGCATACCTACTCATATTATATTTCGCCGTACCTTCTTTGCTTACACGGAAAAAGTTTTAGTGGCAAAATTTGATATTATAATATTTATTATAATATTATAATATTTATTGCGTCACTATTTCAAGAATTACTATTGTGGATATTAAAATGTGAAATTACGAAGTTCATTGGAATATAATGATTGATAATTAAATAATTGTACTCATACCAAAAGAAAGTTTCCATAATCCCTAGAAAAGACTATGAAGTTTACAAAACAGAATCGGAAAGACATTCTTCCTATGTTGATTCTACGTATCACACTTAAGGCCACGTCTCACAAGCGTGAGATGGGTGGTCACAGGACACGATGAAATCACAACGACAGGCTGGCGAAACCTGAGTGTGTCTTGATGACACGAAGCGACTCGAGGATGACAGCTTCCTGCTTCCATCTCGCAAGTGCCTTGGTATATTTTTGGCACGTGGGTATGGCTTTAAGGTTACGAACCAGTGATAGTTTCGCACCTCCGAAAGCACATATCATAGCACAATTACTTTTACACAGTCGTTGGGCACAGTCGTTGCAGCTCCCTTTAAGGGTCTTGATACCTTTCCTCCTTCTCTTTCTCCTTGGCAGTGATGTTGTATTCGGACAGAGCCGAGAACTAGATCACGAATATAGTTCGTTTCTCGAAGTCTTGGAGAAAAATGTCAGGCCTCGAGTGTGCAACGGAGACTGCTTTCCGAAAATCGTAGTTCCAGAAAATTTGGCACATCTCGTTTTGGACAGCGTTCGGTAGGGCAGGGTCGCGTCCAACACCGTAAGAGCGAAAAGGATGGTAATAACGCACTCTTAGGACTGCATCATGTCTATGGATATACGTCGTTCCTGCGTGGGTGGGACACCGCAATAGTATGTGTTGTAGGTACTCAGCGTGTGCATGACATGCTCTGCAGCATCGCTTGGAACTTCTTGACATAAAATACGGTCACGGTATGCTAAGGTGAAAATGACACCGTCCAGGCATGCGAACATAAAACCCTCTGTACATGAATCTGCCATTGGCAATTATGTAAACTGTACTTAGAAAAATTCGGTTATGAAAAGACAACTGATTCAGAAGTCCGCGTCCGCCTTGACGGCGTGAAATGTATAATCGCGGAACTGACGAATTGATATGCAAGCTTTTATGCATATGCATGTTCTTACGTGTGGTGACATCAAGGGCCTTAAGTTTGTTCTTCGTCCATATATATACAGGCGTTTCCACGAAAAGTGTCATTTTCGACAAAAAAAAAAGTTGAAAATAAAGTTTGGAGCAAATCTTTGAAAATTTGTTCACACATTGTTTATGCATAAGGAAATTTATTTTTTGGATATGCCACTTATTTTCGTTTGCGCACAAGTTACAAAAATACATTTTTTTTAAATTAACCTAATTTTCTTTGTACCGATATAAATGGAAAAGAGAAGATCATTTTGAGTTGGTGTTTCTAGTTTTATGTTCGGGATACTGTCCATTGTAGTTTGAATAGGTAATATTATGAGATATTTACATAAGGTATTACTATATTTTTGAAAATAAAAACTGCTTCATTTGTCAGGCACATCATTGCCTTTGCGAATACGTTTTTCGGACGCTGAAAGACAGTAAAGAGTAAAAAATTTGATCCCATCTTGATACGCACAATTTTGACAGCTGCAAGTGTTGGATGAGACATTTTAGCCTTAAATTGGACAAAACCTTTGCGCGCACAGGAATATTTACTCAATTTGCGGTGAACGTCTTCGGCCCAACATACTGTTTAATTTCCATAAGCACAGCAAAGTGTGCTTAGAGAAGTCTTTCAGTAAAGTAAACTGATGGAAGGGACATTTTTTCGACAAAATCAAAATGTTTGATATTTGAATGTGTGATACTTCAAAATATTTTTTACCTGAATAGTTGCACGCACTTTCGACACCAACAGACGTTTGGAGGGCACATTCAAATCGTAAAAACGGTGGCACGAATTTGAGATTTTCTTGATAACTCAGAAATCAAAGCACGATGTAAAATCTTCAAAATTTCAGTAGGCTATGCTCCACTGAACTAGCATGATTTTTCTCAGAATTTTCAAACATCATGCAGAAAAGCTGTGAGCATGCCAGTAATTCAATTTGTATCTGTTGATGAATATTATGCCAGTATATTTTTTAGATTTGGTCCTACTATTATATGCTATATCTTTTAATGGGGGATTCTGTAATGACTGTAAGTTTTTGTTTCTACTTCAAGGAGTCTGTGTGTAAATTTGTATACAAAATAACTTGTATTCTAAGTGTAGCCTTACCTATAAAATCACGGTGACGGTCAAGTATTTTTACTCGTCAAAGAGCAAATCGAACCTTTTTGTAACCACACTTCGAGATATTTAAAATATTTGAAAGGAGATAACATAGGTCGACAAAATTTTTACGCTAAGATCGGACTTTAAACAAACAAATACTTTAAACAATATAACACTAACTGATTTTTTTTTCTCCGAGATACGGCAAATTAACTATTTCAGATTCACACTAAAGAACTAGAAAAGAAGGCGAAGAAAGCGAATAAAATTGTGTTATTCGATTGATAAAGGGTTTCGTGTCTGAAGTATTTTGAGTTTACTGAATCCGAATTTGGGCTCAGATTTTCAAAATTTGAAATGGTGGATTTTTGCTAGTTTTTCAGTATAATATTCCAATTACTAAATTTTAAAGAAAATAAAATGATATTCATTAGAAATTAGAATCTAATAAAGCAAGAGAGCTTACGTAAGTTAAAATTATCCATGAGGAATAAAAAAGGTAAATTTATACTCAATAAAAAAGGGGACTCTTCATTTCTACTCCTGTTAATCCAGATATATTTCCGAAAGAAGGTAAGCGTACGCAGTAAGATTTTATTTAAAATTATAAAAGTGAAATATAGAATTTAAATAATTAAGGAATCTTCAGTATAGATGTATGTCAGTGTCAGATCATATATTTCAATTTTGACACACGCTCATATATCCAATCGACTTAAAACATTGTAATTATATCACAGCACAATTTAATGAAGTTTAAAAATTTAAGACGACTTTCCATGATTTTACATTCACCGATATCACTTTTTTGAGTTGAAAAAGATGAAAATCTAGAGCTGCTAAGTTTAATATTTTAGAGTTAAGGATTTCACACATCACTTTGAAGTCTGTTACCTAAGTCTTTTGTCTGGTCACGATGCATATCTATTACCATAGGATAACACTCAAAAATAAGTATACGAGCTATTCATAATGTGGGATAAAATTGTTAGTTTTTTACTGACGAAGATTTTAATTTAGTTAGTTAAAAACCGACATATCAACCTAAATTCTAAAAAATCGTGAATACTTAGCACTATATTCGCGTAATATTTTTTACAAAATGTCCGGCAACGCTGCATATTATTTAACATACTATACAATGAGAATATTTGGAAACGCTGAAGACATACACAAATAATTCGCAGAAATAGTCATGTTTCCATATTTTTAAATGCGAAAAAACGCATCCTGGCGTAAAATGGTTCTAAGAAAATTTGCTGATACAATTTAAGCGAAAAATTTTGTTAAATAACACGTTATTGCAATTTGTAGATCCTTTTCATGTGAACCGCTTTATTTATTACCTTTTTTCGTACCGTGTGTCGTTTTTTTCAAAGAAAAATTATTTTTTATTTTCAATGTTATTTTTTACGAATAAAACAAAAACTACGTGTTCCATCAAAAAATAATCAATAACAAATTTACAGATCTTTTTTGGGTGTTTAACTTTTGTTGAATAATCTGTTTTCGTACCTTGCGTCGTTTTCCCAAAAATTTAATGTTGTTATTTTCAACGTCATTTTTCACTATTGAGAGAAAAAATGCGCAACCCATCAAAAAATGGTAGGTAACGTAGATCTTTTCCGGGATAACCACTTTTGTTAAATTGTTGCTTTTGTAACTTGTGTCGTTTGTTCAAAAATTCAATTTTTTATTTTTCATGTTGTTTTTTTAGGTACAAAACAAAAACTACGCGTCCAATCAAAAAGTGATTGATAACAACTTTGTACATCGTTTTTGGGTGCATAATTTTTGTCAATGCATCTATTGCCGTATTTTGCATAGTTTGACCGCAAAATGGAAATTTTTATTTTCCATTTCTGTTTGTGAGATCAAAATTTGAATATTCGATTTTCCAAAAAACTTCAAAAATGTATGACAAACTATGTAGAGTTAAAAAAAAAAAGTTTTTCCTTTTTGACTATTTTCCATATCGTGCATATTCGTTTTTTTTTATTTTTTAAATACTATAACTCTGGTAATTTTCTCTTTATCGAAGAAAACCACAAAGAAAAATTGTTTGTCTTTCAGAGCAATATAAATAGCCTTCCATAGAATTTTCAAGTCTTGAAGAAAGTGGATTCAAAAATTTTGATAATACTCCAACATTTTGAACTTTTTTTTTAGGACATACGAAGTGTATACTAAAGGACAATCCAATCCGTCAATTCTTTTCAAAGTTATCATGCTAATAGACTAACAATCTACAGACAAACACACAGACAGCAGGCACACAGACACACCTTCGCGAAAACCTGTTTTTCGGGTTCAGAAGGTCTTAAAACGTGGACGTTCTACTCATTTTCTAAAATGGTCTAGGTTTCGGTAATCACCCATGACCATTCATGAAAAGATTTTCGAAAGTAGGTTCACATTTAGGTTTCACCCCCCCCCCCCCCCCCCCCCCCCCCCATACTATATCATTTAAAATTTGTGTTTAAAAAACAAGATTTCATTAAAGGGTACTAAAAAGTAACGAAAAAATTTCATCTGAAAAGGAAGCTTGCGATAACAGCATACTTATAATCATAATCATAATAATAAGGCGTAGTTGTATGGCGACCCCATCGCCCGAAAGCTCCGGCTCTTGCAGTCAGTCACGTTGCATTGGGCAAGCTCCCCAATGCAACGATGGAGGCCATGGTTGAGTTGGGAGTGGCAATAGGACCAAACTGAGGCGACGATCAGGAAACGGCCCCGGACAAATGCAAGAACATCGTTTTAAATGATCGGACCAACGCAACGCAAGAGGGGCATCCTTACTTGTTGGCAAGGAAGCTAAACGGTGCAAAGAGAATACATGCTGAGGTTACATAAACGTTTGGTCTATATGTAAGAAGAAGAGCAGCATCCTCGAGCAAACATACCACCAGTATCAGCAAGAACACCTTTGCAAATAGCCGATAATGCCAATATGAGAATTCGGAAATCAAAAATCCACCAAAAAGTCTTTCTCAGGATGGATAAATTATCTCAAGCTAATACCGTCTTCCCCGATTTGCTCCCCGAAGATGTTAATCTCTGGACTCTCAGTAGGACTCGCTAGCGTATTGTACAGCTTAAATTTAAAAATAGAACAGCGAGACGGCACGCATCAAATGTTTAGTGCGTCATTAGCTACATAGCATCAAATAAAAAATTCACTCCAAAAGTTAGGGCACTAGCTCGAAACTTGATAAAAGCAAATCATACACTGAAAAAGTATAAGCTGTTGACCATCAAGCAGCACTAGGCGCAAAAATAAGTGGTCTTTCAGAAGCCAAAGAGTGCTTTGAACGACGGGTAGAGTGGATTCAGTAAAATTTCACCTTTTCTACTCATCCTTCCCGTCTGTTCAATAAAACTCCATGTGCAGTTGAAAATCCGCCTAGCCGAGAAGAGATTCAAGTCTTCTGGGAGCAAATATATGGAGATACTTACCAGCTAAATAAAGAAGCTTCAGATATATCACTGATTCGTAACTTTTTCCGAAGGAATAGTACCAAACTCCACAGGAGGAGTATCCACCAATTACTGCTGAAGAAGGGAAAAAAGTTATCGTTAAAACTAAGAATTTTTCAGCGGCAGGGCCAAATAAAATCAACAACCTATCCCGCAGTGTTTAGTGGAAGAACTACAGGCCCATAGCTTGTCGAAACACCAGCGACAAGCTATTCGCTGGCATCCTCAAAAAGAGGATATTAGCATCTATCGAGCCGGTATGGAGTACAGGAGTGGAACAACGTTGATGCAAGAGAGGGCTGGCAGGTTGCAGGGAGAACCTTTTAATAGACAGGTGTATTAGCCAGGACTCGATCAGGTATCGACAAAAGACACATAGGCATACCTATGTGGCCCGCAGAATACAAAAGAAAATAATGTCAACCTAATTTTATATATGGATAACCTTAAAATCTTCTTTGTCGCGGAGGTAGAAAGGTACTCTAAGGCGAACTACATCATCTCGTGACGATCAGAAGAGAAACGGGCACTACATTTTGAGCTTAGCAGGCTGTACCAAGGCTACAAAGCCCATCTTGTAGTTCTCATAATCAGCTGCTTTGGATGTATAAAAGCTTCATTTCATAGCCAACTCAACAAGATTCCGACTGCCAAGCGTCAGGCTCGGTCCATCGCGAACTGGATACAAAATGCTGTTCTTCTGCAATAACTTCGTATCGTCCATCAACACTGTTCCTCATAATATTCTGCTAACATTTTTAGCTGTAAAAATGTATCCAGAGATGAAAGGTTCAACTCAAACTATCCCGTCTGCCGCGTAAGGTCATCCGCGGCTATAGACCGGACTCCAAGGAACAGTTTTGTACGATGTCATCGCGCGTGAATTTCCAACTCCTGCTTAGATTCTAAGATAAAAGGAGCAGAAGAGGATCGCGGACACGCCCCAGTTGAGTCGGAATTGGCTGCTTTAAAGAACCATGGTCGCAGCTTCCGAAGCCTACAACTTCGCACATATAATAATAATCGTAATAAACATAAAAGAAACTTGCCCATAGCTTGCACATATATACAGACAGTTCTCTCTCAAAAATAAAATGATGTAGAGAAAAATGTACAAGAAATATAAGAAGTAAGTATGTTTTCGATGTAATTTTAACAGAAAATATAAGCTTCTTTAATGTACTGAACAGAAATAATCAGTCACAGAGTCCAAACATCTGGTGAACGAACTGAACGCGAGACAGGCTCTCAGGCATGACAAACTTACTCACTGACCTTGTGATTGTTCTCAACATTGCAAGCGTTTCGAGATGAGCTCTCAGGCATGAGAACCATACTGCTGATGGATTGTTTACAATATTGCAAACGCCTCGAGATAGGCTCTCAGACATGACAAACTCACTTACTGACTGTGTGATTGTCTCCAGCATTGCAAACGCCTGGAGACAGGCTCTCAGACATGACAGAGATACTGATGGTGGATTGTTTGCAACATTGCAAACGCCTCGAGACAGGCTCTCAGGCATAACAAACTTACTCACAAAGAACCAGTTTGACTCTACCCAAGCTGTTTACGTACAAACTCTCAGTCGTCTCTACGACAAGGAAGTTCGTATCGGCTGTCTTGTGGCATTCTCAGCCTCAGAATCTCCAGTTGCTCCGGCGTGAGTCACTCGCTCACAGATAAATTTGCCTAGGATAAACCTTTCCACATTCTCAGGTCGACGAAGAGACTGGAAGACCTTTCGGGACCTATTTCGTTCCATGTTACATGATGATACAACATTATCTCCAGTAAAAAAGTTGTACTACCTAAACGGAGCGGTCCAAGGTGCAGCCTAAAGCCTGGAAGGCAGAGAGTGCGGAGGGTTTGCAGACTCTTTTAGACACTCCTTCACGGTCGAAAGAATCTTTGAGTCCCTCTATTAGGGCTATCGAAACTCTGCATACACCAATAACTGTATCCAGGGGCAGGTCCACCGCCTCAAGTTGGAACGTCCAGCCGAGCTCGAGAATTAATTCTCTGCTTAATTCGCTGCCACTGTCAAGAGCGACATAAGCTTGATTCTCCTGATCGGCGTCAAACTGTGATTCGATCACGTTTATGCTTCAGTTGTCTCCAGTTGGGACATTGGAGTCGTAACTGTCCTTCGAAGGCTCGTTTCCTCTATGCTATAAACAGCATTATAGAGGAACCTTCAAGAAGAATAAGCATTGGGCGGAAAATGTTTTGTTACCAATGAAACCTGAAGGTCACTCAACAGAAGAACAATAACATCAAATTATTAACATCCCGGCCGCCTCGCTCGTTGAACAAAACAAATTCCACGTATGAAGGTTACGAGTTTAGTGCCACCTGCCATGACGCACACAATAAACTTCCATGTATGAAATTAAAAAGAATAAGTTCCGCCCGCCATGGAGCACAATTGGCCGCATGGAGTCAGCGCACGGATGGTAGTCAACACAATTTGACGATAAGGCGATTGTAGGTTCCAAAAGAAGTTTTAACAGTGGCAGCTCGCACAATTCCATCCTGTTCGGGGGTAACATTGGTTATCCTTCCTAAAGGGCATGTTCCACGTCGAAGTGGAGAAGGGTCGACAATCAACACGACGTCTCCAATTATAAGATTGGTATGTGGTGGGTTTAGGGGCTGCTCACATTAAATTTGATGAAAAATTTGAAAAATTGAAAATTTCTGCTTAGAGATAGAACCTTTAGAGAATTATTAATAGTACATTCTGAGTTTTGACCACAGTGAAGTGCGGGCACGTCTATCACTGAGGAGTAAGCGAACGAAACATAATTAATCCATTTTTTGAAGAAAAAAAATGAGTTACGTATCCTTTAGTTTATGAACCCTTGGTTCATAAACAAATGCTATCCCTTTATATTTCCCGTTAAAAATGTTGTAACCTTTGAAATATATAAAATAAAATCCGCATATTTTGAACTAAGGTGTTCAATATATTATAAAAAACATAAATCCAAGTTAGTAGATTCAATAATTTGATAATATTGGATAACTAGCTAGATGGTGTCATCAATATGATTTTATTTGGATTTTATCCTATCTCTGGTGTTTTTGAGATACATCATTTGTCTGATTATCAAGGAATCATCTCAAATGGACTTATCATGTTTTGTTAGCTTACTCTTCAACTCTATAAGCTTATTCTTGAAGTGCACATTTTAAGCGATATATTGACGTGAATTTAATTTTGATGTGAACGGGAACGCCGGGGAACGATGAATCAAAAATGTGCGCAAGTCTTAAAAAAATTAGGAATAAATCAGTATTTTACTGATATTTAACAATTTTGTCACACTTTTTTTATTACCAGCAACGTCATACTTGATCAAATGCTATAATATATTTAAGAAACCTTCTCCGACATGGCCTTATCAATGTCCTGTGTTCACTTCTCCTAGATATGGAAGTCTACTTTTGCCACATTTGAAGACTTCCTGCCCACTGGAACCTAGAGGCAGCACCCCGAGGAGGTGGATAACTTACGGTGATATATTATTATATTATGTATTTATTTCAAAGCTTCTTTGTGAATTTTTAGTATTTACTGAGATAAACGAGAGAAAAAATTATACTTTCATCGAGTTTTAACCTTGAAGACGACAACTATACAAGTACTTACTGTAAACGAAAAGGGCTTTCTTCTCCAAAAAAGGGAACTTTAAAGTCGTGTAGAGTACCACAATGTGCAAGGTGGCAATTCCGATAATATTATTCCATTTTAAATCAGTTTCAAAGTAGGATGATCTTTCCAACAATTTCTTGACATTCAATCCGTTAGCTTTTAGTGATCCGTTTTTCTGGTTTTTGGTTTCCTTTGCTGTAGTTTCTTGTAAGGAGGCCAAAAAATCGCCATCCTCAGATTTTTCTCCGTTAAAACATGGCGTGGCACCAGATATGTTTGACAGCATTCTGCCTATGAACCCCAACTTTGCACAAAAGATACAAAACTAAATTATTTAGTTCAAATTTCATGTAAAAAGCTAGGGTAAAGGGGCCAATTACCGGGGATGCACCAATTGTCTAAGGTCGACAGATACTTTCTATGATAAATAGTGAATTAGGATTGAGATTAAATTTAAAATTACATTATAATAATTTAGGTACTCTAAGCTACAAACACTAAAAAGACCCATATTTTTAGAAGAAAATATCTTTTCGAATTTAACATATGTAATGAGCCCTCATGAAATTGACGGAAATTCGCCATTCGTTTAATATTTTAAGTTTGCTGAATCAAAAATTTCAAAGCACAAATTTGGTTACTTTTCTATTTATTCTTTATATCTGAATTTTACTGTAGTGAATCAGATGAATAAAACTTTCTTTTAAATAATTGTATTATTTGAAAAAATTCATTCAGTATTGGTGACATCAATTTTGTCGTTATGCACCATTTGTCGATATGTATACATATGAGGTTAGGCAGTTTATATTAATGACAGTAATTATAATGGGAACAACTTCGTGTTTATTTTTCAGAAAGAAAACCGCAAAAAAAATGCCTTATTTTTTACCCACATGTCTCACGGTTGACCGCATTAAACATTTATTGTTTAGGTATTTGGCAAATGAAATGAAAGTTCGATAACCTTACTGTCCAGCCAAATTAGTTCCTTTACTTCATATATTTTGATTAATTATCGAAACAATAATGTTTTTCTTTCTTAAATATACAACTAAAAATCTATTTAAGAAACTTCAATATACTTGCTCTGCATTCTAAACTTTATTCGTCTAACGTATAAAAAATATTTCCTTTTACTTCGGAAATTTTACCACAACGACTGTTTGAATCGGTTTTATTTGACAACACAAGTTTTTCAATGTTAAATATGGACATATATCTCAAACCTTTCACTTATATGACCCTTAATCTAATCAATTCAAAAAAAGAGTTAAACAAACACCGCAGGGTCTCACTGGGAGCAACTGCCATTCAAAAATGATACTGCAAGTGCAGGGAATATTTTTGGCATGCGTAAGTGGCATTAAGGTTACGAACCAGTGATAATTTCACACCTCCGAGAGCACCGGTCACAAGGACAATTACTTTGACCGAATATTTTGGGTACAGCCGTTGCAACTCGCTTTTAAGGTCTTGATACCTCTCGTTCTTTTCCTTCTCATTGGCAGTGATGCTATAGTCGGCGGGAGCCGAGAATTCGATCACGAATATGGTTCGTTTTTCAAAGTCTTGGAGAACGATGTCAAGCCTCTAGCATGCAACGGAGACTGCAACGACTTTACCCAAAATATTCGATTAAAGTAATTGTCCTTGTGGTCAGTGCTCTCGAAGCTGCAAAACTATCACCGGTTCATAACCTTAGAGCCATACCCACGTGCCAAAAACATGCCGAGGCACTTGTGAGATGGATGTAGAAAGCTGTCATTCTTGGGTCGCTCCGTGTCCTTAATACACGTGAGTATTTCACCGGCCCGTCATTGCAATTCCATCGTATCCTGTGACAACTCATCTGACGGTCGAGAGACGTGGCCATCGGTGTGATGTACCGCGGGTCTAATGGGAGCCAGTGTGATTTTCTTGGAATGCAGTCAATCCCAGGGGGACTCTGCGGTAGTTGTTCAGATAATTTGATATGCAATAATTTAGAAAGACGGATGAGCGAACCACTAGTATAAAGATTCTTGTAGATTAGTAGAATATTAATAAAAGTTACACACATATACAAATTATTCCAATTAATTAGATCATTAAATATTTCTAAGATATTTTTACTGCATAAATCTGAGACTTTAAGATTATTTGGCTTGTCGTGACTCAGAGAGTTAATATAATAGATATAAATTTCTGTCAAATCTTCACGCAGAAAAATAATATTTCAGAGTATACTTTCAAAAGAATGAAAATCTACGATTCTGAATAAAATCCATTCAATAACGTACTTTCTAACATTTTTATTTATTGTTGTGAAACCTCAGGCGACCGATGTTCAAAATATATGACGAATAAATTTTCCGGTTTGACGATCTAAAATGTTTATTTAATGATCCATTACATATCGTCGACGTTTCGGACTGTTATCAATCCCTCTTCAAGGACTCTAAAAAGTAATTACAGAGGTTAGAAAAAAGTTATTGATATAATAATTACAAAAGACCAATAATTAGGCAACCAACGTTTTGAAAAATTATATATAAAATATGTAATCATAAATGGATGAGTTTTTTGCAGGTGTTTTATAAAATCATTAATAAAAATAATCATGGTATTCCGGCTGTGAATAAGCCTTAGCTAAAGAGATTGATAAGAAATATTACTCTAAGCTTTAATTTCAAAAGATGCCATTAAAATAGGTTTCGCGGCTGTTTTTTTCTTAATTTGAGAACATAACCCGATGAGTTTAGTTTCTAAAAAAGATTGTAAACTTTCTGTTATCAGAGACTATTGTTTTTTATATTAAGGCCATGTGTCGAGTGGATTACGTGACCGACTTCTCACCTTGCCGACACTTTTTCTATTTGTAAACTTATTTTCACACGAATGGCCACATCGAGTTGAAAATTTGGGATAATAAATGAGAAGCACTAAGAAACGCGGCTCTGGTCATACATTCTTATAATTATGAAAGAAGTTTTTTTTTTAAATAATTTGTTTGTTGCTTTTTTTATAATTATAAAAATTCAGGACCAGAGACGCGTTTTTTAGTGTTTCTTATTTATTATCCCAAATTTTCAACTCGATGTGGCTATTCGTGTGAAAATAAGTTTAGAAATAAAAAAAGTGTCGCTAAGGTAAGAAGCCGGCCACGTGACCCACTCACCACATGGCCTTAAAAAGAAATATTTTCACTTTCATTTTTCCAAAATACACTTTAGTGAATTAGAATTTCGTATAAGTGGAAAGAAGAGCGAAAAAGTTGCAAAAGCGCCCTCCAGCACAACTGTCAAATCTTGTTTGACACCCAAATTTTGTGCATCCAGTTCGTTGTTCTTGGAGATAGCAATGGAGGTATTTGAGTTAGAGTTTTGTGTATCATTGCGAACTTCAGACTGTAAGAGAATCAATTTATTTATTGCTTTGGCAAGCTTCGCTAAATCGGTTGCAGAAGATTCCATTTTCTTAACGTGCGTCATATTAAAGTTTGACTCACTCAATCACTCGCTCACTCACTTCAAGTTTAATTCACCTTCTGTCATAGAATATCTTTAAGGGATGACTGAAAAATCGCGAAAATCAAAATTCATGATACTGTAAAGCCCCCGAAACAGAAAATATTCGAAATAGAAAATTAACCAATTTAGAAAATTACCGATAATTTTTAATATTACCAAATTTAGAAATTCTCGATAATAGATGAGTCCCGAAATAAAAACTGAAACATAAAATTTCCAACTTTGTAAAATTTTCAGTAGAGAAAATTTTCCGAATTAAAACGTTGTTTCAATAATAAGTCTTCAATAAAATTATAAATCATAATAAAAAAAATGTTCATCAAATAAAAGTGTATCTTTTTATTTATTATTTTATTATTAAAATGTTTTAATTGGTTAGATTTGGGAATTTCCATATATAGGACAGTTTACAGTGTCGGATAATTTATCTAATGTTGGCAAATTATACTTTGAAAATTTTACACGGTCGGGAATTTTCAAATTCAGTAATATAGTAAATTGAAGGGAATTTTCTAATTCAGAGTATTTTCTATTTCGAATATTTTCTTCTTTTGGAATTTTTCAGTGTCCAGAATGTTATTTTTCGGGATTTGTCAGTCGCCCCATCTTTAAATTTACTTTTTTTTAAATTCTGTTAAATTGACGTAAACATATTTTGAATTCAGTCGAAATTAATCGGAAATCCACTGAGTTCCGCTAAATGCTATTAAACTGGGTGGTCGCAGGTCAGGAAAACCTGGAAATCATGGCAAAGTCGGGGAATTTTTTTGGTCATAAAAAATAAGGAATTTTGAAAAAAATTGCAAAAGTCAAGGAATTTCTATAGAAGCATCTATAAATAACCATCAAGAATACTCACAAGAATAATAAATATAAAAATTGTAAAAAAGTTTAATTCTGGACCTAAAATATTATAGGCAACTGAAAATGAAAAATTGATGAAGAAAAAATCAGGTTAATGTTAGGGAATTATGAGAATGAAGTTTTGCGGCCACGCTGTTTAAATTATGTTGAGCTTCGTTAAACTCCATTGAGTTCCACTGAATTTCGCTGAATTTTGACGTGTTAAATTGTATTCAATTAAATTCTATTGGATTGTCTTCGAGTTCACTTGATTTTGATGTAATTTGCTTTTAATACCGTTGAATTCCCTAGAACTTTTATTTAATTCGGTTAAGTTCCGCTGAAATCCATTTTTTTCTACAGAATTCTGTTGTAATGAATTGAATTCCGATTAATTCTCTTTGTTGAATATATTCTCTAACTAGTTTAATTTACTCTTGAATCAAATTAAATTAAATTCTCTTGCATACTAAAGCAATTGGTAAAACACTTCGCAGTATTTCAATTCTAATACTTTTCCACTAATTAAGATTTAAAGAATATGATTTTAATTGGTTTTATGTTTTTCGTATTACTTTGAATTACTAATATTATTGAAACTAATTATTTTAAAAGTTTTCACAAAAACTGGAGGGAACTGGATGTTCACTGAACTCTGTTCTTCAGTTTATATTGTTAACAGTATAAAACTATTCAATCTTTTACTTCAAAAAAGTAACATTAAACTAACTACAATGAGTTAGATATTAGTAAACAAGGAAGCGTGATTTTTTCACGATATTATAAACGCAGTGTCTACTCGTACAGAAAAAATTCAGCTATTCGTACCGAAATTTCGGTACCCGTAGCCACATCCTATTATAAAATTAATTACAAATTTAGTAAGTGGGGTTTCAACTAGGTTTTATGAAAATTCCATTATTAAATCACAGAAAAAACAGAAGTGAATTTTTGTTGCGGGTAATTTTCAAGCAGGCGAAGTTGAATTTTTTTGCATCGAAGCCAAACAAGATTCAATAGGGTTGACATGGTAACCATTTCCGATTTGGTGGATAAATCTTAACACGTGAAGATAATTTTTGTAGCACGTAAAGATTACTCAGAAATCGCTGTAAATACTACATTTTGCTTTTTCTGTGATGTTTGTTGCGTGACAATTTATAATGCTCATGATAATAATTATTTTATTAAAGTTTTATGGTTAATTGGATGCAGACACTCGTAGTTATCTTGGTAAATTTACATAAGACGGGTCGTTGTTAGCAAGTTGTAGAGTATACTTTGCATATATATGTATATGTCTAGCAATTAATGGTGTGTCATGCTTCTGAGGAACGCTAGTAGTCATTCGCCAGTTTGGCTTCGCAAACGTCCTCGATCTAGCAAATATTGCGGGAAAAGCCTTTGCAGGCGCTATTCAAAGGATATTGCTTTGGGGACTCTATACTTCATTGAGAATTTCAGAAATTCAACACGGTCAGAGAATTACGACATTATGTGGTGACAATTTGTCACTTCAATTATTTTAAACAACTTTTTTTATAAATAAATTTCTTCAATACCAATAGCCACAATAAATAGTACATTAAAATGAATACAACAAAGAAAAAACTGGGGTTTCTATTAGAATGTATTTTTGGTCCCAAGGGGCTGCAACAAAAAGGAACTTCTCATGCTGAAAAGAAACCCAAAATGATAAATTGTTCCAAAGGAACCCCAAGTATGGCTTGTCATAGAGACTGGTTGTGTATAACTAATTTTTTGCCTTGATTCAATTTGAAGTTTTAGAAGTTAATGATCCTCATTTTACTTTATAATACATATTAGATGATATTGCACTGAGAAAAATTCAATAAAGAAACTGGCCATCTATCGGATATCAGCGAACTAAAAAGGAACCCACAAAAAGAGTTCTCTTGGAGTCTCAATTATAAAGGATTCCAACTTTTACCTGAGCTACAACATGAGCAAACCCCAGTTTTTTCTGTGGCGAAAATTCTTTTAAATAATAACAGGAAATGTTTACACAGGCGGAACAATTATATATAGTTTATACAATATAAATATTGGAAGAAATTATGTATAATTTTCATTTGTTTTGTATAAAAAATGTATAAAACAAATTGAAATTATATATAATATGTTCGAGTATGTATAATTAATCTCCCTGGATAAACAGTTACAGTACCTTTCAATTTTGACATTCATGTTTCATGTTGGATAAAAAAGGGATTTCTTTATGAAGGCATGAGAATAATTACAAAATGGAATAATAGTTTGAAAGTGGGATAAAATAGAATCAAAAATAACTAAACTCTTGGTCTAAAGATCCTACTGTTTTGGATTTTCTGAAAATTCTAGTCTATTCTACATAGATTTTTAATATTTAGGTGGCGTCATTTTGATAGATGCAAATTTTACCGCGGTTCTAATGGGAAGCAGTATCATTTTCATAGATGGCAGTTGCTCCCAGTGGGACCCTGCGGTTTAAATTATATATATCACAATATATTATTATAGCCAAACAATATATGCTATTGCAATACCTAACAATTTTTTCATCAAAATCAGTTTGCTTACAGCATTGAGTCCCGCCAAGTGTTACAATGTCTAATATGGCTTTTTAAAATTTATTATAAAATGTTCTATTGCGTACCTTATAAAAAAGTTTCTTCATATATTTTAGCATGAATATTTTTACCCAAATAACTTCACAAACTTTGATTTTACAAATAAATGTAGTTGTATTTGGTAGTTTTTTTGCATCGCAGATATTTAGGTGTGATTTCATATTTTTTGTAATAAAAAAATACGATAGGCAACGTTAGTCAATTTAATTGTAATTAAATATCTAATTTACTCTATTCTTCATGAAAATCTGTGTAACTCTCAGTACATACTTTTGCATATTTTAAGAATGAAACATAGGGATTTATAAGTTAATAAATACTGTTTAAACGTAAGTCATGTGGTTTATTGCGCAGAGCCTCGACGTTTGGTGGCGTTGCTCGTCGTGCAATGTACAACTTTTTGCTTTCGTCCTAGAACAAAAGACCAAAAATATTTAGATTCTCAATCAAATTTAACGACGGATAAGCCTCTATGTTTAAGAAAAATGCATAATTATTAATAATACGAGGCTTTAAAAAAAATGACACGATTTTTTTAAAAAAATGTTCATATTTAATTATGTAATAAAATAATAAGCTAAAAATGTAATATCAATAAAGAATAAGGTTCATCCGAAGTTAAATTTTATCAAGCATCTGAATCTGTTTGGTTTTTTGTTCTATGCTAACAGAAAAATGTTCTACAGCGAAAATATGTGCTAAGAGTTTTACAAAGTTTCATCAAGATACTTAAAAAAAAAAATTTTAAAGAAACTCTCGCCTTAACCGATACTTCGTTTTCTAGATGATTTTACAGAAATACATTTTATTCTCTTGAACCTTTTTCCCTCTTATCATAATGTTGAATCAGGCTCCAATTAGGATATTTAAAAACAAAATAAGTCGAAAGAAGAAACTCACGCCAGAAATTCTTTTGACATATTGAGTTGGAGAATGTTTAATTATTGTAAAAAACTAAATTTTTCGCTGCAAAAACAAAGCATTATTTTAAGGGTTGTTTCAGGTAATACATTAAGACTCAGACAAAACAGTGTCAGGTGGTACTAAAATGAGACCACTGGTGGAAATCCAGATTCATTTGTTTTACATTGAAAATATCAGCATGAAGTCATCCTATTCAAAAACAGGACACGAAAAAAATGATACCGTAGAAAAGGAGATCTCTAGTTTTTACAGTGTGTGCTCACCTCTGCAGCCTAATCTATTTGACCAATTGACATCAAATGTTATAGAGAAGTCTATAACAACATATTCTCGATATTGTATATTGCAAGAATTTTCGATATCTTGAATAGTTTTTAAAATTTTACCATTTATGTCATCTCTGAATTTTCATTTTTTTTATACTAAATACGGAAAATCCTAAAAAAATTCGGTTTGATAGATTAGTCTGTAGAGATAAGCATAGGTCAAACATTGTTTGTTTGTATGGTTTATTTTCTATTTAATCTCGCAGTTTCTAAATCACAAACTTAAAATCACGCTTAGCCTTATTTTTTACTGGTAAATTGTTAGTCATCTGCCAGGTTTCATTGAAATCGGATGAGAATTGCGATGGAAATCTGAAAAAGATCCAAAATGGGATTATTTCAGATAAGCATTTTTGGTATCTTTTTTCATACTTTGCGGATATCTGCTACGGCACCCTATAAAAACAACAAGTCTCTACTTTTACAGTATCATTTTTTTCGTATCCTGTTTTTGAATAGGATAACTTCATGCTGTTATTTTCAATGCAAAACAAACGATTCTGGGATCCCACCAGAGTTCTCATTTAGTACCACTTGAGACTGTTTTTTCTGAGTCTTATTGCAATACCTCAAACTAGCCCTGGAATAATACTTTGTTTTTACAGTGCAAATATTGATATATCCGGTTGAGTGAAAATATGAATTACACCGCGTGTGACATCAAATTCAGCAAAGCTTTTTCCTTAATTATTATTTTTTCTTCCTATAGGGTTTCTTTCGATTCCACATAATAAATATTTGGTATCCAAAGTGTCTATAGATACTTTGTTCACAGATGGGAAAGTTCCAACTTCCTCGGTGCAACAGGGAATCTTTTAGAAATAGTTACAGTGCAGTTTGAGTATATTTGACCGAGGGTAGCCTGTAAGTCAGTAGTGTTTTTTCCTTAATTATTTTTCTTCTTTGTAAGAGTTTTCTTCTTTCATTTAACATAGTCTCTTTGTTGACATGTAGAACATGTCTAACATCCTAGCATCATCAGGAAAGTTTTTGGAAAACTTTGAATGACAAGGTGGAGTTAAAACTCGAATTATCCTACTTTGGCCTATAAATGACTATGGCTGTGAAAATTCAATTTCATTGCCCCAAAAATCGCTTCTTCTGGTTTACATAATTTTTGGAAGATTGACAACTTCCTAAGACCAACATCGAATCTTTTATGAGCTCTTGAATTTCAAATTGAAGTTAAAATGAGAATTTTCCTATTTGGCCTATAAATCACTGGCTCCGAAAATTAAATTTCGTTCCTTCAAAAAGTGTTTCTTTAGGTTTATGTAGTTAATACTCCCATTTCTTAAGATTGAGGAATGTGAAAAAAACACATAATACTTAAATAGCCAAAATTTTTGAAAGATTGACTATCATCCAAAATATTTTAATTATTAAATTACAGAGAAAATACATTTCAATGACGATAGATTAATAACAGAAAATTATTTAAACTTAAAATATTAGCATCAGGATTGGATAAGAAGAGTTGATTTACTTCACAAAAAATGTTGAAAGTTTTTAATATACGCCAAACAGTCTGGGAAAACTATTATGAATTTAAAATAAAGTTTGCCTTATATACTTTTTGGCAAACAACCAAAAGTCGATAATTTCTTAGAACGCGCTTAAAAATCCACTTCACAATTACCTTGCGTAATTTTAAAATGCTCATATTTTAGCTATCATATTTTCAAAGAATGTTTTTGAAATTTCCAGCTTTTCAGAGTATTTATTAAGAATTATTGTAACGTGTAAAAATAATTATCAAAAATTTTCTTTTTTTCAGGGTATGATAACAATTCTATAGAGCTAAATAGTTGGGAAGTCATCCAAAGGAAAAGATGCTAGAGAATAAAAAAGAAACTGTAAGATGGCACCACTTTTCTATTTAGCGTCGATAAAGCAGGAAATGAGGGATTTTCACGTTACACTTTATAAATGTAAGTTCTTTTAACAAAATATCCACTAGTTGAAAATTATACAGTTCTTCGGTATTTGTAAACAAAAAACGATTATAGGCTGAATTATTCCTCAAACAAGATTTGAATATAACAGAATACAATTTATGCACAGTAACTGAGGAAACTAATTATAACAACTTTATCGGACATTTATTAACTCACAAAGTAAACATGCCTTTCATCTCAACAATTGAAAATTTTTAATTAGAGATTGGCACACAAAATTTAACGATTCATTTGCTTCAAACAAAAAAAAAAGGATATCAATCTTAATTCAATTTTATTACATTTTTATTTTGTTGTTAAACTTTACTGGTACTTGTACGCAATTTAAATATTAAATTGCGAATTTACGTACAAAATCGTTAATTATAAAGAATCCAAGAGCGAACTAATCCTATTATACTATTTTAATTTAAAGATAGAGGAAATGAAAAAATACAAGCCTTTAAGGCTCTTACCTTGCATTACGTGTTTACGTGCTTTCATTTTGAAGACGTAAACAGAAAATTTATCTACGAGTCAGGTATTTTATTGGTTGATGCTTTAAATTGGAAAATCCGATTAAATCTGAGTAAAATAAAAGGCTGTGGAAAAAGCGGTTTTGTGCAGATTTATTTTTATTTGTAGATTACTACCTAATTATTAATAAATTTTTATATCGGCAATATTTTATAAATAAAAATAGAAACATAAAAATAAATACAAAGTGGCTAAGCACACACAAATATTTTTTCCACGCTTTTTCTTATTTTCCCTGGTCTTGCCGAAAATGTTATTAGATTATCACAAGATAATTTTTATAAAAATATTGAATTTTCATCCGTATCAGAAATTTGATTCTATTTAAAAGGTAATAAATTGCAAAGTGAGATTTCTGCGTCAGCGCGGTAATCTCATAATCCTGAAAATATGAATGCACTGCTATACCTTTCAAAGATATTTTTAAAGTGATTCGAATTCACTTTTAAAAAGGAACGTAAAAACGAAATAAATTAAAAATGGAGAGACTTTATGAGACTGCAGTATTCTGCTCTAATTCACAGAAATTACGTTAATCAAGAAGAAGTCGTTCCTTCCGTAACTTTTATATACATTTTTGCATTTGTATTTTTATTGCGAAAATAAAAAATCATTCTGGGAAAATTTATTCAAATAAGATCACAATCGATGAAATATGAAATTTTCTTCCATCAAAAGTCAACTGATTGAATCGAGTTTTATCAGCGACCCTTTCAATTCACGTCAATCTTGTTATTGAGAGGAATAGAATTTTCCTCTCCTGTTTCGAAAAAATTTAACTTTTGCAACATACTAAACTAAATATGTGCCATTTTTAGTGATAACTTTTTAAAATGAAAATTTTCTTTAAAAACTTCATTAGTCAAAACAATAATGTGCTTTTTTTGGAATTTTTATCTTACAGTTTTTTTTTACTTTTGAATTGTTGTAATGGAACTAAATTTTTTTTTAGAATTTTCAACGCTGAATTAGAAATTATATTTTTGAAAGTAAATTCTTATGATAAAAAAAAAACTTCAAAAGTCAGATTGTGTAACAAAATTGCACAAGAAGGCTTACAAAGGAGTATGTTTATAAAAAATTAGTTTTTAAAAACATATAATGAAGAAAGTCGATTTATTTAACATAATTGCACAAAAGGAGTTCAAATGAGAGAAATATGTTTCCAAATAACATTTTAATCGGCCTATTAGGGACAGTTATATAACAAAAGAAAATCTTTTGTTTATTATTTATCCGTTTTTTTTAACTACCAGGATCCAACCTGTTTGGAGGCTTCCTCATCAGCGAAATTTTTAACAGGATTGATTAAAAATGTAGATATCAATTTGAAGTTACTTATTAAGACACTATTGACATTCGTTGATTTTTAATATTTTTGAGAACTTTTGTACATACTTTTAATTGTACAAACAGTAATCCCCAGAAAGTAACAGAATATTACACTTTCTTTCACGGCCCCATGAATCAATCTTTTTAATTTATTTAACTGTCAATTCGTGGGAAATATATGATAAAAATAAACTCGAAGAAGCTTCCATTTCAATCTATAATGAAAAACTTAACCTTTTGTTGTTTTTGTCCTTAAATCCAATAAGAGATGAATAATCTTTTTTCCGAAATTATTTTTTTACTCCTCATAGACGACTGTCCAATTCAAAGACACTTGTGTATACTTTCAAATGCTTTGCTTTCCTCCCCTCGACTTAATATATAAAGAAAATAAAGCGAGGTGGTTTGGTTGTCTCTTTTATTTTTTTCTCCTTTTTTTCATTTGTTATATAATTGTCTCTAATGAGCCGGTTACAATGTTGTTTGGAAACATATTTCTCTCCTTTTAAATCCTTTTGCGCAATTATTTTACATAAATTGACTTTCTTGAGTATCCGTTTTTTGAAAACTCATTTTTTTTAACATACTTTTTTTTAAGCCTTCATGTGTAATTTTATCACGCAATTTGACTTTTTCATGTTTATGTTTTTTATACAAATTTGATTCCAAAAATTTAATAAACAGAGACGAGTTCGGTTCTTTATACTGTTCTCAAAAGTTCGGTTCTTGGTAAACTCTAATGAAATTATATGTATCTGAATCGTACTAAAAACCATGAAAATGTTAAAAAAACTAGTTGCAGACAAAAAACACAGTTTAGGGAGCGCCCATTAATCTCGTAGAATCCTTGGAAATCTTTACAATACCTTAAAATCGCGTAAATTCTTTTTAGAATATTTTAAATCACTTGAAAATTAAAAAAAAAGCGAAAATGTCTTGAAATCCTTGGAGTTCCATGGATATCCTACGCAGTTTCTTGAAATCCCATTAAAACGATTGAGATCCCTAGACATCCCTTGAAATCCTTGTAGAACTGTAGAAATCCCTTAAAATTTGTCGTGATTTCTTGATTTTTTTCCCCTTTGAAATCATTTGAAATATTCACGCTCCCGTAAAACCCCCTTATAATCCTTAAAATGTCCAAAAACCGGTTAAAACCCTTGAAATTCCATTTTTATGGTGAAATTGTCGATAAATAAAAACATCAAAACCACCGCACTGCTATAATGAAAAAGAAAAATTTCATCAAAAAATCAATATTATTATTCCTTGATTTTTTACATAATTTGTAAAAGTGTGTGAAGTAATATATAATAAGAATCATGGAAATCGATTATATATTTGAAGCGTTAAGATAAATAATCTGCATTTTGTCAATTTTTTCATTTTCTTTCATAAAGTAAAAAATATCGAGCGTTACAATAATTAATAAACCTTTTTTGTCAATTTTAGAAATCAAATAGAAGTCTTCTGAATCTTTCCATAAGAAAACGTTGATTTTCTCCTTATATTGATAAACGATTATCACATCAGCTAAAGTAAAAGACCGGATTTCCTGTTAATTTTTGAACGAGCGAACGAACGATTTTACATGAAAGAGAAATAAAGACTTAGAAATTTTATTTAACGGATATTCACTAATTATCCAACTGAAGGTAAAGAAGCGAGATTCCTGTAGCAACTTCGACTTTCCTTGGACACAGTTCGCACTCCTAGATCTAATTGAACACTCGAGAGTAGCTAACCCGAAGAAATTAATGTCCCAGGAACGGGTCATTAATTAGTTATGCATACTTTCTTCTTTTCATTCCTCATCAGTTTTTACCTTATTTTTAGCTTTCCTTTTACTTCCTATATGACTTCCGTTTCCGTTTCCATTTCCTTTTATTCTTTATCCTTTCTTCGTTATTCTTCGTTTTTTACTCATTCTGCTTTTCATCGTAATGCCTGCGACTCTCTGAGGTACCATAATTGTAAATCAATACTCACTTTACCAGTTGATCCGGTTTCATCTTCGCATTTCACATGCACAGCGATTCGTCTACGAAAATGTGAGAAGCTTGCGAAAATGAGCATCCCTCAGATTTCAACTCCTAGTTCAAAATTTTGCATAGGGCGCGCGAATGTTAGTTCTCGCGCTTCGCGCACGGTCTCTGTACTTCTGTATTAAACTTTTTCCTCAACTGCCCTGAAAAATGTATCATTTCAATAAATTCATATTATTAAAATTCATAAAATGTATTGGTATTGGAACAAACGTATTTGCATCGTCTTGTTTTTATAATTAAACAAATTGCGCATCCTGAAAAAAAATATTTGGTTATTAAACATTTTATTGCTACGAACATCCGTACATAGAATTTTTAAATAATAAAAAAAGTGGTATCAAAAATTTGTTAAATGCGCTCACTTTTTGAATTTTTATCCTAAATGGCTAGCTAACGAACTTGACCTTCGTTTTAGGACATTTGAAGAGTATACTAAAGCCCAATCCAATCTGTTAATTCCTTCGAAAGTTATCGTGCTAAAGACTAAAAGTCTACATACATATATACATACCCATATGCATACATACCCACAGGCAAACACATTCGCCTAATACCTAATACCTTCTCTGATGAAAATGTAAAAAGTAGAATCCAGTTGATTAAAGGTCTGCAAACAAAGTTTCAAGTATTTCTGTAGCTAATCATTTTTTAATATTGGAAGGAGACGCCAAGAAAATTATTCGTTTCTCACTCAATAAGAAGTACATTACCTTTAGTGTTACATTTGATCATGTATTTATGTAGAATACTAATTTATAAAAGTAATTACTTTTTATAACACAATGGAAAAACAATTGACATCTACATAGAAAAATTCGAATTAGTTGTATTTTTCAATATAGTATTGTGCAGTTGTCAACTTGGAATCCCTTTGTCTGGATGAAAATTACATATACTACTTGACTTGACTGCGTCCGTATGAATACTACGTATAATATTTTACATCCCCTTTGTTTTGACATATTATTAGCAAAAATACCGCGCTACGCGGGCTCATTGCATGTTCCTTTTTTACATTCTCTTCTCAAAGAGAAGGTATCGGTTTTATGTGAAAAATGACTTTCGCGGATTCTAACAAATGTCGACGTTTTGAGGCCCCATGAGTCAGAAAAAATAGTTTTTACGTCGGTGTCTGTCTGTCGTTGTCCTCGATGTAGTCTGTAAACACGGAAACAAAAAGTTAAAGTATTTTCAAAATTTTTGAGACCATTTTTTTCTAATTGAAAAATTGTATGTACCGCTATTCGTAGTACTTGGTAAGCCAAACAATTTATCCTAATGATTTTTCTCGATGAAAAGAAAATTGTCAGGGTTATAACATTTAGAAATTTAAAAAATGAGTCGAAAATGAAAATTTTAAGCCAAACAAAAAAGTCGAGAGGAGAAAACGTTGACTTTCGAAAGCCCTACAAGATAATCATTACAAATTTTTGAATATTGTTGACGAATTGAAAATTCAAATTTTGATCGCACAAAAAATAATTAAAATTCTATTTTTCTGTCAAACTTGCAAGATACGAAAAAAAAAATGAATACACAAAAATTATGCTACCAAAAAATATCTAGATTATTATTCACTTTTTCAAAGGACGCGTAGTATTTGTATTATTCGTCAAAAACAATATTAAAAAATTAAATTTATGGACAGCCGACACAAGCTACGAAAAAAAAATCAGCAAAAGTTGCTCACCCGAAAAAGAGCTAAAAATTTGTTATGAATAATTTTTCCATAGGACCTAAAACCCATTTACAAATTTTTTCACAATCACTTTTTGATAGGATGTGTCGTTTTTGTTTTAATCGTAAAAAATAACAATAATAAAAAAATAAATTTTTGGACAAACGATAGAAGCTATAAAAAAATGAATTGACAAAATTTCTTCAGCCGAAAAAGAGATATTCTGTTATTGATAATCTTTTAATGGGACGCGTACTTTTTGTTTCAATCGTAATGAAATAACATTAAAAATAAAAAAATTAAATTTTGGAAAAACGGCACAAGCTACGAAAAAAATATAAGGACAAAAGCTGTTCATCGAAAAAAGAACTAAAAATTGATTATTAATAATTTTTGTATAGAACGCGTAGTTTTTGTTTCGATCTGAAAAATAACATCAAAAATAAAAAATTAAATTTTTGGTAAAGCAACACAAGGTACGGAAAAAATTAACCAACAAAAGTTGTTCACCCAAAAAAGATCTACAGATATGTTACGAATTATTTTTTGATAGGATGCGTATTTTTTGTTTAAATCGTAAAAAATATCCTCGAAAATAAACAAATAGAGTTCTTGAAGAAACGACACAAAGTGCAATAAGATTTTAATTAACAAAATTGTTGTTTTTTCATAGAATGCGCACTTTTTTAAATTATAACAACAAGACAATAAAAACACATCTGTTTAGATATTAATGCATATTATGAGTCATAATAATATAAATTTATTGAAATGATACATTTTTCAGGGTAGCTGAGAATAAAAATCAGTTAAAGCCGAAGGCGATTGAACGAAAGAGAATTCAAAATCACCAAATTACAGTTTTCGATACCTGACATACAATTTTAAAAGGTCTGGGCACAAATATGGAGGAAGCACAGAGGTCGAGCGCGAAACGCAAGATTCAATAGACCCGCACCTTAGGCGCTTTCATATAATTTTCATTTAATCATAATTTAATTTTTATTTTATCGGCTTGCAGTAATCTGTAACTTTTATTTCAATATACGATTTTATCTCAGCAGAAATTGGAAACAAAGAAAAAAATGAAGAAGTTAATTTGGGATTTTATATCGTAATAACATGGTGTTCTTAAAATAAATTCTGGAATTCTGAGTCTTACTGATGTGTTCCATTTTCGACACTGAACCATTTTGCACATGTTTGCAATTTAAAATTCGTCAACTTCTTGAATTTGTAATGTTTACAGTTTAAACTCATAAAATTTGGAACATCTTTTTGAAATAGCTCTATCTTGAAGATGTGCAATTGAAGATTCTTCAATTTTTGAACAAAATCACTATTTACGGGTATCCCAAAATATCTGATAGATCAATTGGCATAAAATCAGTGCACATACTAATATTCCAGGTATACACAGTTTATCAAGTTCGTTGAATTTTGTGTAAACAATGCCGCCTGTGTTTTCCAAGGCAAATATCATAAACAGACTTTCGGTACGCCAATGCGCTCGCCTTTTTCTGGTGCTATCGATATCTTGTGATAGAAAAATTAGAGTAGGATGTATTGAAAAAACTGGGTTTCGACTACATTTTGTTCTACCTGTACGTGAATGACATATTCACACTTATATCGAAATAAAATACTGACGAGTTACTTAATGCTTTCAGTGCATATCATCCAAGGATCCAGTTCACAATTGAAAAGGAACTTTACCATAGGTTAAATTTTATCGATGTCACTATAATTAGACCTGAAGACAATAAACTCATCACCGATTTTTATCTAAAAGAGGCGAACTCCGGCCGATTTGTTAACTTCAATTCCAATATATCCATTAAAGAGAAAATCTCCGTGATAACGAGCTTGACTGACAGCTATTGGACTGTCTGACGCCAGATCCAAAAATAAAAACATCAATATCATTTTTAATTTATACTTAAAATGAACGATTGTCCTAGTAACTGCAGCACATTCGCATTGCGCGCGGCTCGCTTCGCTTGCAGGTTTGAGCGCGCCTAGGGTGCGCGACTTTTGGTTTTGTCGCTTCGCGCTCCATAATCTATTTATCTCGAGCTTCGCGCTCGATAATGTATGTACCTCGCGCTGCGCGCTCGGTCTTTGTACTTCCCCTAAATTTGTGCACAGACGTTTTAAAATTAAAGGTCAAAGCATCGACGACTGTAATTTGGTGATTGTGAATTCTCTTTTGTTAAAGTTCCTTGGGCTTTAACAAACACATTCTCATCATGTATCTTGTTCTTCGCACTCGATTTTGTCTTAAATAAGAACGTTTCTACATTATGTTCAACACTATTATATTAAATGTATATTATATTTATTTCTGTACCTTGGCCTGAGATTGCTTATTCAGATGTTGCAAAATAAAGTACAAATTTTATTTATCATGATTATTTTAGCATTCCTTCCTTATTTTGCATTAAACTTCATCCTCAGCTACCCTGAAAATTGTGCCATTTAAATAAATTTATATTATTACAATTCATAATATTTATGCATTCCCAGAGGGTACACACGTCCTAAAGTTGTCCTATATATCCGTCTTTTGATGGACGTCTAGAGGACATCCTGATGATCTGTGCCCATTGGGTTTGTATTGAAACAAACGTGTTTTCATTGTCTTGTTTTAACAATTTAAAAACGTGCACATCCTATAAACATTTTTTTTCTTATTAAACATTTTATTGCAACTTGTGTTGTTTTTCCATAAATTTAATTTGTTTATTTTCAATGGTATTCTTTTTTGCGATTTTAGTCAAAAATACGCATCCTAGCGTAAAGTGGGTTTAAGAAAATTTATAGATATAATTTAGACGAAAAATTTTGTTAAATAAAATGTTATTGTAGCTTGTATCATTTTCCCAAAAACTTAATTTTTTTTATTTTCAATGTATTTTTATGACAAAAGTTTATAAAAAATTTGTAGATCTTTTTTGGTTAAAAATGAAATTTTTATTTTTCTGTATTTTATTGTGCGATTAAAATTAGAATTCTCAATTTTTCAAGAAAATTCAATAACTTGTTATGACAATCTGGTGGGTGTTCAAAAAGCAACGTTTTTCTTCTCTTAGCTTTTTTTCATATCGTCCATTAATTGGCTTGAAATTTTCATTCTCGTTTTTTTTTAATTTTGTAAATGCTATAACTCTGGTAATTTTTTTTCCATTAAAAAAATGTCATAAGGATAAATTATTTGTCTCTTTGAGTACTGCCAATAGCTGCACATAGAATTTTTCATTCTTGACAAAAGTCTCAAAAATTTTAAAAATGCGCTCACTCTTGAAATTTTTATCTAAAATGGCTGGCTAACGAACTTCACCTTCAGTTTAGGACACTCGAGGAGTGTCCCAAAGGCCAATCTAATAGATTAATTATTTCAAAAGTTATCGTATTCACATACAAAAATACATACAGGCATACAGCCAGACACATTCGTAAAAACCTGTTTTTTGGGTTCAGAGGGTTTTAAAACGTGGACATTTAACAAAATATAGGGGGGGGGGGAATTTTATACAAATCTAATACCTTCTCTGATAAGAATGTAAAAATGGGGAAGTGTACAACTGTACACCGGCCATCCGTGCAAGTCTACATTTCGTCGTGCACAGTTGGGAGTCTCCCATCTGTGCACGTTAACCGTTGATAGGGTACCATCTGTGCACGTCTAAAAGTTGAGGTACACACAGATGGTACCCTCTAACTATGCACGTCCCAAATAATACGATCAGATTTTAAAGTTGCAAATCCACGTGCAAAGATGGGATACTCCCAACTGTGCACGTCTTAATTTGCAAGGGGTACAACAGTGCACGTGCAGAGATGGGACACTCCCAACTGTGCAAGTCTGTTTCAATACCAAGTCACTAATATTATGAATTGAAATAATATAAATTTATTGAAATGATACAATGTTCAGGGTAGCTGAGAATAAAATGTCATGCAAAATAAGGAACAAATATTAAAGTAATCATGATAAATAAAATTTATGTTTTATTTTGCAGTATCTGAATAAGCAATCCCAGGCCGAGGTACCGAAATAAATGTAATATAAATTTGGTATAATAGTGTTGAACATTATGCAGAAAAGTTTGCATTTTGGACAAAATCGAGTACGAAGTACGAGATGCGTGTTGAGAATGTATTCACTAGGGGTACTAAACTGACCGGTCCCCCTCCGGGTTCTGTGAGCTGTCATTTGACAGTTATCATTTTTTTTGTGTTTAAGACTGTTATAAAGTGACACATTTTGATGTTTTTTGTTTCTTATATTGCTTCAAGTGCATTTCAAGTATTACAACTGTCATAATCACCAAAACTGATGGTACACTGTAAAAAATAGTTAGGTCAAAACACTAAAAATCGTAAGTATAAAAGCCCACCGCTATTAATGGAATCTTTTCGGCCAATATACGTATGATAACAAATAATGAAAATAAATGCCACTCGGCAAAAAATGTTGAGAAGAAAAAGATAAAATTTATGACCACAGGTAAGTCACTATTACTGATTTTGCTCACACCTTTGGCACACTTCACGGTTACTCACACACTTTCCAAACATATATTTGTTGCATAAATTACATGCTGATTTTGTTCTGTTCTTGTTGCAGAATCCCACCTGACACTGCTTTCGAGGTCCATCAGCATTCTGAGGAACAGCTAGTCCATTATCACTCCTCTTACTTGGCCTGCTTCATGCGTAAGGTTTAGCCAAGTCCTCAGCAACCTGCAGGATTAATTTGCGCTGGCTGGTCTCAGAACCAAACACAAGTCTGTGCAAAGTGTGGGCATTGATCATGGCTAAGTCTAGGATATTTAAGAAGATGTGCATTGGCCAGCGACGTGACTTGGACCTAACGCTGTACTTGCGACACATCTGGTCGACGCTATCCACGCCGGCCTTTGTCGCATTGTAAAATAAAACTGACCCTGGTTTTTTCTTTTTAGATGTTTCATCTACAGTAATCCCTTTATGTATGCTGCTGAGGAGCAGGACATTCTTGGAAGTTTTTCCCTTGTAAGAGGTAAGTAAGTGTGGTGTCACCGGTCTTGTTAATGACTGAACAATACAGCGGGTCCTTGGCCTTCTGGAAGGAGGGTGGCACTTCTCTCCTATTTTTGTTCAGAGCCCCTGCAAAATTAGTACTTTTTCTTTCAATGTTCGGTACTAGCTGGGGAATCTTTGTCCATTCTCCGTCGGGCATAGCCAGTGGGGCCTCCTGCCTCCCTAAGAACATTCTGATTCCCATGTCTCCCCGCTGTATCACCTGGCTTGATTCTTGTCCACACTTTTCCGTCCTTGCTTTTTTCTTGCTCACTTATTTTTGCTCTTCCACCTTACTTCGCAGCTGTTTCGGGTGGTGCCGGAAGAAGAAGGACCTTATCTTCACCATCGCTACCAATGGGAACTCTAGGAAGGCTGCTGGGTATGCGACCTCTGCTACCACGGCTTCTGCTACTACGGTTATCAGATTGAACTGCAATCACAGTACAAGTTTGTATCTAGCAATAGCATGTGTATTTCAATTCCCAGGATGACAGATTGGACAGATTAGAAGCATCTTCATTTTCGGAATGCGCTGGAGAAATATCTTGAAGGGCCTGGAAAATTTCCGCTTCTGTCAAGCCATGCCGACGTGAGGCCATGGCGAAAGGATGTACTACTGTAAGTGCCGCTGCTCACCGATTCAGGCACGTTCCGACTAGCCTAGCGCGCTGCCCTACGCAGTATATCGCCCGTACAACGAAGAGCGGGAGCGAGAGTACCTAGCGAAGTCACTCCCTTGTACGATGCCGTTAATTGGCAGGTCTTGGTACAAGCAGGTTGGCAAAACGGTATTTAGAAAACGCATTGACAAAAAAATCTCAAAATCGAGAAAAACATTCAAAATCAAATGACGGCCCTCGGTACCCCTCGTATTAAAGCCGAAGGTGCTTTAACAAAAGAGACTTCACAATCACCAAATTACAGTTGTCGATGCTTCGAACTTTAAAAGCTCTGTGCATAAATGTAGGGGAAGTACAAAGACTGAGCACGCAGCGCGAGGCATATACATTATCGAGCGTGAAGCGCGAGATATAGCATATATATTATCGAACGTGACGCGCAAGAACAAAAAGTCGCGCGCCCTAGGTGCGCTCAAACTCGCGAGTGAAACGAGCCACGCGCACAGCGAAAAGCTCGGTTTTCGAAAAAATGGGAAAAAGAAGTACTTGTTATACACTTTTTGTAATTAAAGTATAGTCCCCGCTTAAGAAATGTTTAAGGAATAATTTTCAAGCAAAGAATTTTAATTTTTGACCCCCTCACCCCCACTCCCCTTTTATGGTGCCCGGAAAATGCCCCAAAAAATGTAAAATAGCAGTTTTATATAAAATTCATGCTAAAGATAGTATTTTTGGAAATGTTTCAAAATTAATGATTTTCAATCGATAAGTGATAAGCTTCCAAGTATTTAAAAAAAATTTAATTGTTTAAACCATCACTATTTGTTTAAATAAATGTTTACCCCTGTAAATCGTACAAAGTTGTTATGTTTCGGGATAAATGATATAAAGTTAATGAAGATCAAGAGTTGTAATTCTTTTTGGACATATTTGGTAATTGTATGAGGAATTTTCATTTGTTTAAACAATTTGTACTTCTCAAAAAGTCGTAAAAAGTTATTATTTTCTGGAATTAATGACACAATTAACGAATATTGAGAGTAATACTATTTTTAAGGATATCAGGTAATTATTTAAACAATTTTTATTTATTCAAACAATTTTTCCCTTGTAAACCGTGAAAAGTTATTATTTTCTTGAACCGATAACATAATTAACAGATACCCGTGTGGAAAAATTGATTTGGCCAAACTGGATCCCAATTACTCCCAGATTGGGCTCTGGTTTGGCTTGTGAAGGTGAGTTGTACCTATGCCCAATTAGGCGATCCAGTTGGGCCACAATTGGGCAATCCTAATTATACCTAATTAACTAAAAAAGATAATTTTTCATTAATATATTCATAAAACTTTTGTTTATGTGCTGTACTTCAAAATTTTATTTTAATGAACAATACAAACTTTATTTTGTTTCTGAAGGCGGAAGTTAGTATATTTTTGGCTGCGATGGTGTAAGAATGAAATTGTCAAAACATTCTTTTTCTACCATCCTTATGTCAAAATGCGTGTTCGAAAAAAATACATTTGCGCAATTTACGCGGTTACACCATTACGAGTTCTCCAAAAAAACGAAAGCATCACTGAACAACACTAACGACTGAGGGCGCTAGCATTCTCTAACGCCACGTTTTGATTGGTTAAAATGAGATGTTGAAAAGCGCTGATAATTTTAAAATGTATTAAAACCTATTCAGAGGAAATAGATATAATACACGGACAAAAATGTTTTGTTTGTACAACAAAATAATTTCATTGGAATTTGTGCGACCATTTTTTGTGGGTTCCACCCAATTTTGGTTTGCATGGCAAAACGTTTTGTTAAACCAATGTAATATTTTGTTGAGTCAGAAAAAGTTTTGTTGAACCATATTGGTTGAAACAAAAGACAAAGCTGGGCATATTCAACGCATATTCAAATATGATCAATCGGGATAACTTATAAAAGTATATCGCCTTTTCCGAATTAGAGAAGTATGATAAATAGAGTTTCTATGTAAAATTGGTATTATTTGGTCTTATATTCCGATCTTTAATGTTAAAATGAATGACGTGTGTAAATAAAATATTTTTAATATCAACCATACTAAACAGATACATATAACAATATACGGTGCAACTTTCACTCGTTTTTTGAATAAAAAATAACAACTTTTGTCCTTGGATCAATAAGAAATATGAAAAATTTCGTGGATTTCATGATTATCTGTCAATTTAATAAGAACGCGCGAATACTGGACATTATTCTATTTGGCCCACACTAAGCATGTATATATTTGGATACAATATGCATTTTCTACCGCCTATTTAAGTAAGAAAAAATAATGTTTGGGCTTTTGGTAGTTAAAAATATCTAATATTTTGTGAATTTTACGATTATCTGTTACTTTAACATGAACGCGCGAACACACGAAAGTTTTTGATTGGGTCTATACTAAGCAGGTATATGTATGGATATAATATGTATTTTTTACCGCTCATCCGGATCAAAAACAAATATTTTTGAGCCATCTTTTTTGGGAGTTATTTTGGCACCTACCAGGAACTTTTCAGCCATAACCAAAAACGATTGCAAATTATTAATTTTTTTCGATACGCCTGTCCGTATATATGTGCTTTTATTATGTAAGTTTTAATAATTAAAAATTCCAAACAACAAATGTATTTCCATGTTTATGAGTGGAGCACATCTAGCCTATTATGGAAGCAATATATGTTATTAATTAAATACATTTTTCTAAAGTAGGACGCCCAATTGGGGCCAAATTGACGCCCAAGAACAATTTGGGTAAAATCGGGCATATTTCCACACGGATATTGAATGTAATATTTTTTTCTTAAGGACATTAAGCAATTTTTTAAATAAATTTAATTTTTTTAAACAATTTTTTGCCCTGTGAATTGTGAAAAGTTATTCTTTTCTGCAATTAATGACAAGATTAACGAATGTTGAAAGTAATATTTTTTACCAGACATCTTACAATTATTTAAACAATTAATAATCATTCACTTGCGCCTTTTCATACGGAAGGTGGAGAAACGTCTAGTTTTTTCGAATCTCTTACACTATTTCACTTATTATTCAATATTTCCTTATCACAGAACATACACCCTATATCTTAGTCTCCTCTTGTTGCTCTCCCACCACAGCTGGTGACTCAAGTGCGCTGAATGTAAACAAAAACAAAAGCTTGACGTTTCTGAGATGGACAGACGACAAACGGGAGGTCTTCTCGAATGGATTATACTTGTCTCACTGATTAGAGGTTAATTTCGAGAAATTTGACATAGATTATCTTAATTCAAACCTTACCGAGGCTATTATCGACAGCGCCAAACAAGCAGATATGTGGCCAATGAGAAAAAAAGTTACTGAGAAATTTTACCCTGAAAAACCATGGTTTGATTCTAACTGAGCAAATCATATCTTTCTAATGCGTTGAAAGAAGCCAGCAGCGCTAATTTATCGGATGAGGCTAAATTGGTTTATGTCAAAGCTACAAAATCGTACCAAGCACTGATAGCTAAGAAAAAAGCGAGTTTTGAATCCAATATTCTAATGAGCCTTAAGAGTTTCGACGATAGCAAAACATTCTGGGATACCGTTAATAGATTCAGGGGTTTGAAAATAAAATCTACAATCCTTTCTACAAAAGCTTAGGAAAACTTCTTCCATCAGACACTTCCTCTCAGACGCCTATCACCGACATTGCTTACGGATGTGCGACATCCATTATTGCATAGCAGAATTGTAGCTAACGAAATCTTTCTTTCAAATAACAAAAGTACATTAAATGTGGCTCCGGGGCCGGATCAAATCTCAAATAATTTTTACGAAAACTTGCCGCCGAATTGCCTCCTTTATCTCGAAACATTTTTGAATAAAATACTAGAAAATGAATATATACCGCTCGAATGTACAAAATCTTTAACGCCCATGATACATAAAAAACAAGACCCAGCCAATCCCAATAACTATAGACCTATTGCCCTTCTAAACTCACTTCCTAAAATTTTTGCGCAAATTCTGTTGGCTAGATTGGGAAAATGGGAGTCGTTGTGTCAAATTAAACCGGAAGACCAAGCAGGTTTTTGCCGAGGTTGAGGCTGTATGGATAATATTTTCACCTTGGCATCCGTTTCGCAAATTTACTTACAAAAAAGGAATAGACATATCTATGCCATTGTGGTGGATTTTTCAAGAGCTTTCCCATCGGTTACTTCCTCTCACATCTGGTCAAACCTATTTGATATTGGGGTCAGCTCAAAAATAATTAGAATTTTAAAAAGTCTGTATGAGAGAGCCTCAACTTGCATTAAGGTGGGAACGAGTTCTCGGAGGAATTGCCGGTCACTGAGGGAGTTCTACAGGGAGAGATTTTGAGCCCAATCATGTTTAACTTCTTAACCTCGGATATCGAGATTTTTTTTAGACAAAAAGGTCTTGTGGGTCTTAAAATTATGGGTGACATGGACATCATTGTGCTGATTCACGCGGATGATTTAATTATTTTTGCAGAAACTAAAATAGACGCAATTAGAAAACTCAACGCTCTCCAAGAGTATTGTAATATAAACAAACTCGCGGTTAATAATAACAAAACTAAATACACTATATTCAAGAAAGTTCAGATCAGCGCAAAACTCCTAGGTTTGAAATATGATGGTAGCTCTTCGGAGTTTGTTCCTTGTTTTGAATACTTGGGTACGATTTTTTCTAGAACAGGTGCTTTCAAATTAGCTGCCCACGCAGCGGTTAGCAGAGCCAACTCAGCCTCGGCGTTCAATATTCTACCTGGAACTAAATGCTCCTCATGGTCTTTCATTATTAAAAATCATGACTCTATTATAAAGAGTTCCTTATTGTATTCAGCCCACATTATCGGATTAAATTATTTAGATGTCTTCGAAAAAGCACAAGTCCATTCTTTCAAAAATCTTCTGCGCCTACCCAGAAACACGCCTGACTTCGTTGTCAGATTGGAACTAGGTCTACCCTGTGTGTCATACCAAATATTTAAAATGGCCCTAAATTGGGCGGCGAAGATTTTCGATATGAAAGACTCGCGCTATCCCAAACTTTGTATGCCAAACCTAGCTGAAACCACAAACAACAAAAATGTTAAATATAAGTGTCTAAGTCAACTTATTAGATGTTTTGAGGGAGCGGGCATAAGTAACAATCTCATGGATCTCATGGGTCCCAATCTAATAACTCAAATCGATACTATAGCTGATAGATACCGTGATTTTTGTCATTTGCGAGATCTCTCAAGATTGGAAAACAGTAACTTTAGTTATACATACAGTCAAATTTGACACAATGATGGGGTACCCCAGAAATATCAGCTATTCAAAGCTCCTTTCCTTTTTGAGCGCATTTTCGCTCAATTAAGGACTTTTTCCAGGTTCATCATTAAGTTGACCTCTAAAGCTGAAACAACTGTTTTCGATCCACAACAGATTCGCCAGTTATGTTAATCTGAGAGAAAATTAAGATCTTTTATACATCCTCGCCAAATGTTCAATCCACTTGCCCATTCCAAATCATTACTTGCGTAACATTGGCATGATAACCGTGAACAATCTTCAATTCTTATTGACATATATAAACCCTGGAATGCTTCGACCGGTATACAACTTTATAAGTCCATGTTTAAAAATTAGAGCTTTCTCTAAATTCAAATAGTACACTGCCCGAACTCGACCATTATGACCTAACAACCTATTGTACATACGATATTATAACTTTTCTTTCATTTTGATATTTAACTTAATTTTATCGATTTTTGTAATAGTGGCCTTCCCTTGCCACAGAATCTTGTATTCTTAGAGACAATAAATATACATACATACAATTGCAAATTGAATGGTTTTCCATTGCAAATCTTTGAAATGGTATAACTTTAAATCGAAATTCTTTTGAAATGGAAGGGTTTTTGATTTAGACCATTAACAATCAAGAATTGTGAAATTTTGAAGTTTCACATCTAAAAATTGTGTAATATTTATGATATACGAGTATATATTCAAAATTTCTTCAATTTTGAATAAACAGAATTGGAAACTTGAATTTTGATCTTGAAAGTTATGCAGATAGAAGAATTTTTATTTATAAACATTTCAAACTGGAAAACTTTTTGATTTAAACTTTTGGTAATTGTATAACTTTGTATCGTATATCTTTTAGATGGAACATTTTAAAAGTTTGGAAATTTACAATAAATACTGTTACAGTGACGAAATTTTCAGCGATTTAAATGTTTGGGGTGAGATAATTTCCAATGTTAATGTAATCCTGAAGAATAATATTGCATGTAGTCCTTTTGCTACACAAAGTATTATTGTACTTAGTCGCTGTACGTTTTTTGAATAGTTTGACATCGTTTCCATTTTTTTTTTGTGTTGAATATCTGGACCACGAATCTTGATATTTTCCACCAGAATGAATAATGATTGAAGACATTTATTGTGGGTTTTATACGTTGCAGATTTGCTTATATGTTTTATTGAATATATGACACGGATAATAAATTGTTGCAAAATATTTATGTGCCCGAACTTTAAGTGGCCAATGTAGTATTATATGTTATCTTGAATATACTTACATATATTCGGATAGTGGATACTGGTAATTATAAATTTGTATGCACTTAAATATTTTCATTATTACTGCAAATATTGACCGATTTTGATTAATCTTTTTTCACTTTATTTTAATTATATAAATTAATTCAGCTGATTACAATTGAATTTATCCATGTATTCATCATTTTAGTTATTGTAATTAGCCTTAATCTCACAAAAATGAAAGTGTCATCCGTACCAGATTAACGGAAGTAGCATTTGACTCGCAGCGGGTTATCTGTCTCGAACGCTTCGGCAATGGTCCACGACCACTCGGCGAAACACACAGAGACAGCTAACATTGAGCGTCACTGCTATTGCACTTTTGTTTTCGATTTTTATACAAAATATAAACATTTTTACGAAAACCCGGCTCTACTTGCCAAAGGATAATACTATTTAGGTGACGCATGCAATAAGTTAGACAGAAATATGAAGCGTCCAGCCAGAAAATTAAAGACCGTAAACCTCATTCTGATAAAGGGCCTTAATAGCCCTAAAGTAGCTCTTCATTATATCACATGCTACAATTCGATTTTATAGAAAAGGGGTGCTAGCTTCAGAGACGTAAGGTCTGGACAAATATCAGTAGTACAAGCCTGGTTCGCAAGTCAGTAGTATAGGTCAACGTATGTACAGCTCAATGCATGCTTAGCCCGATATCTTGGAATGTCGTGGCAGGAGCCGTGATCTAGAATAAAGAGATAATGAACTGACCACATTTGCATTAGGATCCACAATTTTCAAGCATACCAATGTTTAGTCCTATCTGATAATTGTTTATAGAAAAAATTTAATCTTTAACAATAAAGGTCAAAAATATTTTAGAACTTTTTTTTCAAATCAAGTGTTTTTTTTCAATATAAAAATAAAGTTTATTTTGAGACTCTTTTGTGTCTAAAAAATTATTTTTGCAACACCCACCTCAAAAGTTGACGTTTTCATGCTTGTAAATGGTGCCTAAAGGACCTTATTGGAGCATACTGTGTGCGAAACAATTTGCGCGCATGCGCAGTTTGAGGAAGGATTACTTTAGGCACTAGTGAAAAAGCTGCGCATGCGCACTGTCGAGATAATGTACTTTATACACTGGCATAGGTAACTTTAAACACTGGTGATGGTATCTTCTTGAAATAAATTTAGATTTCACTTGAGCAAATTTTGTAATGATTGAAGCTTTGTTTCCAGGGTTTTCTAGCCGTTTTCGTCCATCGTGCAAAAGTTCACCAAATTTTTTTTCACTGAATTTTTTTCAATAATAATTTTTTCTCCCAACAAATTTTTTTCAAACATTTTCCTTCAAAAATTTATTTTTCTGACATTTTTTTTTAAAAAAAATGTGCTTACAAAGTTTGAAAATCTTCTCTTTTCAGATTAGTATTTTTCGTCAACTCCTCCTAACACAACTTTTTCGGACGGGCGTTGCAAAAAATAGCATGTGATACACGTGCGCATGGGTGATTGCTAACTCGTGTGATTGCATCATTCGCCTGCGGCCTATGCTGTAAAATTCACACTCGCACATAATCGCCTATTTTGCGGACTTGTATCACAAATAACTATTTTAATGCATCTGTTATAGCGAAAAAGTTTACGGTGCCTTGTAACTCTTTTAATATCAATAAGAAAATGTATTCTGCTATAGTCTCCATAGGATTTTTTATGTTATTTTCATTGATCGAATAAGAATTTTTTCAAACAAAATGTTTCATCTTAAAAAATAAAGATATTTATTTTTTCAGAAATTCTCGGAACCTCATTTCTAAGGATGAAATCATTAGTTTTAATTCTTTTTCAAATGGCACCACCAAGCTGCTCAAATCAAATGAGTATAATTATGCAAGTTTTTGAAAATCTCTTTTAAAGTTTTAAAGTTGTATATTCTCTTGTGGCATATTTTGTCTGATTTTAATTCTCTCTTTCGCATATTTGTAAATTTCTTATAGAGGAGTACCCAACCTCAATTGGTAATTAGGAATTGCTGAATTATATACAGGAGGGCAAAAGGGGATTGTCACAATCATCACCGCGTCAAATCCCGAACCCTTTTCCAGGAGAAATAGTACCCAAGCACCGCAGTAGCCTGAAAACCGTACTCTTGCTGACAAAACAAGGTTAGGGGTTCTCCATAGACACGGCCTTTAATTTCCTAACATGACATATCGTGCCGGATATGAATTTTTAAACTTGTTGAAATTATCCATGAATTGTATGTAATTCAACATACATTTTTTGGAACGCGAAAAAATTGAAGTGTGAGTTCAGTCACACTCGTCTTCTTCAGCAAGAAGAGTGTTCTTTTTCTATGATTTCGTTTCTCCTTATTCCAGTGCTCTTCATTTTTATGTAGATTCCCGATGGTACTTCTAGCAAAACTAGGACCAAAATATAAACGTTTAGTTTAGAATTTCTAAGCATAGCGTTTAATTTTGAATAAACAGTTTGTTCACAACCGTTTGCTGTTCGCGTTATTGTTGGAGAAAATTTAGCGCAGATATCAGGTGGAAAATTTGAACCACTCTTAAAATAAATTGAAAAAATATAACAACTCAAATTTTAAACTCTACTGTCTAATGGTTGAATAGCCTTAAATCCTTCATTAAAACATTTTATTACATCAAGCGGATTTAAAAAAGCAAGACCCAAACAGTATTTCGACGGAAAACTTATTTATGATTTTTCGTCATTGTATTCATTGCTTAATCCGAACTCTTGAATTTTCCTCCGCCAACTTTGACCTAAATGAAATCTACAACGATTTATAGTAATGGAATTATTAACCACTGAACGTATAGCCGAATGGATACCAATTTCGGAGTCTACATAAATTATTTTTGTCTTAAAAGTGAAATGTAATTTTTTTAATTCTGAAGCTAAGTGAGCAAATGCAGTAGCATAGGAATTTTTTTCTGTCAAGAAGTAAGAAGGTAGCCAAAGTTATATGTAAATTATTATGCAGCCCAAACATTGAAAAAACTTGAGTGAATTGATCTGGACTCTGCCAATTATCGTAATTTTCAGTACGTAAGTACCTAGTTCGTACTTATTGAGAAAATACGCCTCCTGTCTTGTCCGAAGTTCATCAAACTGGTGGCGGAAGACAGCTCAGAACGCAACTCACAGACCACAAGTGACCGCGGCACGCGAATTGAGGGTTTTCGGACAATATTCCGCAGTTTCAGTACAGCCGAAGAATTGTCATCTCTAAATTTTCGTTTTTTACTCTGTATAAGTTAAATTTTAAAAACTATTCATTCTATCTAAAATTCCTATAAAAACTATCGAGAATCTGTTGCTACTGATTTATCGTTAACTTTTAATGTCAATATGTTGGATATATTCGGATATAGAGGTGAGCAGAGGTTGCAAGGTGGTTATTATTACGAATTTTTTTGCTTGAACCTCACAGTTTGTAGGTCGTTACCATAAAATTACGCTCAGACTTATTTTTTAATGGTTGGTCAGCCGGCAGCCAAGTTTCATTGGAATCGGTTGATAATTGCGCCATCATTCCGAAAAGGGGCAAGATATATGATTTATGTTAATTTGATGTATTCATGATTCCCCGCGAAATGCCATCACATTTTAAATTATCCGAAATAACTTCCGTCAGCTCCACTAGCGTTGGGAATTTAAACTCAAAGTGAATGGTGAGCAGAAGGTGAGTCACAGGGGTGGAAGAACCCTTTTGGTGCCTAGAGATAGCGTGACCGGTCGCGGAACCATTTGTCATTCGATCTTCCAAGAGGATGATTTTCCGTGAACGGGTAAACGTTATCGACTGGAAACGTTCCCGACTGGGAGCTTCCGCGCTTGAATCTATATACTGAAGCTGGGACGAAACGGAAAGCAAATGGACTTATCTGAGACTATTGTGATACCCTATTGGAGAGACTCCAAGTGATATCACCTATTCCAAAATTTCGGAGTTAAATTGTAAAATTTACTAAGTTCAATATTTCGTTTTATTACTGAAGGCAATGAAAATATAGTCCAAAGGGAAATAAATTATTTGAAGGAATGAAAATCAAACGATGATAAGTTGATGACAGTGTGATGAAGAAAAGTATATGGGGGGTCTTTCTATCTGAACAGCTTTTTTTCTGCGATATTCGTACGGACAACTCCACATGAATAGATCATTGTCTATAAAGGTTGCATGAAAATAGCCCTGGGTTATTAGGCCACAGGCGTACGTCGGCAAACTCAATTTTTAAAGACACAGCTTCAATATAATAGCGTCCTCTCTTTCGGTATAGGTTAGGTATGAAGTGCTCCATTTGCATGTGATATTTGATAACCTGCTGATATTTTTTGTGAAAATGAACGTGGATTACTGGATTACGAACGTGGTGAGTACATTTTCAAAGTTCTGAATTATTTGCTTCAATAACTGCTATTTAGCGATGTTTTTATTCCCAAACAAAAAAATTACTATCAATTCAGCATAAAATACAACATACATATAATGAGCTACAATTTTACATACTGCTTCTACGCCTAACCTATAAATTTCACTCTTATTATTTTTTTTTGCCAAACAACAGCGGCTAGTTGATCAAGTAGTTTATGTTTTCCTTTTTGTTGATAATCTATACTTTTTGACACTTCTTTCAGATTTTAAAATTGAAAAAATGATGAATTTAATAAAGAAAAAGTAACGTGTGAGATGTTCCTAAATGTATAATAAAAAGTGCAAATGAAAGCGTCATGTTAGGCAAATACCTACTGTGTTTTCAAAACCGTAACCTACACAACAACACGGAGTTCGAAAATAATGTTCTTTAAGAAATAGAATGATATTATTCTGTAAAACGAGTTTTCCCAACTTGGCTAACACTAATCATGCATGCCTGTCGAAATTACCCCGTACACGCACGCTGGGACCAACTTCCAAAAAGCTGGCCAAAACTATGTAACTTCTTTTAATGGATTCGAGACAGACTACTCGGAGCTTTTTGGAGTCGCTGATTTTGAATCTGAAATGAAAATTTCGAGGTCGCTGACTATACGTATCTAGAGTCAAAAATTGTAAATTCCAAATGGGGAATCCAATATGGCGGACGAGTATGCTAACAAAAATTTTGATTCTCTTGAAACTTGGTATAAGGGAGTTTTCAAGGTCGCTGGTGACCACATGCACACATTTGGAAGGTCAGTTTCGGGCAGCTGCATTTTCAATTTTCTATTGAAGAACATCCCAAACTACATCCTGGGATAGGTGCGGGCACAGAACTCTGGACATGTTTCTAATTTTTCGTAGCTTGTTTTCATTATATTCGATCAAATTCATTGCTTTTTTCTATTTATTGGCAAATTAATAATATTGAAAATTTGTACAGCCATATTCTACTTATTTCCATCAGAGTTTGATGTCTTGAAACTGAAATCGTTTAATTTCAAAAATTTGGCGTCACTTTGAACCCAACGCTCACTTTCTTGCTTCCGCAACTGCACAACTTACTCGAACGAAGCGTAATTTCGAACTGCAATCTAAACGCAGATTACCCATGTATAAGTGTTCAGACCCTTTTCATTTCATGTTTCGATCTTCGGACTATTATTCTGACCCAGTGGTCACCAAAATTGTGTTTACTTTTCAGTTGGGGTGAGCTTACTCCAGCAGGAGTCTTTTGTCCACAGGGAGGACAAAGTCAGGAAATTTAAAAACTTTGAATTTTGCAACTAGCGATTTGAAAATAACATAATTAGCATTCACGAATTTTTTCGATTTCAATGAAATATTGCTTGCCCTAAAGAGTTGCAAATTTAAGGGAGTTTGATTTAAAAATCTTACTCTCAATATTTAATTTAATAGAGTAGGTGGTACAAATATGGGCCACCATTCCGTTTTCGAAAACTAGTGGCGCCATCAGTGCAAGTGCCATTGAATTATATTTTTACTCATACTATTACGATGTTTTCGTCGATACTTCGTTCTTTGTGTTAGTTCGTGCTGAATCATAAGGTACTATACTTTTCTCGCCGGCAGTCACATTCCTTTCATGAGAATTCTTTTGTCTTTGTGCATAAGTTGAAAATACTTCGGATTATTTTTTCGAGTTACAATTTTATATTTAATTTAGCATTTTTATCTACTTTGTAATGGTATTTTCATTTTTAGTTAAAAAAAAATAATGCAACATTTCGTAAATTGTATTATTATATTTTTGGGGTACAAATATTGGCCCCTTCATTGGAGACGTTAATTTCGGGTCAACATTTAAAAGAAACGTAAAGTGCCCTTATTGTGATGGTCATTCGAAAAACAGTAAAACCGGAGAAAAATGGATTCAATGCATCGAATGCCGCCAGTGGGCCCACGTACAATGCTCGGGGGCACTTTTTGGAACATACGTTTGTAAATATTGTGCTTGAAAAAAAAAAGTTCTATAAATAATTAGGGTGCCCATATTTGCACCCGAAAATCGACATTCAGGAAAAATGTTATGAATGTAGAAAGGCAATTTGGAATAATGTCCAAATTTATCTATACAAACTAGACCCTTGTGCCTACATTTTTTGTATTGCTTGTTATCTTTGATTACTCTACTTAATACTTCTAAACTTTTACACCTTTATAGATAAATTACATGTTGTTGGAATCACAAAAATTCTTAGATTCCAAATATGATAATGTCAAATCGCTGATTGCAGAATTAGGAACTTTTTAATTTTAATTTTTTCCCCATTTTCGAACGAAAAACCTCTGCGCTAAGGCTTGGTCTAGCCAAGCTGGCAGGTACATGATCAGAAATTAGGTCTTTGGCGGTGCAGGTGAGTTGCGTCCTACGTTCTAAATCTAAATCGACTGGGGGCCTAGTTGAGTTGCATCCGATCCCTTTATTCCTTCTTTCCCTCTCCATTCGATGCTTGGCTTAATTACCTTCCCCTCTTATTTCCCTAATTTTTCATTCACACTTTTTCCAGGTTTAGGGCTGTGAGCATTCTCTACTTATCTGCTATATAACCAATTTAATATTATTAAATCGTCATGTTTGTAATGAGCAAGAAAAAAGCTGGCAAAGTGAAATGAATACACAAATTACATATTTTTCTATCAATAAGCAATTTGTTTCACTTTGAGATCGAACAGAAATTCAGCAATTCTTCAGTTCTTTATTTACACACTGTTCTAACCCGAAAGGATATAAAAAAAGACATAAAAAGTTTCTTAAATATTCGAAGAATATTCATCTTGAATTAAAGAAACCGTTTCTTTAACGTAATTTTATTCATTCGATCAAGAATATCTTAAAAAAAAGAAAATCATTTAAAATCGAAGAAAAAATGTCATTGTAACAAAAAATAATTTCTTCGAACCCAAGAAGTTACTTTGATTCAAAAGAAAATTCTTTGCATCAAAGAAACTTTTCTTTGACTGAGAGACAATTATTATTAGTTATATATTTTAAAAAATTTTGCTTTGAATGTAGGAATCTTTTTTCTTGATGAAAAAGAACCTACTTCTGATTTTGCGTTTTTATATTCATTTCTCATTTCAAACAATAATATGAGTAAACTTTCAATTTTTAAGATAATAACTGTAATAGCCACCTTCCTGGACTACTCCCACACCTCTCTTGATAGGTTCGCAACTCGACAGTAGTCGTTGGTGGGAAAGACAGGACTGGAATTCGCTGGGCCTCCCGTTGATTTTGAATGTAGAATTCTATTCTTGCGATTATAATTTAGGTCTTTGCTGGAATTAAAGATTCAGTCCCTAAAGATCCAGCTGTATTTAAAAAAATAAAGTTGTAATAATAAAATATGCATTTCAAAAACTGCGATATATTCGATAATTAGCGAGAAAGGTAGGAAACTGTTTGCCATATTCGTTGATTAGAAATAGGCATTCTCGTCAATAAATCACCAAAGTCTCTGGAAAGAGCTTAAAGGTTTAGGTCTGCATAGTAAACTACTGAGAGTGATTATGATACTTTACTAAAAAACATACATGTATTACGAGATTAACGAAGTTAATTCTAATCCTGTTAGGATCATTATGGGAACGCCATAGTGTGAAATCATGAGTATTGTACCTAATTAACTTGCTTCTTACAAGCGATATGGTATAATTTATCAGGAAGCATGAGGTCGTCATGATAATTAGGCCAGAAATGTTGACTCTTTTGAAATTTACGCCCGCGTGAATTATCGAGTTATCCAATCTCTTTTGAAAATTAAAATTTACTTGTTTTTCACGTATCACTGACCGTTGTCGAGATGATTCGAAATTTCAATTTTTTCTAATTTCAAAAATCTACTGGTGTACGTTGGGGTGGCCGAGGATCGACCCTTTTAGAAAACCCTGAAAATGTTGTCAGTTTTTGAGTATCTCTCTTCGTTTACAAGATAACTCTGAAAAATGTATTTATTTTCAAACTGGTTTATATCTAGTTACTTCGAGTTGGTCGAAAACAGAACTCCACTGGAAAATCCTGAAAATTCAATTAGTTTTCGTGTATCTCTGACCGTTTTCGAGATAATTTCTCTTTAGAAACCACTCAAAATGTTGTCAGTTTTTTCGTAACAGGTACCGTTCACAAGATAACACCAATTTTTTTTAATTCATATAACCTTTATATTAGGTTAGTCTGAATTGGGCAAAAACAAATTTTCTCTATTATATATTTAAAATGTTGTCAGTCTTCACGTATCTGTGAACATTTTAGAGATGATTCAAAAAAATATTTTTTTTGAATTTTGTACATCTTTTACTGGTTTAGGTCGAGATGGTCGAGGACTATCCCCATTTAGGAAACTTTGAAAATGTGGTCAGTTTTCGCGTATCGCTCAGCGTTTTCGAGATGACTCAAAATTTTAATTTTGTTTTGAATTTTGAAAACACTTCCTTCCCTTTCCCCTATGTTTAGGGACACTAAAAATGAATTATAACTAAGTCGACTTGAACTCACTTATTTGTATTCTAAATTTTTAACTATTTATTATTTCATTATAATAATTAAGCCAGAAGTGTTGACTCTTTTTAATTTTTCGTCTACTTGAATTATCGAGTTATCGAAGCTTCTTTACATTATCCACTCATCGAATCCAGTTCTCGATTCTCAACAGCTGATTCGCTGATTCTACTGTAAATTACATTAGATATCAATAGCTAACTGAATTGACCAATAAGGTTTAGGGAATTCACATGAAATTAGCCGAAATGCATGCACTTTTATAATAGGATCAAATGCTCACAGCACTCTGTTTCAGGGCGAACGGAACCTTCCTAGTGTGTCTTGTATAAAGTTTTGGCTTGCCTAAGTCATTTTTCATTTAATGAAGAAAAAAATCCAAATTTGTAGATTTTGAGGGCTATAGTCATTCGGAATTTCCTTTAAAAAGATAAAAATTATAGTTTTTATATCCAGGAAAAATGAGTCGATATAATGGAAACTATTTCAATCGGAGAATTTAAGAATGCCGATGTACGCATGTTTTAATTATTGCATTCGGCCACCATATAGCCTCCACCAATTCACGTAAACCTTGTTCAATTATTTTCCAGTTTTTTTTTTAATCGAAACAACATTTGATATTTGCGTTGTCTGAAATATGAGAAATTCAGTTGGTAAATATTAAAGGGTTGCGCTGACAGACTTTTGAGGGGCGGCAGCGATTAGTATTTTTGTTACATACAGCTTGGAAAATATAAATATGTTATATGATTAACATTTGCGATTCTCATGCCTTCGCTTTGGGTGTTCGGCATCGGAATTAGATTTGAGAGGCGGCTCCTAATTGGTTGCAGGAATTTCCACAACCAATCAAAAACTAAAGGATCACCTGGCGAAAAGAAATCCGGTACATTGTAAATACACCTAAGATGACGTCGGCGCGCCGATACGCCCTCATTTCAATATATCAGGCTAAGCATGCATTGAGCTGTACATACGTTGACCTATAGGTTGACCTATACTACTGACCTGCGAACCACGCTCTATAAACTTGTATATTATGAATTGACTTGTACTGCTGATATTTTCCCAAACCTTAAGTCTCTGAAGCTAGCACCGCTTTTTAATAAAATAGAATTGTAGCATGTGCTATAATTAAGGGCTACTTTAGGCCTATTATATATATATTTCTGTCTAACCTATTGCATGCGTCATCTAAATAGTATTATCCTTTGACAAGTAGAGCCGGTTTATCGTGAAAATTGTTATATTTTGTTTAATAATCAAAAAGAAAAGTGAAATAGCAGTGATGCTCAACGTTAGCTGTCTCTGTGTTTTCGCCAAATGATCGTGGACCATTGCCGAAGCGTTCGAGACAGATAACCCGCTGCGAGTCGAATGCTACTTCCGTTTATCTGATACGGATGACCCTTTCATTGTTGTGAGATTAAGGCTAATTACAATAACTAAAATGATGAATACATGGATAAATTCAATTGTAATCAGCTGAATTAATTTATATAATTAAAATAAAGTGAAATAAGATTCATGAAAATCGGTATATATTTGCAATAATAATGGAAATATTTAAGTGCATACAAATTTACACTAACCAGTATCCATTATCCAGATATATGAGAGAATATTTCAGATAATATACATTATTGCACTGCCTGAATTCTGGTGAAAAATATCCAGATTCGTGGTCCAGATCTTCAACACAAAAAAAAAGGAAAATGATGTCAAACTTTTCAAAAAACGTAATAATTTTTGTGCTTAAAGGACTACATTCAATAATATTCTGTAGAATGAAAATTGACAAAATTTTGAATGTATGTCATAAATATTACACAATTTTTGAATTTAAAACTTCAAATTTGTACAATTCTTGATTGTTAATGGTCAATGTTCAAAACTCTTCAATTTCAAAAGAATTCCAATTTAAAGTTCTACCGTTTTGAAGATTTTTGGTTGAAAACTATTCTATTTGCAATTGCAAATTCTTCAATTGTTAGCATTTATAGATAACAGTTCTCAAATCGCACCGATTTCAATGAGTTTGAAGATACATTTTAACGATTTGCAATTTAAAGTTCTTCAATTTGGAATATTGCCAATTGAAGGCAGCAGTGTGTAATGTGCCTTACAAAAAATGAAACAATTTTCCATGTTTTCTTCTGGAATAGTTAAATTTTCAAGATTTCAAATTATAATTTATACAATTTTTCAAATTTACAATTGCAAATTCTTCAATTATGAACAGTGAAAATGACACCGTCGATTTCTTACATGAGGAAGGGTCTCAAAGAAAATACCCAGCTCAGACAGAAACTACATAGCTCCAAAAATATAAGTTTTGAGAAGATTATTACAAATATTTCGCAAAGTTCATACTCAAAATTTCATAATTTACGCGACTAGTAACATTTTTCCTTTTACAATTATCTAAAATCTTAAAATCTTGAGTTTAAGTTTTTGCCACATCTAAAAAAAGTGTTGCTACAAATTTGCAAAAATGATAAAATAAAGAGTGAATTATACACTTTAAATGAAAATGACGAGCACGAATGAATATTATGCAATTGATGAGTGTTCATACAAAATATTTACTGGTGCAATATAAATTTTTGGGGAGCCAAAAGTCCAAGATTCGTTGTTAACATTCTGAAAGAACTGCTTTTTTTAAGGTATATATTTTTTGATATCATTCATTTTTAATTTTTTCAATTCCTGAAGGGAATGAATAAATGAATAAATTTCGGGAAATTTTCGGGTACTTAAAATTTCTGGAAATTTGTTATTTCCTCAAATTTTCTAAAATTTTTGAAAATTTTGTATGTTATAAGGCCTGATCAACTATCTTGAAAAAAAGTCCAAATAAATTGATAGTGTCAGCGCTAAACGGCGCGAAGCGTTTAACGATAGTAAGGATAGAATCAAACATTGGAACATAGTAAAAAGAAAGTGCGCGTATCCTCGTGACGAATGCAGCGCGCTTCTTGAAATAGCCTAACGCTAAGCGCTCAAGATCTTGCCATAACTGATACACTTGCAACTGCGAGGGCTTTAGCCTTCAAAACTACATAATAAGCGCGCCTTGAATCATCTGAACGCTAAGTGATCAATATATGAACTTAAAATACACTTACTGCTTTGCGAAAAGAAACAGTGCCAAAGTGAGCTCGGTACCAAGTACGATTCTGTCCATGATCTTCACGTATATCACGCGTCTGTGGAAAATACCAAAAGCTCAGCGCAGTTATATAGAACGTCGATGAGTTGAAGCGACTTGAATGAAGCACACGCAAGATGACGACGATCGATTGAAGTCATCATCCTGGATCTACCGTACATCGAATATATCTCTCTCTGGCTACAGACTGCTCAATTCTAAATGGTGCAGATTCTCTTATGCGACTCGTACATCAACATGAAGTCGTCAATGCTGCCGTGTTTCAATACCGTGCCGCAGAGGACCTGGCCTCCCATTTGATTCCAGCGACACTACACCTGGCCTAGGATCACTAACACCTTCAGTGCTCAAAAGTCGTGTGCAGCAAGCAGAACATACGCTTCTACTAAGAGAACATGCCTACAAGCCTCTTCATTGTAAATTCTACGGCATCATACGGATACATAGAGAACCAATGCAACTCTAAAAGTGCTATATTACCATCTTAGGCACTTCTATGGTACTGATATATTGCCCATATTTCCATACGCCCAGGTGGTCTCGAATCCGTTGTGGAGAATAATCAATGTAAGTTCTACTGAAATTTCTCATTCTTCATCACCTTTGGCGCAATTCATGCTAGCTGAAAACTGCCTCCTTTTACACCTATTATCCCGGGCGCGATTCAGATTTCAGATTGGCAGGGTGGTTGAACACGGGCGCAGCTCGAGGGCGCCCCTAAAGTCTAAAGTCTAGAGTGTCTAGATCAGCGTTTTCCAACCGTTTTTTGCACTTTCTGGGGAGTGGCAGGGTCGCTACCCTTACATTTTTTCGCAATACTGGAACCCAAGGGAGACACTAAACTGCCTGTCGCACTGCTTGTCCATTGTTAGAGAATTAGAGCCATTTGAAAAGAATGAAAATTTGGTCAAATATCAATAAATTAAATTTTAATAGGCCGCTATAGATGTGCTAGGTTAACGCGATAATTTTAGGAAAGATAGAGAAAAATCGGTTAATAACCTAAGGAGTTATCAGGCTTTTGTTACACTGAGAGGTCATATTTATATATTCAAAAGATCTATAAATGTTTCCTTTATTAGTGCAGATCAACGGATTCTCAAGAACTTTTTTTCATTATTTTAAATTATATCACGGGGTTCATTCAGCTAATTAAAATTTAATTGAGCCATGTCTTTATAATTTCTGTTATTGTAACATGACTCTATCGCATAACCTAGACCAGCGTTTCCCAAAGTGTTACCGCGGGTAGAGTACCCTACCGCCGGTAGGGCAATGCCATCCCGGGCCCGGTAGCTCGGCAGGCTCTGAGGCGGGTACCCCCCTGCGAGCAGACCGCTACTTTCGTATACCTACCACGAATGACCCTTTCATTGTTTTGTCATTACAATAACTGAAACTATAAAGACGTGGCTCAATTAAATTTCATTAAGCTGAATGAATTTCGTGATATAATTTCAAATAAATGGAAAGAAAATTCTTGAAAATCATTTAATATCTGCAATAATAAAGTAAAAATTTACAAATCTTGTGAATATATAAATGGGACCTCTCAGTGTAACAAAATTGCGATAACTCTTGAAGTTATTATCCGATTTTTTTCTATCTTTTTTTAACGTTTCTGACATGATCTAACAAATCTAACGCACTTTTTGTGGATCGACAGAGTCGCCACCCTCAAATTTTTTCACAATACTGGAAGCCAAGAGAGACACTGGACGTCTGTCATTCGGACGCGAATGCTTGCTTAGCACGACCTTCCCATTATTAGAGAGTTAGAGCCCATTCAGGAAAATAAAAATTTGGTAAAATATTAATAAATTGAACTTCAATGAAATGCGCTAGATTCGGTAGATTCTAACGAGAAGATTAAAAAAAAAAAGATAGAAAAAATCTGTTAATAGCTTCAAAAGTTATCGCACTTTTGTTACACTGACATGTCTCATCGTCAACTTTTGTTTTTAAACGGTCCAAAAAAAGTCCACTCATTACGAATATCGGAGAATTTTTTCTAAACCCGGATAAGTTTTTCAACAAAATGTGTGAGCAATTTCCTGATTTTTTCAATAAAATCTTGTGAATCATTTGCAGGAAATATGAGGAACTGTAAAAGTTTTTGTAACTCTTACAATTCTTAATTTTATGAGTTTTTAAGTTATAACATTGAAAGCACTTTATTTCTCAGAAAATCTGATCTAACTTCAAATAAATATCGAAGAAAGTATTGTTTAAAGCAACTGGAAACTAATACACTTCCTTGCAAAAGTTTCACGCCACCTCTTTTTTATGACTGATTACGTTCTCTTAATTTTGAACACGTCAGAGCTAAAAAAATTTCTCTTCAAAGGGTTGATTACTCTTAAAATTCAGTATAAAATGAGCCTATCTTGATGCCAATTTGTCTATTTTTCAAGTAGATATCGCAAAAATAGTGTAAATTTCAATGTTTTCCTTCATGTTCAATAACTTTGAAGATAATCAACATTTTGTAATGTTATTGGGCTCATTTTGAAGCTACATCTTTACAGTTTTGCGACAGTTTGAACGTATAAATCTGAAAAAATTCTTATCACATTGCAAGAACTTAAATTTGTAACCAAAAATTTGGAAACACTTGAAAACATCTTATCTGTAGGCAAATCAGAGTGAAAATTGAATCTACATATCTGCTTCAAGTTCTCTGAGAAATAACTAAATAAGTATCGATAGTAAAATTGCATAAGAGACGGTAATTGTGCAAGAAAACGAAGGCATTTTAAACTTTATATTTGACGTTCTTTGAGTGATGTGCCCGTTTAAAAACACATGAGTCACTATCTGGCATACGGTTTCCGGTTGGAAGAAAACCAGCCTCCGTGCATTCTGTGTCTCCTGAAATTGTCTCCATCCTCGAAGTCACCTTCAAAATAAAAGAAACATTTGGACAGCTCACATCCGCAAGAAGCCGGAAGTCGGTGCACTATTTTCAAGGCAATTTGGAAGCTCTGCTTCTGGAGGAGGGCCGCGGCTTATTAAAAAATGCCATAGATAGTACCAACTCTTCCGAAAATATTAAATTGCTAACTGACTCATTTTATTCTGCATCAACAATTGCCCGAAATTCAAAGCCACATACTCTTACGGAAAGGACATTTGTGCCCATAATGGTCGACGCTGTTCGCAAACTCTTGGCACAAGATGCTGCTGAGAAAATTGCAAAAATGCCTCATTCCAACAACACGGTTCACCGAAGAATTGAGGAGATGTCAAATGATGCTAAAAAACAATTACATTTTTTTTCAGTGAAAGTCCATTTTTCTCTCTGCAATTTGACGAATCAGTAGATGTGTCCAGTACTGCTCTGCTGCTGTGCTACGTGAAATACGTGGGATGAAATGATCAACAAAATTGCTTCTTTTAACTTGGATTGAAGCAAATGTCTTGCCGTTTGTACAGGCAGAGCTGCTGCAATGACAGTGAAAAATTTGGGGTTCGTAACTCGAATTTTAGCAAGAGCACTAAATGCGTAATGAACATATTGCACGATCCATAGATATGCACTAGCTGTGAAACCTCTATTCGAAAAACTGTGTTCCTAATTAGGAGAAGATTTTATGTACTTACTGTATCACACAGAAGTAAGGTGGCCTTTTCGGGGCAAAGCTCCAAATAGATTAGTGTTATTGACAGACAAAGTTTATTTCTTTTATGTAATGATAACAGTCCTCTGACGCATAAGTTTGTTGATCAGACGTTGGTTTGCTAAATGAGCTATTCAGCGGATATTTTTGCTTTTGTTAATAAACTCGATACAAAAATGTAAGGCCGTAATAGTGATATGATAACTCTCCAGTACGAAATTGATGGGTTTTTGTTTGAAATTGATAATTGGATTTATCTACTAAGAATGCATCAATTTAATGCATTTCCTGTACTAAAAGCTCATTCTGCAAGCTATCCACCAGATGCATATAGTTTGGACTTGTTTACAAAGTACTTGCATGAAATGAAGGTTTTAATCAGAGAGTATTTTCGCCCTTTTCGGAAATACGAAAATGAGTGAGTCATCAGCCCTTTCAACGCTGTTGCTCTGCAAAATGCTCAAATCAAAACAAATTTGCAATATCATTTGTTTGATTTGAGTGACCACCACCGAATGAAAGCTGACGACTTAACTCGCACAGCGTCTCAGTTTTGGATATTTCTGAAAGATGAATATGCACAACTTTCATTTCAAGCTTTGCGAATTTATATGCCCTTTCCGACTTTCTATCTTTGAAAACTATGATTTGCAACGGTAACCTTTTTGAAAAATACATACCGCAATAGATTAAGAAATATCTAAAATGACCTCATGCTTTCAATTAGCTCGAATATTCAATCTAATATCAAACGACTTGTTCACGAGAAACAAGCTCATCCAGCATATTAAGGTGAGTATGTAATTTTTTTGTGACTTCACTTCACTATAAAAACTAAACATCTCTTTTCTTACGTTCTAATTTCGTAGGGTACGAACCCCGATTCTTGCACCGTAGCCCTGTTACTGGCATGCCAAAACCCGAAGTGGTTTTCTTTTATTTTGGATACATACTTCATTGCACTTAATAATTAACACATCCATAATATGTAACAATGACAGTAGAATTAAATTAATTGAGGCAAAACATGCTAACAAAATGTTTTATCTATGAAATCAGAGATGGGTGCCAACAATTAGGAGGGGATCCCACCAATGGTATCACTGTATTTCAAACATTTTACTTCAATTTTGATCATAACCCATAAATGAAGGTTCGCAGGACAGAATCAGGTAAGTAACAAAATTGGAAATTAGAACTGGAGGCGACAAAAGTTTCACTACAGAAAGTTATTTAGTTTCGAGTAAATGGATGTCGAATTTGTTAATATGAAAGTAACACTAACCTAAAATTCGAGTAGACTCGGCTGTGGATTGCCATAAAAATTTCAATTTTCAGTGAAAATGAGAAATAAAAACATTCTTTCGAGACATTAAGTATCTGTATACGAGCAAATTGAGTTAAATGTAAAAAACTGAACTACTCTCGACAAAAATCGATAGAGATTTGTAACACTCAAATTTAATGCTCGAGATATAGTGATAATGAATGAGGATAAGAAACTTTTGATCCAAATAATTTATTTTGTTCCGAGAATATCGAAACTGAAGGTCGCTATATCATAGTATGGCAGACATTTTTGCTAAAAATCCGAAATAATAAGGAAATATGTTTCTGTTTCATTGAAGGATAATACTTTTTAAAAAAATCAATGCATAAAGTCTGAAGAAAAGTATTACTACATTACAAAAAATTGTACTACAAATCCATTTAAGATCGAAAACAAACCTACTTTTTTAGGAATATGCAGATTTCAAAATTAGACTTCCAAAGTACTTTCTTCCTGGCTCATTAGTAACAATGACATAACAAAGGAAGAAAGAGGGAGAAAATGGAGTCAACCAAAACCAACCACTCACTCTTTCCTTCTTCTTTCGCTGCCTTTTTTATACTCCTAGGGACCAGTTATAATCGTCATAGATTGGGTGAGAATCAACTACAAACTCATTTAAAAAATTTTTTAAATTATTTTACAAAAAATGTATATATTTCTATGTTTTTATATATTTATATTTTTATATATATTTTATATATAGATATATATTTACATATTGTATAAAAAAAGCAGAAATAATGTAGGTCACGTAGGTTCCCCTTTCCAACGTCTTATAGGGGTGCCGTAACGCGCCCCTGTGACTGGTCTCAGAAATAATGTAGGTCACGTAAATTCCCCTTTTTAACGCCTCATTGGGAGACGGGAACAGAATCCATGTAACTATTCACACAAATAGGGTAGGTCCAATAGTTTTCCCTTTCTAACGTTACAGGGGTGCAGGAAGGCATCCTTGTGATAGGTGACAGTAATACTTTAAGAAATATGAAATGTTTGTGATTTTCCATCTTCAACTCCGAATATCCCGAAAACTGTTACTAATAGGCTCAAAGTTAGTATAACATAAAATTTGAATTTTGATGAGATCTGTAACTTTTGTCTGAAAGACTTTTCGCAATTCCCATTATTTATGGAAAAAGATGGCAAAAACCATGATTCCATACATTTTTATGGGTTTTCCCATAAAAATCAAATTCACGCCAATTTTTACAATCATATTCGTGATGAGAGCATCAAAATACACAAGTATACGTAGTTTAAAAAAAATCGTATGTCTGACGCTTTTGGGACATTATCTTAGATTTTTAAAGAAATTTTTATTGAATAAATCCATTTTTGATAAAAAAAATCTTGGTCTTCCAGTTCAGCACTGCCACCCTTCAAATAATGAAACTTTGGAAAGTTTCTAATCAATGAATCCATTTTTGATAAACAATCTTGGCTATCCAGTTCTGCACTACCAGCGTTCAAATTATGCAATTTGGAAATTGAATTGGCCCTTATGTCAGATGATCATATAATTTAGATGAAATTGACATTAGTTTTGGTGCTCACATTGACATTTCTTCGCTATTTTCGCTCATGTTAAAAATTGCTTATATACAGAAAAATGTAGATTCTACTGCACGACTGATTACTAGGTGTATTATACTCGTATGTATACGAATGCATTTATACATTCAAAATAAACTTGGAATTTGGCTTTCGGAAAATAATGTGTAACGTTATTGAAATTTATTTCCTTAAACAATTTTTAAAGCTTATTGATTTCATATTTACAAGATTTGTGAATGTTTTCTTTATTAGTGAAAATATTACCCGATTTTAATGAACCTGTTTTCATTTCTTGAAATTTTATCACGGTATTAATTCAGCTAATTAAAATTGAATTCAGCCATTTCTTTATAATTTTAGTTATTGTTACAGTTTCTAATCTCAAAACAATAAAAGAGTCATTCGTGGAAGGTATACGAAAGCAGCTGGCTGCTCGCAGCGGGGAGCCTGCCTCAAAGCCAGCCCAGGTGCCCGGCCCGGTCTGGCGCCGGCGGCGGCAATAGTTTGGGAAACCCCGACAGCGTTTTCCAAACTTTTTTCGCACTTCACAGGGAGGGGCAGGGCCGCCAACCTATATTTTTTTACAATACTGGCACCCAAGGGTGATACTCGACTGTCGGCCATGCGGGCGGTTGCACGCTTCGTGCGACCTTTCCATTGTTAGAGGATTAGAGACGGTTCAGAAAAATTAAAATTTGGTAAAATGATAATAAATTAAATATCAACCGATTTTCATGAACTTTTCATTTCTTTTATTAAAATTATTTCAGGACGTCCATTTGTGTACGTGCAAGTCCACAGGAGCCTATCTGTGCACGTCGAAATTTCGACATGTACATTTGTCCAAGTACTATCTGTGCACGTGTACAGTCGTCACTTGAACAACTGTGCACGTGCTCAGTATGTAGTTCGACATCTGTGCATGACGAAATTTCAACGTGCACAGATGGGCTCCTGTGTACTTAGACGTGCACATATGTCACTTGCCCTACTGTGCTCGTTTATGTCCTCTCGTAAGGGTTTATACGAGGGTGGTCCTTTATATCTACGTATAATAAATTTTTAGCGAATAAAAGTATTCAAACCTAGTGGAATGGAGCCTACTAATTTTTTGAAGTTTGTTTTAAAATATATTAAAAATGATGTTTATGAGAATATTCATACCAAATTATTACATTATATACGAATTTAAGGAATTCAGAAAATTCAAGAAATTCAGAGAATTCAAGGTATTCGCAGAATTCAAGGAATTAATAGAATTAAGACAATTCAAGGAATTTAAAGAATTCAAGGAATTCAAGAAATTCAGACAATTCAAGGATTTAAACAAAATTCACGGAATTCAAAGAAATGAAGGAATTTAGAGAATTTAAGGAATTAAAAAAAATACAAGGAACTCAAAGAAATCAAGGAATTTCACGATTGAAGGAATTCAGGGAATCCAGATAATTCAACGAATTCAAGTAATTCAGATAATCCAAAGAATTTAAGGAATTCAAGAAATGCGAAGAAATGAAGGAATTCAGAGAATTCAAGGGAGACAGAGAATTCAAGGCATTCAGAAAATTCAAGGAATTCCATGAATTCAGGGAATTCAGAGAATTCCACGAATTCAAGTAATTCAGATAATGCGAAGAATTTAAAGAATTCAGTAAATGCAAAGAATTCGTGGAATTCAAGGAATTCAGGGAATACAGAGAATTCAAGGAATTCAGGGAATTCAGTAAATTTAAGGAATTCAGACAATTCAATACTTCAGAGAATTCAAGAAATTCAGAGAATTCAAGGCATTCAGCAAATGGGAGGCATGCAGTGAATTCAAACAATTTAAAGAATTCAAGGAATTCAAAGAAATCGAGGAATATATAGAATTCAAGGGAATCAGAGAATTCGAGGCACTCAGCAAATTCTAGGAGTTCCATGAATTCAGAGAATTCAGTAAATTCAAGGAATTCAGAGAATTCGAGGAATTCAGAGAATTCAACGAATTCAAGGAATTTAGAAAATTTTAGAAATTCGCAGAATTCGAAGAATTCAGGGAATTCAGATAATTCAACGAATCAAGGAATTAAGACAATTCAACGAATTCAAGGAATTCAGAGAATTTAAGGAATTCAGAGAATTCAAGGAATTCACAGAATTCAAGGAGTTCAGAGAATTCAAGGAATTCACAGAATTCAAGGAGTTCAGAGAATTCAGGGATTTCAGAAAATTTAAGGAATTCCGAGAATTCAAGGAATTCCGAGAATTCAAGGAATTCCGAGAATTCAAGAAATTCAGAGAATTCAAGGAATTCAGAGAATTCAAGGAATTCAGAGAATTCAAGGATTCTGAGAATTCAACGAATTCAGAGAAATCAATGCATTTAGCAAATTGAAGGCATGCATTAAAGAATTCAAGGAATTCGAAGAAATCAAGGAATTCAGATAATTCAAGGAAGGCAGGGAATTCAAGGCACTCAGCAAATTCAAGGAATTTCACGAATTCAGGGAATTCAGAGAATTCAACGAATACAAGGAAATAAGAGAATTCAGGTAACTCGAAGAATTCAAGGAATTCAGAGAATTGAAGGAATTCAGAGAATTCAAGGAATTCAGAGAATTTAAGGAATTCGGAGAATTCAAGGAATTTAGAGAATTCAAGAATTCAAAGAATTTAAGGGATTTTAGAGAATTCAAGGCATTCAGCAATTTGAAGGCATGCAGCGAATTCAAAGAACCCCAGGAATTCAGAGAATTATAAGAATTCAGGGAATTCAGAGAATACAAGGAATTCAGATAAATCAAGGAATTCAGATAATTCGAGCAATTCAGAGAATTCAACGAATTCAGAGAGTGCAAAGAATTTAAAGAAATTCCTTCAATTTTGAGAATTCTTTGAATGCAGAGAATTTAAGGAATTCAGATGATTCCAGGGATTCAGAGAATGCAAGGGATTCAGAGAATGCAAGGGATTCAAAGAAGACATGGTAATCAGAGAATTCCAGACACTAAGCAAATTCAAGGCATTTAACAAATTCAAGGAATTCAGAGAATTCATGGAATTTAGAGAATCCAAGAAAGTTGAAGAATTCAAGAAATTTAGATAATTCAAAGAAATCAGAGAATTCAAGGGATTCAGAGATTTCAAAGAATTTAGTAAATTATAAGAATTTAGAGAATTTGAGGATTTCAGAGAATGCCAGGGATTTCAAGAATTCTATGAATACCAAGAATTCAAAGTCCTGAGAATTCACAGAATGGTTTTAATTCCTGAAATTCTCACGATAACTTGAATTCGCTGAATTCGTCGAATTTCCAGAATTTTCTAAACTCCTTAAATTTGCTGAATTCCTTTAATTCACTGAATGCCTTGAATTTGCTGAATGCCTCGAATTCTCTGAATCCCTTGAATTCTCTGAATTCCTGAAATTCTCTGAATTACTTGAATTTATCGGAATTGCTTGAATTTTCTGAATTTTTTTAATTCTCTACATTCCTTGAATTGTCTAAATTCCTTAAATTCTCTGTATTCCTTTAATCCTATGCATTTTTCGAATTACATGGATTCCTCGAATTTTACGAATTCCTTTGATTCTATGCATTTTTCGAATTGCATGGATTCCTCGAATTCTACGAATTCATGGAAATCTACAAATTCCTTAAATTCTATGAATTCGTCGCAAGTGAGTGTGTGTGAAATGACGTTGGGTAGGGTTGGCCTAGTTTTTCGCGTCTTCGCGTCGGTCTCAGGCTCACGGGATTTTCCAAATTTTGCACATGTTCAAACTCTTTCTCAAATTGTTTCTTTAGAATTATAAATTTTCTGGCTATAGTCCAAAAAGTTCATGATCTAACAATCGAACTTTAGGCTGCAAAATATTATTCAACTAGGAAATATCGATTTCAAACAATTTTAACAGATTTCTGAAACTTACCTTCGGAGTGATGCGTACGGTTTGGATATTTGGAACCAATTATGATTTTTAGTTTGAAAAATCGCTTAAAACTAGGCCAATTTATGTGAAATAATGAATAGAGAGAATTAGTAAGGTTTTAGTTGTTTTTATGCAAATTAAGCTCTGGGATCCGTCGAACTTTGAACATTTTTTATCTATTTTTGACCCATGCTTGAGCAAGGGATCTTCTTTCACGCGGGACATAATACCTGATTTTTGAACTTATGTAGTTTTTTCGAGCCCCTATAAAAATTACTTATGGGGGTTGAATTTAAAAAGTATATAGCAAATAATTTCCAAGAAAATCATGGCAGATGCAGTAAGATAATCTTCTATTAACGATTCTATCACAAATTTCCAAAACGGCCTTTTTTTAGAGGAAATATAACGTGAAACCTTATGGGCTTTGAGCAACCCCTGAAAATCAATTGATTTTAAAATAAAAAAAAATAAAAATACATGCTCACTTGATTTGGCATTCGAACAAATCTAGGGGGTGAGACCAAGAAAATTAAAAAAAAATGTGTACTACCCAAATAATTAAACCTTCATATTTCACTAACTAATGACTAAGGCAAACGTATAAACCTTCTCTATACATCATCACATTAACAACAGTGACACTTTGATCAAAGGTATTGAAAACTATTTTCTCAAGTTTACTTTTTGTTATATCATAAGAAAGTACATAAAATAAATAAACGATTTTGTGAAATCAAACACAGATAAGTAACTTTAAAAAAATAAATACCTATCAAGTAGGAACGGTAGTTAGTTCTCGTAAGGACATCCTAAAGACATCAGACTTCTCCATACCCGCTGGGAGACTCAAAGAAGCTCTATAAGATAAAAGTATCAAAAAGTAAATTCAAAATAGTACACTGTGTATCGAGGGCGTAAAGAAGGCTATTTTGACGAGTCAAAATAGCCGTACGCCTTCGAAACACACTATACTGTATGCTTATGTGTAGCGGGCGTGAACTTTTATATAATGGGCATTAAGTTTCATGTAGCGGGCGTAAAGTTTCATGTCGGCCCGGCGGCTGAGTGCACATGTGCGAATGACACTGGGCCGGAAGCGGCCACATTACGCCTGCTTTATGTGCATGCAATGGCGCGTTTTCAAGGGGGGTTGGACAAAAAGAGATTTTTATATATCTATAATAATTTGGAATGATTAATTTAATTAAAATAATATTTAAAATATTTTTAAACTAGCTTCAAAAATGCTTTCACGCTCCATTCCACCAGGCTTAAATCATAGCAACTGTTTAAAATTTATTATACGCAGATATGAAGGACCACCCTCGTATAAGCCCTTACGTACGAACGTAAACGTGTACAGTTGGGCAGGTGACGTCTGTGCACGTACACAGTTAGGCAAGTTCCATCTGTGCACGTGCAGAGTTGGGCAAAGAACATCTGTGCACGAGCAAAGTTGCACAAGTGACATCTGTGCGTGTGCACAGTTGGGCAAGTGACATCTGTGCAGGTGCACAGTTATCTAAATGACGACTGTGCAGGTGCGCGTATGGCACGTACTCAGTTGGCACGTGCACAGTTGTCCACCTGACCAACGGCATGCACAGTTGTCGGTCTGGCCATCGACGCACACAGTTGGGCACGTGCAAAGTTGCTACGTGCAAAGTTGACCCCATCCCAATTTTTTATTGTATTAATAATTCTGGTGACCAAAATTTTTATTATTTTTTAATTTTTTTAAGTTGGGCTACAAGGGCCCAGGAGTGGCACCAGGAGATGTATTCCACTTTGGAATATTCCACACCATCGTTTTCAACGATAAAAAATGGGCTGCTGACTTCAAGCGTGGTCGATTACACGTGACGATAAACGATCAGGTCGGCCGAAATCCACCACGACTGATGTATGAAGGTGCATGATCTTGCTGACATTGCAGAATTCTCAGCAGACGGCGTTCCCATCATTTTGCACGAACATTTGCACATGAAAAAGCTGTCAGCGTGATGGTTGCCACCTTTTTCACCCACCACGTCATTGCACCCTCTCACACCTCTCCAGTTTCAGTCGCAAAATAAACTTACTGCATTTCGAGTTGCTGTAACACGCACCCTGATCACCATATTTAGCTCCTACTGACTTCTTTCTGCTCCATAACAAAAAAATGGCTTTCTGCGAGGAGATTTTCTTCAAATGCAGAGGTCATCAATGAGACAAACAGACTTTTGCTATAATTAAGATTTTTTCTATTTTAGGCCGAGCACTTATCAAAAAACACTCGTACATTCACAAATAGACAACTAATCCACATGGGTTTTCTCCAACTTTTCCAGACATTTTTGAGGCTTCAGGAATAGCTGAAAGTTGACCTTCTAAATCTACTATCCATCCACTTAACTAAGGCTTCTCCAAAACAACTCTATTTTTGAAAATTATTCGTGAAAGAAAGATCTCAAAAAATGCAGTGAATGCGATGATAAAGCTCACTTTATTACGCATAAGACATGTTTATGGACGACAATTTGTTTGAAAAATAGCCTTCGCGAAAAAATAAAAACCGTGGTATTTTCGCGTCTCTCTGACGTGGCTTGACCTTCAATGACGACATCTTTGAAATAAACTGTATCAAAAATTTGGAAAAAATTACATAAATGCTTTGGTGCTTTTGACTATACATACGTGAAAAATAAATGTTAATATATTTATAACAATTAAGGTGAAATAAAATTGAAGATGACTGTGCTATTTCTTGTAATTTATGTAGTAGAGAGCTGTAATTTGGCTACATTTTTTTCGGAAAATATGCAAAAAATACAATAGAATATTAATTTGCTATAAAAAATTTTCAATGGATTATTTTTTAGCTACCATTCTTAGGATTCCCTTTGATGGAAATGTTAGTGCGAAGTCAGAGCGGGAGCTTGTTCAGACGTTTTTGCCTCTAACTAGAAATAAGTAATAATAGCTCGACCATTCAAAAATACCATCCCATTGGGACTTCTCACAAGAATTCCATCAATCGATCTCCTGGGTATATAAGTTAAAAACTGCTGAATTTTAACTTCGGTATTGTTAATTATTCCTGCATTATATTTCTTGAAAATATTCAAGCAATTTAAGCCGAAATGCAACTCTCTACTACGCAAACTACTAGAGTTAGCACAATCATCGTCAATGTCATTTTACGATAATTGTTATTAATGTATTAAAATTAATTTGTCACATATGTATAGTGAGAATATCAAAGTATTTATATATTTTGTTTGAAATTTTCAAATGGTTTATCTCAAAGATTTCGTCGCCAAAAGTCAAGACACGACAACATGCCGCGGAAAAAGTACGCTTTTCATCTTTTCGCGAATGCCATTTTTTAAACGAATTTTTGCACATGAACAAATTTCGACCTGCCTCATGTGCAATAAAGTAAACGTATAGTTTACGGATAGTATCCATGGTCAATAGGGATTTTTTCCAGATTTATTTCACTTACAACAACAACAGCCAAATTTCATCGAAACACGAAAAACGTTGTTGAACAGGTCAAAAGATTTCAAATCAGCTTTGCTTAATGCGAACTCAATGCGATTTTTCTCACTGAGATACAGCTACTCTTTCGCAAGTGTCAGGACTTTCTTAAATTATGTTACAGGATTATGACGTCTTGGTCAGTATGTGGCTGTCCTTGACACTTGAAAAGTTAATTTGTCAGAGAACTCCGGAATAAAATTAAAAATGTAGGAATCGGTTAGGTCAAGGCAATATTATTGATTTTCTATTGAAAAATATATAATTACAAATGTTGAGCTTTATAAAAACTTGAAGTTGTATTTCTCAAAAATTAAAACTTATTACCACATGGATGATTTGAATTATTTTTGGACTTGGAGTTGCATATTGTTACTATTATAACTTTTAACTGAATTTAAGATGTTGAAAAATTTCACAAAACATGGTATATGTACGATGAAAGAACTTAATATTACAACTCTCTGAAGAAATAAGAGCACAATATGTGACGTGCTACGAGAAAAGGTACCTAACGCGCAGAAAGAGAATTTTACAGGGTACGCGATTTAGGGAAAGGCAACGAACGATAAACATGGCCAAGAAACGCAAGCCAGGAAAAAATTTTCGGCTTTCGGCGCGTAATGTACCTTTTCTCGAGGCACGTCACATATAAATTTCTCCTCAAGTTCCGAGGAAAAATATTTCGTGTTGAGTTAGACTTGGTTCACTTGTCTTGAGACAAGAAATGTAAGTCTTGATAAATATACCATATCAAAATTACAAAAGTTTTCGTTTGTAAATTTTATTATCCATTACACTCCGACCTCTATAAACTATAGACCCCACCGGCAGGGCCGGCCAGTTTCAATAATTAGGTAGTCAAGTTGGGACAAAACGGTTGACAACTGCTAAGGTTTAAAATTTTACAATCGATAAAACTTGTAATTTTGTAATAATTGATTTTTTTATTCAAAAATCGGAACCTGTGAGTCTCAAAAACTATAGGAATATAAAATTTTCCATAAAAAGATTTAAACTGATATTTTCTGAAAGTATCTAGTGAACTTTTGGAGATAGAAAAACAAATTTGAAATTTTGTCAACCAAACAACATATTTCTTGCAGGTAAACAAACTTATTGATGAATAAAAAATAAATACCATGAAGGTAAGTAATAGAATAGGTGGTACAAATATGGGCCCCTTCGATTTTTAGTCTTATAACTCTAAGAAAAACTATTCAAAGATAACAAGCAATACATCAAAATGTAGGCACAAGGGTCTAGTTTGTATAGATAAATTTTGGCATTATTCCGAAGTATCTTTTTTTATTTATAACATTTTTCGTAAATGTCGATTTTCGGGTACAAATATGGGCCCCCTAATTAGTCATCGAGAATTGCACTGAATCCATTTTTCTCCGATTTTACTGTTTTCCGAATGACCATCGCAATACAGGCACTTCGCGTTTCTTTTAGGTGTTGATCTGAAATCAACGTCTCCAATGAAGGGGCCCATATTTGTACTCCGAAAATATAATAATACAATCTACGAAACTTTGCATTATTATTATTTTTTTTTTTTTTAACAAAAATGAAAAATACCATTAAAAAGTATATAAAAAATGCTGACTTACATGTAAAACTGTAATTCGAAAAAACAATCCGAAGCATTTTCAACTGATGCACAAAGACAAAAGAATTCTCACGAAAGGAACGTGACAGCCGGCCGGAAAAGTATAGTACCTTATGTTTCAACACGCACTATCACAAAGAACGGAGTATCTACGAAAACATTGTAATAGTTCGAGTAAGAATTAATTCAACGCCACTTGCACTGAGGGCACCACTAGTTTTCAAAAACGGAATGGTGGCCCATATTTGTACCACCTTATCTATAACCATTCTGTAAAATTTAAAGCGGATTAGTTATGACCCTTGGAGGTCTTGGGACCCTTTTGTTGCTCACATCTTGAGTTCGTCTTAAAGGCGAAAAATAGACTCTCACTGGCGGCCAGGAGCAAGGCTCAGAAAATGGTCTTGAGCATGTATTGTATTTGCCTTGGTTGAGAGTAATTGAAGACGGATCTAATTCGAATTATATTTACTCGAGACATATTTGTAAAAAGAAAATTGAAACTGGACAACTTCAATCTCTGCAACAAAAAGAACTTATTTCTTGTATCTTGAGGTAAATGTCACTAATGATATTTTGCATCAGCTTCATTCAATGATTATAATGTGATTGTCAGATCACGGTGTTACCCAGAATAAAGTTCAATATTTATGATTTTAGGTAATCATCACTTGACCCTAGATTTTGATTGTTTTTGACATAATTATTATTTTTGAAAATATCATAAGATTCATTTTGTTTGAAATCAAGGGAGCATTCCTGGGAAGCAGGCGTAGGGATTTTGTGAAAAATAAAGTTCCTTGACAATATAAAGCTTCTTCTTTTCTTTAAATGTCCTTCTTATCATTATTGCTAACAATTGCGATAACATTTCACTTAGCAAAACTATTATACTGTTTCGCTCTAGTTTAAATCCAAACAACATTCGTAGTCATTAAATGTTTTCTGCTAAAAATAAATTGTCTTTCACTCTTCAAGCATGTTTTATAATGAAAAATCATTCTGAAGTTTAAAGGACTAGAAATGATATTATTTTCTTGGCTGAACTGAATAACTACACATTTTCAAATTATTTTCATTGGACTTTATTACGCTTCGAGCTTCCTAAAAATGTTTCTTCTATTATAAACAAAGTTAATACTTAATAAACAATAAGCGCCTAGGGTAAAGTGATGATTACTTAAAACGAAAAAATATCAATGAACTTTATTACCCCATAGACTCGGTGGCAAGATAGTCGTTTCAGAAAATGACTAGAATAGTTAGACACACGGAGAAAAATTGATGTTTAAACGTAACATCTAGATGTTCAGGGTTAACAAATTTTATGTCTAATTATAGGACAGCAATCAAGATGATTAAAGTTAATACCTGTAGATATTAATAAGTGAGATATTACTCCTAAACATCCTAAATATTCAACTGAACAGACGATTCCAATTCTCGTTGCGCATGCGCTCGGACCATTTTAACATCTGAATGTGTTTCATTTCAACATGAAAATATTTTTACGCCTAACATCTCAAAAAGATAGTAGATCCATTTTTTTCTGTGCAGATAGCGGAACTCTGATCTATTACATTAACTGTCCTAAGGTGCTTGTACACTTCACGAAACGGCCATTGGAATTTTACATAGGGTAAGGAGCGGCAGCGCCGACCGGTGGAGCAAAGACGATTTTGCTTATAACATCGCTATTATTTAACAACTTTAATCCTTCTTCACATCAAATAAATCTATCTTATCAAAGAGATAGTGTTACTTACTAAAAGCTTGAAAGTTGACGTTGTACAAGAAAAATTATGCAGAAAACAGTTTTGACAACGAAAGAATGGAAGATTTGCTGGCAGAAATTCTAGTAGAATGTCAACGAATAAGAGGTTATATCACAGTATCACTATTTTTATTATAAATAACTTATTCTTTTTGCTGGATATGTTTAAAGGTAATATTTCTAGTACGCGAAATATCACAGACGCGAATCATCATGTTTTCCTATCTTCAAATGTTTTGATTTTTATAAGAAGCTGCTGTCGGCTTTGCCCTCCGGTGTGGGGCAAAGCCGACAAAATACAGGTTGTTAGAAATAATTAAATTATTAAACCATTGTTTTATTCAGGTCACTGATACTTATAGAAATATGATATACAATAATGTAGGACTCGAAATGAAAAAAATGTATCAATTCTACATCTTATTAACTTTAAAAAAATCATTGACTGTTAACTGATCGGCGCTGCGCCTCCTCACCCTATATGTACGTTTTGTACCTGCGTAGTAATATGACTTACAAGCTCAGATCTTGACACTTTTTTTAATGCTGCGTACTTTCAAAAACTGCAACATGTTCATAGCTCATTCGTACAATTTCTCTCTTATTATTCTTATAATTATCCATTATAAATGTTTTTCTCAAATCTGAGAACATTGTTTGGTATTGCAGCTTGATATTCTCCCTTTGAGGAAACTAATTCTGCATATATCAATCAATATAAACATGCGTATTTGAATTCTTACATTTTTACAAAATTCAGCTTATCTTAAGTGACTTCACAGCTCGTTATATTGTAATCATCGTTTACAATCTTTTCTCATATGACTCCTTGGCTTACTTTTTTTTCGGAAAATTTCTCAAATTGGCTCGCATATCTGCAGAGACCGATATTCAGTTTCCCTGATAAATTGTTACGTAACTTGTTCACTAATTTGGGTCCATACCTATCTCTGACTGATTTCGCTACTTCATTTGCACACTTTTTTTCAATTTTTCTACAATATTTGCTTATCAAATGCTCTACAACAGTCCATTATGCGTCGCTTGTTATAAGGGTCATTTAATATGTGAGTATAGGCAGAGAATTATCTTTATGGCTAATGGCGCATAATGTAATGTTGTGGAGCGCGCTTCAATTATTGCTTCAACTATTTTTTTCATTATTTACACTCAGGTGTCTTTTCTAAAGTTGGATGCAATAAATAATGGGCCTTTTTCGTCAACTTTATAAACAAAGTTGATTATTTAGTAATGTTGTGCCTGTCTGTACAGTGTACATCTAGAACATCCTCAAAAGATGAAGAAAACACCTTGTTCTTCATAGATATTTTCCCACAGTGAGATCGAAAAATGTATAAATTGGGGTTTTTTGACGTAGATTTTTATACATTTTCAGACCATATAATAAAAAATTTTTAATTCCATTGAACATATGACACCTATTTGACATTTTCGAAAAATATCATTGTCTGCTAGAAATATTGTGGTAAAATGCCCAGTCTTCGTCAGCTTCAGCGATTTCGCTACCTTTAGAAATCTTATAGAACGAAAAAAATCATTAGGTGGAAAAATACATATGTTCAAAAGCTCTTATCTTTTCAGAATAATATGCAAATGCTAACTTGATACATATTCACTTACTTTTTAAAAATCAAATATTACAAAAAATAATGCAAAATAAACCTAGTGGACGCCTGTCGCCAGCCCAGTCTTTGCCGGTTATTGAAAGTCACAGAGAAAAGTTTATTACTGTATGAACTATTTCGAAAATTAAAAATATGAGGAAATCGTATGTTTTCATTGAAGAATTATTTTTTCGAAGCTCTTCTTAAATTTTCTTTTTTTGAGTTTCCTTCTTCCTAATTTGTAATAGTTGTGATAAACTGTTTTCACGTCCTGGGTATCCTAACCATAATAAATGCAAGTCTATGATTTGTTACTTGGCGCGATCACTGGGTCGATATTGAAGTTGTCAGTGCTAAGTAATCGCCATGCTAAATGCATGTTAAAAGAAATAGTAAAACTCCATTTTATTGATTGTTAAGGCCTACTGTCTTCTGCCATGGCGTAAGAATTGTAAGATTTTTCTGCTTTAATCAGAACTTTCCTGAAATAATTTTTTTTTGTAATACAATTAAAGATAAAAGTTTAAAGTATAGAAGAGATCGCCCTTATGTAGGTAATGATCCTTAAGTAAAAATTTATTAACTATAAGCAGATGTATAAGTAAAATCAGCCATTCTGATTATGATATATTCACACGTATCATATATTAACTATAACTTACATTTAATAAATTATTTTACATGCATTAGTATTTTAAGTGAATTATTATCTGTTGTGTGATCATTATCTGCTTTAGAGTGGTCTTCCTTACGGCATTAGGTTATCGTAAATGTTAAAACTTATTTTTAAAAATTGGGTTTAGTGCATTTTTTATGCTTTATTTCCTGTTTCTAGCATTTCAATCTGTTAGCTGGAGATCACTGGAATCTTGGTTTCATGTTGAAAACAATCATTGTAAAATGAAATTTCTAAGAAATAGCAACAGCATTATAATTTTCAATTGTTTGCAGACATAGCAAAGACCATGCATCAACTTGTTTATGATTGAAAGTTGAAAATTTTCGATAGCACTTAAAAATACACTCTATTATTTAACCCAAGTTTACGAAAATCGGAAACCTATTTTACTTTTCTGATAAACGCCTTTTTTGACAAGCCTGGTTCATTTCATACATCAGTTATCGCATAAGTAGATAGAGTAAAATCAAACAATTGTTATTAATTGATTGGCTCAGCTCCAATTAAAAGCTGAAGTACAGAGAACCTTCGTTGAGCAGGAAGTGACTTTTTGAATTCAACATTCCTGATTCAATATGTTGAGCTTTTGCAGTACGCTGGTGGAGGGCTTAATTTCTCATTGAATAGACCATTGCGCGTTTTGATGAAAAGCTTTTGTTGCAAGGTTTGCCAAGCGCTCAAACGTGTTTTATCGACAATGTGTAAAACCAGTAAATCGGCACAATGCAGCTAGTTGTAAGGCCTGCTGGACCGCACAAAATATATTGGTAATAGGGTTGCTGTATGGCCCGTTAGCCAAGAGTAATGCCTTACCACATCGGTACACGTTAAGCCCGCTTAACGAACCAACCTATCGCACTTCTCGCTCGAACGTCGATTAGATTTATTCACTTCGCCACGCTCCGCTCCCATTCACTAGTTCACTTCGTTCTCATTTATAGCTTGAGAGTCCTACAAGTCAACCGAATTCGAGTTCGATCTTCCTCCGTTTCGTCTGCTCTTTAATCCGCAATTTCCCATAAAAACAGTTCAACTTGAACAAAGTTAATTCGTCTTCCTAATTTTTCTTCCAAACTCTTTACAAATTTGGTTATCTACCTTACTCTCATGAGCCAGACATTTTTGCAAGTTCCGGAAATCTCATTCCGGTGGGAAATGAAATTTCAAGTGTCACTGCCTATGATACTCGTACTAAAGATATACAGTGAAAAATCGCCTATTCCCCTGACCTTGAAACGATACGATTGGAAACGATTCTTTTATTTCCTAGCTGGAGTGGGCCCCACCCTTACCGCGAGTGGGCAATTTATTTCTATCAGCGACGCTCATTGGCTGCCCCCTTCTTGTATCGATGCACCGCCTGTCGCTACTTTTTCAACTGAAAAGCGCGGGTGATTTGAAATCAATAATAATACAAATAAATACACTCAACATTCCTAGAAATGCTTGCCCACGCAGTTTCTCAGCGCGTAGCGAGAGAGATGGTTGCGACTCTCGCCTCGGAAGGGCCGAGTGCTCGAGCAGTCAGTCGCGTATATTACGCAATATAATGCATTCCAAGTGAAAACGGTTCAGGCGGTCTCAGCTTATTGCGCAGTTGAAAAAGTCGCATTCCGTTAGTCTTCATGCATGCAATCAGTGTTTCTCAAGTGTCTTTCAAGTATTTTTGTTAGTGTACGACAATTCGCCAACTAAAAATCAATATTATAGAATCAAAAAACGACACAAATATTTCGCGGAATAGTGAGTTTTGTGGCATGACATCGATAGGTGGAAATACCAGCCGTCAGGGAGGTTAGTACATGATACTGCAAAGGCATACGTCTTTTTTAGAAAATCTCCGAAACGTCATTGTAAGTTATAAAGGTCTGCACAGTAATCTTTTCAAGTGTAGAATGCATTTGCGCAATTCTGTTTCTTCATCCTTTCATCGATCGAAGGCCTTCCAGTTTCACGAAATATAAGCAACTGTCCTAAATTTGAGGTTAGATTACCATTTACCTGACATTTAGGATATTTTATTTCATTTCGTGAAACTGAAAGGTCGTGAATCGACAAAAAAATGGAACATGACTGAGAAAATAGATTCTACACTTGAGAAATATTCGAAAAGAAATCTATTTTATCATGAATAATTTTATGCAAAATGAGCATGAAAAAGATTCACAATTAAAAAAAAAACACAGAATTCCAAACTATCTCACGAGCCGAAAAGTGAGATAGTTTGGAATTCTGTGTTTTTAATTGTGAATCTTTTTCATGCTCATTTTGCATAAAATTATTCATGATAAAATAGATTTCCTTTCGTTCTTAATTTAAAAATGTTTAAATAGAGACACTGAACTCATGATTCGTTCCAATCTGCAGGGTTTGCTTATGAATATTTTCAGAATTCTTTTAATTAAGTCTTAATAATTTTACCTCGATTTCTTGAAAGAAATCTATTTTTTATTTTGAATTTTTGAAAGAGGAATGCATTAAATATTAGCAATGTTAGAAATACATTAAATTTTTGATTGTTCCTTTTTTCCTGATTGGAAAATGTAATAATCTAAATAGATTGGTTCATTGGCAACCATAAATACCAAATTGATGTTTTACAATGGTATATTTCGATGCGAGAGGCCAAATGGGTGGTTTGGTTACTGCGAGTGTGAAGGCCTTCACACTCGCAGTGAGCACCCGCGCTATCGCACGTGAGACCTCGCGTATCGAATAATATTTATCTATTCAAATTACAATGCAAAACCTGAGATGGACTTCCGTTTACAGACATCGAATATAAGCTCACTGGCCCCACACGATGTTAGCATAGTAACCGTTTACGACCATAGATGGTCCTAGTAGTAAAAGTGGTGAGCAAAATTTGTTGGTAACCATGGAGAGTGTTTTGCTCATCGTTAAAAGAATTTTGCTCATCGATGCTGGGGATTTTGCTTATCGCCTTCGCGCTTATTTAAAAAAACTGAAACTTTGCGTGAGCAATATGAATTGTTAATTGACAACGATAACTTTGGAAATTAATTTATAGCGGTTATATGAAGTTTGACACTAATGGTTTGTCAATTTATGAAACAAAATTTTCATAAATTTTAAGAAAACGGAATGGCCATGCATTATTTTTTTCCCGTGTACTTGCGTATCAGTGGCCAAAAACTGGCCAAACCAACAAAACAAAAACTAATCTGTTAATTCTATTCGAGGCAATGCGATTTGTATCACACTGTTATTTACCATTTTTCAGCTATAAATTAGAATAAAAATTTCTTCAAATGCTTGAAAAAATAAAAATTATTTATTTTATGTCACAAGTAAAGCATCCTCATACCGACTTCGTACTCTGCTGATGTAATAAAACCCAACAAGAAAATCCAACTGTTTTTCGTTGAAAGTTAATTCTTCGTAATTGGAAAATCTACTATCATATTTTCGATTTAAAATTCACCTCTTTGATTGGAAGTTCTCATATTTGGTTGAAGATTTAACTACTTTTTTGAAAATCCATTTTTTTTGTAAAAATTGTTTTTTTACTGAAAAGTTAAATATTCTATTTTTAGTTGAAAATTCATCGTTTTTAATGGAAAATTCAACTATAACATTTTTTTTATTTAGAATTCATAATCTTTTGTTGAAAATTCAGCTACTTGGTTAAAAGTTGAACGATCTCTAAGTATTTATTTTATTGGTTGAAGATTTAACTATTTGTTTAATATTTGTTCTTTTTTAGTTGAAAATTAATCTTCCTGGCTGAAAATTTGACTGATTGGTTAAAAGTTGAATTACTTGTTAAAACTAATTTCATTAGTTAAAAATCTATCTCTTTGGTTGAAAATGTAATTATCTAGTTAAAAATTAGTTTTTTGTTTCGATTGACAATCATTTTTTCAATTGCGAATTTAACTGTTCCATTTTTTATTGAAAGTTGATCGCCTGAAAATCTTTCCTGGTAGGAAATTTGCCTGTTTTCTTGAAAATTCGTCTTTTTAGACAGAAGAGTTGTATTTTTGGTATGAAAATTCAGCCGTCATAAAAAATTCGTCTTTTGATTCAATCTTTTTGGTTTAAAAATTGAATAATTCAGTTGAAAATTCAACTATTATCTTGCAAATGCAACTGTTTGGTTTATAATTAACTTTTGTGTGTGGAAAATTCAACTATCATGTAGAAAAATCATCTTTGTAGATTAAACATTTCACTATGTTGCTACAAATTTCACTATTTCCTTAAATATTCAACTATTGTGTTGAAAATAATATTTCTTGTTAGAAAATGTAACTGCTTTGTTGAAAATTTGTCTTTTTGGATTGGAAAATTATCTTTTTTGGTAGAAACGTTCTTGTTAAAAATTCAACTATCTTACAAAAAATTCGTCTTTGTGCATGTGTTGAATATTCAACTATTTTGATGAAAAATTAATATACAATTTGACTTAAAATCTTAAGCGTTTTATATTGAATTAAATATGACACCTATACACTAATTTTATTTAAAAATGTAATATTTTTAAAAAATTGATAAGAAATCAAGAGTACCGTAAACTGGGGCTTGCAACTAACGATTGTAAAACTTCAATTGCAAACCCTAGAAAAAGCAATATCGCATTTTAAATACACTTCACGGTAAAGATTTTCCAGTAAAATACTTTTTTGATAAAAATTTAACATTTTATATATTCTAAAACAGTATAGACACGGAGTAAATCTGATGCTAAAGAGAGCCTCTCAGCTGTAGCATAAAGTGTACGGAACTCACTGGTTATATATTTTCTCCTGTCTCGCAACTGGACAGTTAATCGACTGTTACTAAAATGCCAGACGATTTTACTGATGGTTGCGTCAATGTCCAGGCGACAAGTAGAAATAAAAAAGATTGAAAAAAATTTCAAGCTTTTCTACAAAACTTACTTTGTAATCTGTGAATAATCATTGAATTGTTTTTATTTTTATACTAAAAATTTCGTTTTTTCGACCCAAGATTGAGAATGAATGAATTTTACTTAACAGTATTTCTGTCTGAATGAGAAAATATTATTATTATAGGGAAAGACACATTTAGAAAATAAAAATCTAAATATCTTTCAGTCTTCATTTTTCATTGGTCGATAGACAATCGCAGCTTTGCCCCGATTTTTTATTCAAAATTATTTAACCCTATAACCAGTTTGAGTTTTCCATTGTACAAAACCAAACCCTTCCTTAAAAATGATAAAAATGTCGAAGTTATGTAACTTAACTATCTGAAATATGATCCAAAGTTAGATATTTTCTAATTCGCTGCCTTAAAAGTTTAAAAGTTTTAGGTAGAGGAAAATGTTTTTTTTAAAATATGATTTACTGTGATAGAAACTTCGTTTTCCTTTCAAGTTAGATAAGTTTTCCTGTTACCTTACATTGGTATATAGGGTGTTATCGATAATGGAACAAGTTGTTCGTCTGGAAAAGTATATTAAGATTCGTTTTTGCATATATATGTAGATTGTAGATATGAAAGAAATTGAAGGAAAATTCCAAGGTTATCATTTATTCCTATGTAATGTGACGAACATAAAGTTTACAAACACTAATGGGGTTGCTTTTCCGCACTTTCATATCAGTTGAGTTTTACTACTGCATTATACGTGTGCATTTCACTTCGTAGTTTAATATGAAGGATCGATCCCCCTTCAAACATTTTATGATCCTCTTTGCATTTTCAAATAATTTATTATGCGCTGTATTAACTCCATTTAACTGTATTAATATTAAATGCAGTCTTAAAGGTTTACAATGTGAAATTACAAAATTCATATTCAAGGACTGAAGATGAAATTGAGGACTCGGATGCAATAAGGGCACATGAAATTTTCTCTTCCAAGAACAAAGTCCCCTTTAAGGCTTCCCAAAATTTTTTTTCTCATTAAAGTAAAAAAAATGGTCCTTTTTGAAAAATACATTTTTTTCTCCAACTCGTGCTCAGTTTTTTAAGTTTTTGAAAATTTTTCATGAAATTCTCAGAGATTGCATTTCAAGATCTTCTCTGACTGATAGAGTGATCAGAATTTGAAAAATATTTTTTGAACAAATTTTATAAATTTTTTTCTGACGCTGAGCTCTCATGGCAAAAATTAAGAGAAAGGTATGATTGAGTTTTTAATTTATGGCAGTGCTCGAGTATTCAACTTTACTATAGGCTTCAGGACTTACTCAGAAGACGATGTTGCTTAAATTTCTTTTAAAATTATTTAAATTTTAAACTTGTTTTTAAAAGTCTCTTTATTTATTTGATTTATATTCTCCATCTTCATATAAATTGAAACATCGTCAATTGTTTATTAAAACACTCTTTATCAAGCAAAAACTATTAACATTAGAATAAAAAACATCTTTAAACTTCGATGTGTGATGTCGACCTGTTTTTATTTAGAATTATTTTTAGACAAAATTAAAAAAAAAGTGCATAGTTTTGTTTAGAAAACGAATTTTTAGCGTCGCTTACCATAACTTATGTAGGTGTAAACATTACCTACATTAGGGTATCCTACACTTAAATTCAAATATTACATACGAAAAAAATGAATTACAAATTGAATAAAATTCCTAAGTGTTTTGTAAACTTACTTTTTTGAAATTTTTATTTTTCAAGAAATTTAAGCAATATCATCTTATAAGCAAAAACTCACTAGCGAGGTAGTAAATTCGTAAACTCGAGCACTGTCATAAACATAAATTATTTCTGCTACTAAACTATTAAGTATTTTCATCTAAAACTTTTCTAAAATACTTAAACATACCTTTCTCTTAATTTCTGTCACAACAAGTTTTTGCCTGCTCAAAATTCCCTTGATAAAAGAGACGCTAGAAGAAATAAAAGTCAAATTGGTGCTCGGCGTCAGAAATAAATTAATAACATATTAAAAAAAAAACATTTTTAAATTCGGATTGATTCATCAGTCGAAGGAGATCTTGAATTGAAATCTCTAAAAATTCAATTTCAAAATTTTTTAACTTATGAACTGAGTACGAGTTGAAGTGAAAAAGAATAAAAATCTGTATTTCCAGAAAATACAATTTTCTACTTCAATTTGAATACTAAAAAGTATACAACTTTTTTCAAAGTAAAAAATGATGTGCAATAAAATTAAGTATCCAGATACATTTTTTTAAAATTAAGCTTTTGTTTAAATGATTCCGTAAGACTTCGTTTTCGCAAGAAAACATTTGATGTGCCCTTATTGCATCCGGCCCTCAATTATACAGTTTCAAATTATACGAAGTCCCAAATTAGAACCATTTAATTTTTCAGGATTTTAATTTTTAATTTTTCAATTTAGAGCGTTCAAAACATTCAATTGTGCAGTTATAAGTAATTATAAATGTTTTCAAATAAAAGATGTAGATGCAATAGGGAGCTTCATGGGTGCAAAATAATTATTTTCGAATCTGAACACGCACACTATCTTAATTTGTATTTTTTTAGTCAATAAAATAAACAAAAATTTGAGTGTATATGATTTAGAGATCCTAGATTTGAGTCTTGTCTTTTTTATTGTTTTTATTTTGTGTCAAAAATGCATGCATTACATTTTTTACATATAGAATTATCTCCTTTTATATTTCCATCATTGTATATCATTTAATACAATTTTCTAAACTCTTTTTTAAGGAAAATAATAGTTTTTGCACGTTTATCCACATTTTTCTGTAAGAATTTGATATATGGTGTGCCAATTGAAAAATACAAACAGTAAATTGAAAAAAGTTGCTTATTATAAAAAACTATGTAAGTAAGAAAAAATTATTATTTCCCTTAAAAATGAGTTAAAAAAATTTCATGAAATTATTTACAATGATGCTAATATAAAAACGGATAATTTTATGTTTTTTGTTTGATAGATTGTTGACTAAAAAGGTAAAAGTGAGGCTAGTTGGCATGTTCAGATTCGAAAAAAAAAAATTTAAATCACCCTAATATACAATAAACAACTCAGGAAATTGAAATTCTTTTGTTTTCAAACATTCAATCGTAAATTTTACATTTTAACCCCTTTAATTTGGAATAATTCAAAAATTAAAAAATCCTGAACGCTTGAATTTGAAAAATATAATTATGAAAGTCTCTATTCATCTTGGTACTTCCAAATGGTATATTTGATTTTTTTTTATTACATAATTTTCATTTGAATATAATTCTGGAATTACTCATATTGTTATTGAAAAGTTTTAAAGTCTTTTTGTAATTAAGAATTTAAGTAAGAATGGACGAAACATTCGATTTTTCTAATCAGTCTTAAAAATTTTTTTTTAGAAATCCAACTTGGTGGAGGAGGCGATCGGCTTTGGAACGTGGCCTAACGATAGCAACAGTAACTGTCACACTAGCCGTAATTGCTTTAGCAGTAATTGTAGGTGTCTTATCATCAAATACTGAAAACTGCAATGCCCAAAACGGTGAGTAAATTCGAATGACTGCAAATTTCAAATTAATTAGGGTGTCTACTTTACCAGGAAATCGGGAAAACCGGAAAATGACCGGAAATGTAACTCAGTGACCGGGATTTTTCTTCCGAATGTACTAATCTGCAAATTATAAGTCATTTCATATATTTTATTACTCTAATTCTTCACGAAACAGTGCATTTTCTAAAAGAATTATAATTCTGCGTTGGGGCTGAGAATTTCACTAAAAAATTATAATTTCGACTGTGAAACATGGAATTTTCTAAAATATTTATAATTCTGTCTGAAGACAGGGAATCAATAGAAGAAATATAAAAAAATTTACCTAACGAATTACAAATATCCTGACTTAGAACAGGAAAGTTTTTGAAAACAACTTATTTCTGGGTTGGGATGGGAAATAAATAAAATAAATATTTTAAAAAGATTTCCTAAAGAATTACAATTATCCTGATTTGGAACAGGAAATTTTCTAACAAAAATTCTAATTCTTAGTTGCGACCTGAAATTTCGGTAAGGAAATATAATTTTGTGTCTGAGAATTTTCTTAAAGAATTATAACTTTCACTCAGGGACAGGGAATTTTAGTGAAGAATTATAATTTTGAGTTTGATGAAGGGAATTTCAGTAAATAAAAATAATTTTGAGTTTAGGAGAGGAAATTTCCCTGAGGAATTAAAATTTTTTATTCGGGACAGGGAATTCTGGTAAAGAAATATAATGTTGACCATGGTGAGGGGAATTTCCGTAAACAATGATAATTTTGACTTTTTAATAGGGAATTTCGTAAGGAATAATAATTTCGACATCACGACTTGCAAAGAATTAGAATTTTAACCCTGGGACATGAAATTTTTTTCTATATTCACTTTATAAAATGAAATTTTCGAGACGCATTATTGATTTTATTTTGGGACTGAGAATTTGAGTGAAGAATTATAATTTTGTGTTCACGAAATTGAATTTTAGTACAAAAATATCATTTTGACAATTGGGACAAGCAATTCCCTAAAGAATTAGAAATTTGACTTTTGAATAGGGAATTTCATAAAGAATAATAATTTTGATTTTCGGGTTCACTTTTACTTCAGGACCGAGAGATTCCATACAGAAGTGAAATTTGACTTGGAACGGGGAGTTTTTTACATGGAACGGGAATTTTGGAAAAGAATTTAAATTCTGATTTAGAAGAATGAAATTCAAGACAAATTTTGTTTTCAAGTCAGAATTTGACACAATTTGAAACTTTCCTATTCCAAATTTTGAAAGAAGAAAGTTTAATATTTTTTTAAGATAATAAATAATTTTGTAAATAAATATGATTCTGATTTGGGACTGAATTTCCGTGAAGAATTTTAATTCAGACGTTGGGACAAGGAATTTCCGTAAAGAAATATAATTTAGACTTTCAGATTGGGAATTTACGTAATGAATTATATTGTTCGCTTCGGAACATAGGATTTCCGTATTTTCAATTCTGATTTAAAAGAAGGGAATCCCAAAAGAATCTCGGTTCAAGTTCAGAATTATAATTATTTTACAAAATGCCAGGTTTTTGATCAAAATTATAATTCCTATGACCAAAAATTATCTGATGTTTCGACTCAGAATTATAATTCTTTTCCAAAATTACCTGATCCAAATCAGAAATCTTTCAAATATATAAAAATCGTTTGAAATGATTAAATCTTTTAAACTGTTTTAAATTGGTCGGGAAAAATTAACAATTGACAGTGAAAAACCCGGTAAATGAGCGGGAATTTAAAGTCATCCTTGCGGTAGACACCCTGTTAATAATTGCCTATATTTATTAGCTTGCAGATATTAACAACACTTTAAAATTCTTTTTTGTATTCTATTACTTTCTATAAACATAAAATTAATCATGGATGATTGCTAAATTCCGTGTGGTAATTAGCAAGTATTTTTATTGTAGTGACATTTTCTAGAAAAATGGATTAGCGATTATTAAAAAAGATTTTAATTGCATTTGCTCATAGTGAATCAGTAACAATAGTTTAAGCAAAAACAAAAATTATGATTTATAAATAAGATTGTGTGTGAGTTGGAAATGAAATATTAAAATATCATCAATTTTGGAATCGTCGTGAATGTCCTCAATGAAATTAAATCATCAAATCATCCTGTTATGTGCAAGTCCGCTATACATTTATGACATCTTTTTGTGTGCAATTTTCATCGTTTGCTTGCCATACCTTTTCTTTTCTAAATCAAATCATATACGGATTTTTTTTAGATTCTATGCAAATCAAGTTACTTCATATTGTTCATGATTCGAGCTTTATTTTCTCGAAAACATCCGGAAACCATTTTCTTTCAAAAGTTTAATTTTAATTTTCTCCCAAAGTGTATGATAATCCATATATGGAATCAATAAAAATGTAAAATAAACGCTCTTTTGATTTAGTTACCTGCAGTCAATATGAATAAATGAAAGCAATTAAATAAATTTTATTTTTCATAAGTATAGAGGAAATACATTAACTTTAACAACCTAGAAAGTTTATACGAAAATTTGTTTTAATCACAAAAAAATTATGTTTCTCACGACATCACTTGTATTGTTGCAAAATACTGAAGTGGTTATAAACGTCTTATACGGACCGCAGAGTAAATGAATGTTCTCAAATGCTGCTTATTTCGCAAGCTAATAGGCGAAGCCTATGTTTGAGTTACGGGAAGGAAATCGCATTTGTACTTAATTTACATTTTCACGCTAATTTTAAATTTCCACAAAAGATTGAATAAACAATTTTGGTATTTATTATCTCAGTATAATTTAGTCGCAATTTATTACGCAATGAAGTTTGTAATTTCAATTTTTTTTAACCATTTTTAATTTATTTTAAAAATTGCAACGTATAATATCAGGATGGTTGCTAGGCCGGTAAACTGGGAAATGATCAGGAATTTTTTTAAACAGTGAAAAACCGCAGAATAACAGTGAATATATATTCAGATTTTAGGCCTTCATTTTTAAGTTTACATTTATATTTCAAAGAATTATAAAATGCAATTTTAAAGGAATAAACAATTAAAAGCGTTTGATATTGAAAATTGTTGATAAAAAAAATTCTTCTGGTGATCAAATGTAAATATAAATAAATTATTGATTTTCAAAATTTAACTGTAGTTCGAGCATAATGAACTCGAAAGCATTAGTAGTTAAGCAAATGTAAACATCTGATTAAAACTTTATAAACTATCTTCAAATTTATGATAACTTAAAATAAATAGATTAATAATCAAACGCTTTCATTCAATTTTAAATCATAATAAAATATTGTTTCAGTCCAAAATATTCCATTTTCAGTTCATTCAATTAAAAATTTGTTAATTAAAGAAAAGGAATTTTTCTAAAAATATTTAGCAGTATTTGACTAATTTGAGAAGCGTTCAGTTTAATAAAAAAAAATAATAATAGTCTTGAAATTTTGTATATATCGAATTTGAAATTTCTTAAAATTATACAATTTGGAACATTTACACATTTGTTGGTTCCTTCTTTAATTTAGAACATCGAAGATGATAGCGATTATATTTTGCAACCAGAAATATTTGAACTGTTCAATTTATAAAAGTAAAATTTGTTTAATGTGGCAGTGTAACTAAACTGCACTAATTAAAAAATTTTTTATAATATAATGTTACGAAATTAAAAATATTTTATATAAACTTTAAGTTTTCTTTATATTCATCTACCATTATTTCCATATTATTTCACTAATTGAAGAAAATGGTGTTCCCGAAAATGAAGTATTTACAAAATTAGATAATACTTGCTGATCATTATTTGTCTCATAACTGTTCGAAGAAGCAATAAAAGTCCAACTTGTTTAATTCAAAAGAAGTGCGGCCATCAAAGATAACTGTTTATATTGCATGTGGAGTAGAAAGATTAAAAAATTTAGTCACACATATAGCTAAAAATTAAATTGACAATATAAATAAGTAATAGCAAGATGGTATAATATAAAAACGTAGATTTAATTTTTTTAAAGGAGATATACTAACAAGTAAAGTCATAAAATCTACTTTTTTATACAAAGTCCAGGTAAGCGCAAGAACACATGGAGTGGAAAAAAATTATATGAAATATTGTATGATTTAAAAGGTGGCAAATTAAATTACGTAAATATGAGTAATGATAGAATAATTTGTTGAGAGTTTTTAACCTTCTAAATCATTAAATGTTGGATGACATTTTTCCCTCTTATTATCAAATTAATCTCGCCTTGACGCCTGTCCTGTTAATATTTTTTTTTTATTTTGAGACAATTTTTTTTTGGCAATAGAGAATTTTCATGCATGCATCATAAAGGTGGTCCAAATTGTTTTCTAATTAAATTGTCATGCCTATCCCCCCAAATTTGTTTGAATAGATACAAAAATAAGAGCGAAGTTAAAAAAATGATTTCAAGTTCAGAATCGTCAGTATTAGGTGTATCGAGTTGAGCCTCAATATTTATTTTCACAATTAGGCATGTAGCACGAACCAAAAATTATATTTTTGAAGTTCATCCCCATGAATCTGTTATATAGGATCCCAAAAAAACTCCATAAGTGAAAAATTGACTTATGCCAGTTTTTGGCGCTAATTAATATTTTTTGCGGATTACTTTGATACAAATTATTTTTAATACATAAAATATTGTTTAAATAAAATTTCAAAACAATCTCTTATTATTTATGTCCATTTACTCTTAGAATATAATGAGAAAATCGCGTTTTTCTGAATTTTTCTACTTTTCAGTTGGAGCGATGCAATAATCAATGAAAGTGACAAAAAATAATTCTCTGAACACTTTATTATTATCTATGAGAATATTATTTTTATATAATGCTATAAAGTTGCGGTTTCTTATGAAAGTATCTACTTTTTGTTCTTTTTTCAATTATACTGAGCTAAAAATTAATTTAGGCTAATGAAGATAATTGTTTAAACAAGTCATTATTATTTTTAATAATCTTGTCTTTGAATAATGCGAGAAAGTTGCAGTTTTTTTCTGAAATTTTCAGCTTTTCTTTGACTTTTTTGTTATGAACAAATAATAAATAAACATCAACAAGAATCATTCAAAAAAATATTATTGCATTTTTTCAGAATAAGGTATTTTTATTCTCTTTGCAATGTCTTAAAAATAATAATGTTTACAAACTGGCTATGTTACGCTAGAGATAAAAACAAAGGATGGAATGATTGTGATTAGGTGGGAGAACTCGGCCTGTAAATAAATTATAAAAATATTTTATTGAATTACAACACGAAGTTTATTGCTAAGCTAAAAATAAAAATTTGGAACTGCACAGTTTTTACTATCAGCCCCCCCCCCCCTTCTCAGAAGAAAAAAGTTGCCATTGATGATAGTATGCATATAGAAATAAAATACAAAATTTTCAATGAAATGATTAATGAATAAGTGTTAAGTTTTTATTTCAAAAAAAAAATATCCACAAAATAAACAGATTTTTTAACAAAAATATTCGTTTTCATGTTTACTTATTAATTGTGCCAAATTGAGAAGCTAAACAAACTAAACATTTCAGAAAAAAACCAAAACTTTTTAACATTATTCTAGGATAAAATAGTCATAAACAATAATACAATTTTAAAAGGAATACTATATAAGCTTGGATTAATTATAACCACACTCTAACTAAAATGTGGACAAAAAGTTGGCAGAGAAAACCACAACTTTCTATCATTACGCTAAAAAATATACTCATAACCAATGATAAATGGTTTGAGCAATTATGTTCGTCAATTTTTATTTATTATTACATCACCCGAATGTCGCACAATAGGTTTTATAGACAAAAAGTGGATGATTTCAGAAAAATCCGAAAGTTTCAATTATTAATCTAAGGGAATATTGTTATAAATAATAATAAATTGTTTACAAAATTTATTTTAGAATTTAACTATTAGAAAAATATTTTATGTATCTGAAACTATTTGTAATAAAAGAAATCGGACAAAACATAACAATTAGCGCCAAAAGCTCGCAAATTTTTCTCTTATAGGTGATTTTTGGAACCCCATGAAACAGGCTTATATTCAGAATCGTCAATATTATAATATCGACCACTTTGAATAAAATGTACAACATTTTTTTTTTCTTATATGAAATATGTGTTAAAGCTCATGGGGTTTGATCAGATTCAGAATATCTTTTCTTTTAACAAAAATGCGAATTTATTTTTTTGTGGGTTCGAACAATGGGGATGATAAGCAAGGAAACGCTAAAAAAAAATTTTCAGTGCATTTTAAGACAACCCTACTTATCATAATGGCCACTCATTGAAATGTGCCCGTACATTCGGGAAAATTTTGAAAAACGATTTTAAAAAAATCATGCAAATTCTCTATTGATAGTAAAACTTGCTTCTTTGAAGAATTGAGTGTAAAATATAATGTGTCCTTCATCTAATGCACGGCAAATCACGCTTTTTTTGCACCTGCATCTGCATTCACATCCGCATCTGTGCTCGTACCTGTGAAGTAGTTTCATCAAAAATGGAGGTGCTACCAGCTTCAATAGAAGCTCTAAGAAGTAAAAACCCACCAACAGGAACCAATGATGTACATTCAAAATCAGATGTTAAGGACATATGCTTAACACCAGGATGCATTCATACAGGTTCGTCAAATTTTAAAAAAATATAATTTTATTTCATTTTAAAAATTCTGAAGGTCAATTACTGTGTAATATCTCATTTATTTTCTTTACTGTTCAAATAAATATTTGTAAGAATGATTTCAAAATAAAAAAATAACTAGTTGTAATGGACAGCTCATTATTTTTTCTCTGTTTCTTGTGCACAAAGGTAACTGACGTTACGTTTTTAGTTACTTTTGTATTATATACATATCAAAGCCTTACCAATAGGCCAAAACATGCCGAGGAATTTGTATGATGGATGAAGAGGGCTGTCATCCTCGAGTCGCTCCGTGTCCTCAAGACACACAAGGGTTTCGCCGGCCTGTCGATGCGATTTCTTCGTTTCACTAATTCTATTCAATCCTATTTATTTGAATTCATTGGAATTTTTCAGGATTTAAACAATTTTGTTCTGTTCACTTGAATTGTTTTTAATTTATCTTGATTTCGCATGAATTTCATCGAATTCTTTTAAATTAAACTTGAATTCTTAGATATCCTATAAATTTGTTTGATTTCCCTATCATTTTTCTCAGTTAATTTCAAATTTAATTAATTCAACTATTTTTGTTAATATTTCGCAATTTTAGTCGATTCACTTGAATTTTTAAATATTCATTTTGAATTTTTATAAATTTCATCGAATCCTTCTTGTTTCCTTCTATTTTCGTCAAGAGTACTAGAATTTTTTTCAATTCACTTAAATTTTGTTGAAATCACCCGGAATTCTGTTAACTCTCATTTTACTCAATTCCACCGAAATTTTTTGATTTCAAAAATTTCTTTTCATTATATTCTCTCAAATTGTTATGAATTTCATGAAAGCCTCTTCAATTCTCTTGCATTATTGTAAGTTCACTACTCTCGCTGAATTTGTTTTAATCTACTTGAATTCTTCTAAATCCGCTGAATTCTACTAAATTAAATGTATTTTTGAAATCTTCATCTGAATACAATAGATTTTTTTGGAATTTTAAAAATGCTGTTCTGTTTACTTAAATTATTTTGAATTTATCTTGATTTCCTATTATTTTCATCGAATTCTCTTGAATTTCCTTTGATTCTTCAAAATTCGCTCCAATATTACTGAAATCAATGCAATTTTTTGGATTTAAAAAATTGTTCAATTAATTTTAACTCATTCGTACGTCAACCTGAAATCTTATTAATTAATTAATTTAAAATTTAGTATATTAAACTCACCTTGAATTCTTAGATATTTCATCAAATTCTTTTGAATTCTCTTCAATTTTCCTCAATTTATTCTAAATTTAATGAATTTAATGAAGCTTTTAATATTTTGAAATTGTTGTCAATTCACTTGATTTTTTTCAATTCGTCTTGAATGTTTATGCATTTCATCCAATTCGTCTCTTTCCCCTTAAATTTTTCTAAATTTACTTAAATATTATTAAATTCGTTGGTCAACATTTTTTGTAGGCTTTTAATATTTTTTAATACTTTTTTGATTCATCTGAATTCCGTTGAATTCGCCCTGAATTATGTTTACTGCCATTATACACAATTTGATGGAGTATTTTTTATTTTAAAAATTTTTTCAAACATATTTGAATTAGTTCAGAATTTACCCTGAATTTTTATTAGTTTCTCTTGAATTCTTTTCAATTTGCTTGAATTCTTTAGAATTCTCCAGTGTTTTTATTCTCGCTGAATTCTTCTTAATTCACTAGAACTTTTCTATATTTTTTTCTAATTTTTTTTTAATTCACCCTGAACTTTTATGAATTTCATCGAATTCTTCACATGTTTCTTAAATCCTTTCAAATTCACTTAAATCTTTTGTAATTCATTGGTTTATTTTTTGAATTTATCCTGAGTTCGTTGAAATTCACCTCAAGTTCTTATAAATTTCGTTGAAATCTTTTGGAATTCTTTTGAACTAAAAAGAACATTAATCACATCATTAATGCACATTAGTTACTTTCAGTCACTTTTTGGATCTGAAATGATTCACTTTTTGGGTTAGAAATTAATCACTTTAGTTCAGTTTTTGGGTTTTAATAGGTGACTTTTTCACTTTTTTTATGTAAATTAGAATGTGTATATTTTTGACAGCAATAATTTTTCGAAAGCTTTGAGGTTCAATCTGTCCCTTCTCAAGTTCAGTACATTTCTGTTGTAGTTAGCAATCTTTAAGAAACTAGACACGACAATTTGAAAAGTAAAAATAAAAAAATAGTTGCAAAAGTGATGAAATTGATTAATTGTCATAAAAAAACTTGTGAACTATATTTCGAAAGTAACTAAAAAAGTAACGATTTTCATGGTTGCTGTTACGGGAAAAAGTGAAACTAGTTTCCACTTCATTACATATTTACAGCAATAGCGTCGTTACTACTATCGTCATAAAAAAAAATTTTAAAAAATAGTTAAAAGAAACTAGTTACTTCCCATCACTGATTATTTTTCTTGCAGCTTCCAAGATTCTGGACAACATTGACCCTGCTGTAGAACCCTGTGATGACTTTTATAAATTTGCTTGTGGCAAATTTTTAAAGTCCACGGTTATTCCTGATGATCAGACTAGTATTACCACCTTCAGCGTCATCAGCGACAAACTTCAGGAGCAGTTGAGAATTAGCATCGAAGAGGAAATTAAGCCGGATGAACCAAAACCATTCAAGCTTGCAAAGAACTTGTTCAAATCATGCATGAACAAAAGTAAGTAATTCTAAAATAAATTAAAAAAGTTATGACTATTCATTGTCTATTCAGTTTCATTCACTATTCAGCCTTATAAAATATTTGTCTTCAAACTGGAAAATATTTTGCTCAAAAACCTTCAAGGACTCTAAATTCAAAACTGATTGGAATTTTACCAAATGCCTCGAACTTGAAATATTTAATTACAAAGAGTATAAAAACTAACGACTTTAAAACCAACAAGTTCAAAATGCTTATCTTCATTTTCCAGCTACCATTGATGCCAAGGGTTTGAGCCCAGCTTTGGACATTTTGAAGCAATTAGGAGGTTGGCCGGTCATCGAAGGTGAGAAGTGGCTAGATGAAGATTTTGAATGGAAAGAATCAGTCTACAAATTCAGAAAAGTAGGATTCTCTGTCGATTACTTCTTCGACTTCAGTGTCGGGGTTGATTTAAAGAACAGTACAAAGCGAGTGCTTGATGTAAGTAACCATTTATTTTAATTTAGGGTTTGTTGGCTTACATTTGGATTTTACTCAACCAAAAAATGTTTCCAGATTGACCAAGCATCTATTGGCTTGTCTCGTGAATATCTAGTGAAAGGTTTCAGTGACAAAATCGTCAGTGCCTACTATAGTTACATGGTCGACATTGCCGTTATTCTTGGTGCGAACCGAACAAGAGCCGAAACTGAATTGAAGGAATCACTTGAATTCGAAATGAAACTCGCCAATGCAAGTACCCAATTATTTAAAAAGATTCCGAACTATGACACCAATTTGAAAACGTCTAATACAATGTTTTGCAACTTTTAGATCTCCCTTCCAAATGAAAAACGTCGCAACGGAACTGCTCTCTACAATCCAATGACTGTGAAAGAACTTACTGGGAACTACACGTCTATCCCTTGGAAGGAATACTTCAACGCAATACTCAAACCTAACGTAGAGGTTGGCGACGATGAATTGGTTATAGTGAACGTGCCCTCCTACTTTAAGGAATTCGAAAAGCTGATGAACGAAACTCCCAAGAAGGTCCAGGCAAATTATGTCATGTGGAGAGCCGCTGGAGCCACAGTCAGTTACCTAACTGATGATATTCGTAGGAGACAATTGAAGTACTCAACTGAAGTCAGCGGCAAAGCTGAAAGGGAAGCTAGATGGAAGGAGTGCATTGATGTGACCTCTGGAAGTCTAGGATTGAGCGTCGGAGCTCTCTACGTCAGGAAATATTTCAATGAGGAATCCAAGAAAAGTGCAGTCGAGATGGTCACTGATATTCGCCGAGAATTCAAGAAAATTCTCAAGCAGGTGAGTCAATCATTAGTTAAGTTTCGGCTAGATAGATGATATCTCAAAGAATTCTTTCACTACTATCCGTTGGCTGATTTTAATCACTTTCTTCGTATTTTATTCTTAGCTTTCAGTTCAGACATCATTATCTGTAAACCATCTTCTAATTCTATCGTAATAACGTCATCATCCGTAAGCGTGAAACTTCTCCTGATATGAAAAGCAGGTGCTGAAAAAGGAAAAATTCTTCACCTTCAGCTTATTTCACTTAGTCTCTTCCTATCTTCTTCCTGATCTTCAACTGAGTCATCATCAGCCTCGTTGAAACAATCGTATTGTAACAAGCTCATCATCCACAAGCGTCAGAATTCTCCTCCTATGAATAGCAGGTGTTGAAAAAGGAACAATTCTTCATGTTTAGCTGATTTCACTTACTCTCTTGCTATCTTCATTCTGACCTTTAACTGAGTTACCATCAGCCTCTGTAAACTATCATCTAATTGTATTCTAACAACGTCATCATTCGCAAGCGTCAAACCAGTCCTTCTTCCAAGAAAAAAAGGTGCTGAAAAGGGAAAAGTTCTTTGTGTTTATCTGATTTTATTCACTTTCTTCCTATCTTCGTGCCGTCCCTCAATTCAGTCATTGTTATTTTCTGTAAACCATCCTCTAATTATACTGTAACATCATTCACAAACGTCACAGTTCCACTTTTCCCCGAAAAAAAGCTGCTGAAGGAGGAAAAATTCTTGATCTTCAGTTGATTTCTTTCTATCTACTTCCTGACCGTCAGTTGAGTCATCATTCTCTGTAAACCATCATCTAATTCTATCGTAACAGCCTCATCATCCGCAAAAGTCAAACTTCTTGTTCTCCTAAGAAAAGAAGATGCTGAAAAAGGAAAAATTTTCATGTTCAGCCGATTTCACTCACTTTCTTCCTACCTTTTTCCTGACCTTCCATTGAGTCACTATTCTCTCTAATCCATCATCTAATTCTGTCGTGACAAACTCATTATCCACAAACGTCAAACTTCTTCTACTAAGAAAAGAAGGTGCCGAAGAAGAAAAAATTCTTCAAGACTCCAAACACATCAACCAAAGACATCAGCTTGTTATAAACCTAATCTATTTTTTTAAAGATTTGATTATGATTTTCAGGTAGAATGGATGGACGAAAAAACGAGAAAGAGTGCTTTGGAAAAAGCTGAAACCATGAGCACCCATATTGCTTATCCAGATGAACTTCTGGACGACAAAAAACTTGAAGAATTCTACGAAAAGTTGGAAATTAGTCAGGGTGATTATCTTCAAACCATTTTAAACCTCACGCTTTTCGGCACTGAATATTCCTTCAGCAAGTTACGGAAACCAGTGAACAAATCGGACTGGGTCTCTCATGGCAGACCTGCTATTGTAAATGCCTTCTATTCTTCAATCGAGAACAGTATTCGTAAGTAGGATTTTTTTAGAAGTTTTTTCAAAAATCAACTGAATAAACTAGTTTACCTCAAAATACATACTAGGGTGGCACATGTTGATATTATGAAAAAAAAACTTTTTAATCTTGTTCTTTTCCTGCATTTGTTCAAATGCCAAAAAAATGATTTCCCAATTTGAAAAAAATTGAATAATATTAACTGGTATCCCAAACACCATGAATTTTTTCATTGATTTAACATGGAGAAAGGCAACTTCTTTTCAATGTGCAATTCAAACGCGAAAATATGATACTCACGTAACTTATAATGCATGATCCTATTCAGAATACTTGAGAGAATAAGAATCGGCTACATTTTAAAATATTATACAATTTTAAGAACCTCTTGTGGGCCTTCAAGAATCCCTATAAGTGCTAATAAGGAATTTCACTTAATAGTAAGGTTAATGATCAAATTAAACAAACTTTTCTGGTAGAAATCATAAAAAGGCACATTATGAGTCTTATAATTAATGTAAACAATTTTATTTATTTTTTCAATAATTTCTTAACTGCTTGAATAATATTTGTATGTTTAAATACAAATCTCATTGAAGAAAAACAGGAAAAACGTATTTTTAGTAGCAATTTTGCAACAAATTTTGATATTCATTTGTACCTTTTTGTTTATTAATATTAGCGTCAGTTACAAAGAAAAGAAATACTAATTTTCAAACATGCACTTAAATTTTCAACCAAAGACATGAATTCTCAACCAAAAAAATAATTTGTTAACAAAATAGTTCCATTTTCAACAAAGTAGTAGAGTTTTCAACCAAAATAAGTTAATCCTAAATTAAAAACTGTCCATTTCAACCGCAAAAAGAATATTCCACAAAATGGATGAATTGTTAACCAAAAACTTGAATTTTGAAACCAAAAAGATGAATTTTTAAAAGAGAAAATTACTTTTCTAAAAAAAATGGACATGAATTTCCAAACAAATGTTAAACTGAAAACGATCAATTTTCAACCAAATGCTCAATTAAAGACGATGAATTTTCAATCAAAATAGAATAGTTAAATTTTCAATTAAAGAAATGAATTTTGGATGACAAAAAAAGAATTTCAAACAAAATAAATCAATTTTCAACCAAAAAGATAAATCTTCAACAAAAAAGACTGTTAACAAACTAGTTCAATTTTCAACCAAGTACTTGAATTTTCAACGAAAACAGATGTTAATTTTAAATAAAAAGCAGTTGAATTTCACCAAAAAAACATGAACTATCAACAAAGGGATGACTTTTAAACCAAACATTTGAATTTTTAATGAAAAATTAAATTTTTTAACAAAGAAGGTTAATTTTCTACAAATGAAGACCAATCTCCGTTGAAATAGATAAATTTTCAATCAAATATTTGAATTTGATACCAAAAAGTGGCATTTTTAACCAAGCAGATTAATTTTTCACCAAAAAGACGAATTTTTAACTAAACAGTAAGTAATATAATTATCAAAAATAAATATATTTTCCTATTTCAAAGAATAAAATTTATTTCTTCATTTCTTTATTATACACAGAATTTTAGGAGTCTTAGATGTTAACATGTATTTATAAACAATATCCAATCAATTTCAACATTTCAAATATTTTAAGCTACGCAAGTTGGTTAAATAATTGGAAGTGAGAAACAAATAGATGCTTTAACACGTCAAATGAAAATATAATTTAAACAAATATTTGTACTCTTTAATACTGTTAAATGAATGCATGGCATGTTTTTTCAATGAGCTTTGTATCTAAGCATATAAGTTTTGTTTAAACAGTTGAAAAATGATTTAAACAAATAATAATATTCTTCAAATTCATTATAAGACTCATCAAGCCTATAATACGTACCTATTATGTAACTTCTATAAGAAATAAATTGTTTATAAAATTAAAAATTAGTTCAAAAATAAGTGGAAATTGGAAACTTATCTGTTCGTGATTATTTTTGCAAAAAAAATTGGTTAATTGTGAGCATTACCTTTACTATTACGTGAAACTCTTAATTAGCACTTACGAGGGAGATTTTGGGGCCCCATAAGAGGGTCTAAAAATGGGATAATATTAAAAATTATGGCTAATTGTTATTCGCTGAAATCTTCTGAACAGGATCATGTATTGTATATAACTTCAGTTGCATAAAGAAGTTGCATTTGTCCTATATCAAATCAAAGGAAAACATCATGGTATTTGGGGCAAGGGTAAATATAAATTGAATCAGCTTAAATTTGAAGATTATTGTTTTGGGCATTCGAATAAAACATGAGGATGAGAACAAAAAAAGTCTGTTGGAAAGGAAAAACAACAATAAGGTTGTTCGACTCTGTCGGACGATTTATTACGAAATACCCCAAAATAATATTAATAATAGTAATATGTATTAGTATCATAATTAATAATGATAGTACTAAAATGTCTGACGGAGATGAATAACGTTATTGTTTTTTTCTTATTTCAATATTGGCTCCCTGGACGTAAAAGAATTTTTGTATAAAAAACATATGATTTTGAAAAATGAGAGCCACCATAATGCCCAACCAGGGTTTTTAAAAGCCTGGCTTAACGACTTTCTCTGAATTTTTGGTTTAAATAATTTTTTTAATGTCGTCGTTTTGGATTTTTGGCCATCTTCTATTCGAATTGTCAAAAATAAATAACTCTTAGACTTTACCTGTAAAATCCAATGTTTTTAAAAACTTCTGATTGGATTAAGAGCCAAAGAAGATATAAAATTGTATTATTAACCTGAATTTTGGGTGTGTGTTCCTAGGCTGAATTTTGGTTTTTGAGTTTACCATATTAATCAAAATTGGTTTTGTATCAATTTGAATATTCAATCATTAATTTACACTTTTTAGAATTTCCGGCTGGAATTCTACAAGGCGCCTTCTTCAACAACGACAGACCTCGATACATGAATTACGGTGCTATTGGTTTCGTTATTGGACACGAAATCACTCACGGTTTCGATGATCAAGGTCGTCAGTTTGATAAGGAAGGAAATCTCGTGGATTGGTGGGAACCAGCAACTAAAACAAAATACCTTGAAAAGGCTGAGTGTATTATTGAACAATATGGAAATTATACTGCTGAAGAAGTTGGATTGAATGTAAGTGGGATTAATTTTTTAACATTTTTAACTTTTGATTTTTCAAGAGATTCCACTGGATTTTTCTTCAGTGCATTTTAATCAAATTAGTGAAAATTCTATGAATCTGAACACTGTCCATGAATTATATTTTATCTATATATCACACATGTAAATGATTCATAATATCACGATCCAATCACCCAATCAATAAGTACATATTCAAATCAATATCACATAAAAAATTTGTCTTTGGCCAATTGAACAATTTCAAATTACCCGAAATGGATTTACTCTAAAATTCTGAATATATCCAGATTTGGAAAATTAAAATAAAGTTTGTTGTAATTTTAATGGCTTCTAGAGTAGAGCTTATTTTCAAAAATCTTTACCATATTCGGATCAGAAAATAACATAATTGCAAAATATTTTCGACTGTTCTTGGGGTAGTTTAAAAAATTAAACGTTTCAAGGAATACTAATATCTTCGGAAGGAAGATTTACAGATTTTCCATTCAATTTTTCTACACGCTTATCCAGAAAAAATTCAGAAAATAATTTAAAACAATTATGAGCATAATTATTGTTAATCATCCTCCGCATATAGCAAATTCGATTTTTAGAACATTTCTTCAATAATATTGATGTCAGAAAAAGATATTTTAAAATAATGGTCTATATTTTGGCAAAAAACATCCAAAATTCAGGATTTTTTATAAAATTTTCAAATAAACACATAAAGAAACGGTTTCAATCAACTAAAAGAGCATTTAATGTGGTTCATTAAAAGAAATGTTTTTTAAAATGTTATTTTTTAAATTACATTTCAATTTAAAAATATTTTTTTTTCGGGTAGAAAATGTTAGAAGTCACCCAGAAACAAAAAACCGATTCGGAAATTTGAATGTCTGAAGCCTTAGTGATCTTAATTGACCATTTCCCATAGCAACCAATTCACTACGATTTCAAATTTAACGTTTCACAGTGAAGTCTCGGCTATTTCCGCGACCTTGAAATGAAAAGATTCTTTTATTTCCACGCTGGAGGGGACCCCGCTTTTACCGCGAGTGGGCAGGATATTTCGGTCAAGCGACGTTCATTGGCTGCCCCGTTCTTGTATCGATGCGCCGCTTGCACGCAACTTTTTCAACCGAAAAGCGCGGGTTGATTTGAAATCAATAAATACTATCAACAATAATACAAATAAATACCCCCGACATTCCTAAAAATGCTGGCCCGCGCAGTTTCTCAGCTCAAGGGGTCAGAGACGGTTGCGACTCTCGCCTCGGAAGGGTCGCCGTGTGTGAGTACTTAGTCGAGTATATTGCGCAATATTATGGAAACGGTTCAGGCGAGTGGATATCCGGCTTATTGCGCATCCGGCTTATTGCGCGTCCGGCTTATTGCGCTGTTGAAAAAGTAGCGGTCCGTTAGTCTGCATGCATGCATCAGTGTCTTTCAAGTATTTTTGTTGGCGTACGACAATTTTCCAACTAAAAATCAATATTATAGAGTCAAAAAACGACGCAATTTTTTCACGAAATAGTGAGTTTTGCAGCATGATGTACCGCGACGATATGCTAGACTAGGTGGAGGAAATGTCAGCCGTCAGAAAGGTCAGTACATGGTACTGCAACTGCATACGACTTTTTGGATAAAATCTCCGAAACGTAAAGGTAAGTTATAAAGATTTGCATAGTAATCTTTTCAAGCGTTGAATGCATTTGCGCAATTCTGTTTCTTCATCCTTTTATCAGTTGAAGACCTTTCAGTTTCACGAAATACAAGCAACTGTCCGAAATTTGAGGTTAGAGTAGCACTCACCTGACATTTGGGTTCTTTTATTTTATTTCGTGAAACTGAAAGGTCGTGAATCAACAAAAGAATGGAACATGACTGAGAAAATAGATGCTACACTGGAAAAATATTTCTATTTGTACATTTATGACTTCTACGTCTATAATATTTTCTCGAAAACGTGCGACGTATTCCGATGACGTCGTGAAACAATACTCAATTCAAGGTTTCCCGCTCTTCGGGCCTCTTTCGATTCGATTTCTGTAACAACCCTGGTATCAATTCGCAAATTTAAAATTGGCCGTGAAGTACTAAAATAATAATTAAGACTTTAAAATAAGTGTAACTGCACAAAAAAAACCAGTCATTTTTCAAAATTCCATGACTTTTCCAGGTCTTGTTTTTTCCTTGTCTTGTAACCCTGGGTTAGTATTTTAGTATTTTAATGAGAACGAACTGCAAATATTGATAAAAAGACACTTTATTTTTTGTTCAAAAAACTTTGTTCATACGCACAGTCAATAATAAATGGGTAACGAGTATATGACATCATTATCACTCTAGATTGAAATAAAAAGGTTTATTAAAATAATAGGCGTAAGAATTACTTTAGTTCGAAATTAGTGAACTTTTAAACTAGCCTAAGAATTGTTTGCCTATTTGGCAGGGGCGAAGCCAACACGATCGTTTCCCATGTCGAATTCGGTGTAGAAACGTCCGATGAAAACATCTCCCAAGATCCATAGAGGTCCGTTCGGGGGAGGAATATCGATTCCCATGAATCCACTGAGACAAATCGTCTTGCCAAACTGGGATACCTATTAAATAGCAAAAATTGGTTAAAATAATTCATAAGTAATCAGGGTAATGACAGGGATTTTTAATTGTATGTACTAAAATCAATATTCAAAGAGTTTTTATAAATTCATTACATTCAGTTTGTTCAATCACAAAACAATCAATGAAAAAGAATTTATAGTCGATAGTGATGATGTTTGCAATTGTTTCTATATTCTGAAATCTTTAAAGTCTTTGAAATATTGAAAACCATTGTACACTTAAACTCGTATATTAGTGTTTATCTGAAATTGGAAATGTACATATTTTTAAATCAAGGTTCAAAAGATTTTTACGTTTTAAAATAAATATATAATTCTGATTTAGAAGAGATATACGTAATTCTAAATTTGAAAAGGAAATTCTCTAAAAGAATGATTACAATTTTGCTAAAAAGTATAATAAAGTATAATTCTGACTTGGAAAAGTGGATTTTCGAGAAAATGAAAATGTTGAGTTAAAACAGGCAATTTTTCTAAGCAATTATATGTAATTCTGAATTGCATCACAGAGTTTTCGAAAAAAAATATTTTTCAGATCTAGAACAAGGAATTTTCCAACAAAATTATTCTGATTTGGGCCAGGGAAATTTCGAAAAGAATGAAAATTCCGATTTGGAACAGGGTATTTTCTAAAAAAAAATATATATTTCAGTCTATGAGTCGGACATGGAAATTTCAAAAAGAAGTATAATTAAAGGGGCGGCAGTGCAGAACTCGATAACCAACAAAATCGGAATTTTTCACGAGAGCGAAAAAACATATTGTAAAATCGAAATCACCACTTAAAGATAAGACAAAAATCCACTTCCGAGATGACGTGTTGATGATTCAAGCCCAACAAAACTTGATAGAAAAAGTTATCCGTATTGAGGAAACAGATGTTTCAGTTAAAAATTTCAAAGTGTCACTGACTACAAATTGGAACAGGCTCGGCTGCGGATTGCGATAAGAAAAGTAATCGTCAGCTTCAATAGAAATTAAAAACTCGCTCTCGAGATACTGAGTTTCTAAATGCGGGTGACAAAGATTTGATCTAAAAACGTTGTCCAAGAATTTTGAGGTTACAATATCACAGGTTTTGAAAATCGACTTTCGGTACAAATTGAAACTCGAATTTTCAATTTTGTACCAAAATAAAAACTTGCTCCCGAGATATGTCGACGCTGTTTCGAGAAAATCAAAATTTAATTTAAATCAGACGAATTCTCGCTGAAAAATCTATAAAAAGATCATTTTTTTCAGTAAAAAATAATAATTTCAAGAAATATACGTAGATGCTACAGGCGAAAAAATTATTACTTCGCTCAAATCCTAAGCTAAAATTGTAACTGTAATTTAAACTAAGTTTTTTCATTACAATATTGAAAAAATGTTAATTTGAACAAATCCGTTTGACACAACATGTATTTGATTTTTTAAGAATTTTTCATAGGATATATCCATTTTCGGAAAAATGTTGGTTATCTAGTTCTGTACTGCTACCCTTTAATTACCAGACCGACAAAGTGAACAATTGACTGGGAGAAAACCAGGAATTTAAAATCATCCGTCTGGTAGACACTGGTAATATTTTCCAGATTTACATTTAATCTAGAAGTTAGTGAGTCACGAGTTGTTATAATTTATGTAACAAACCGGGAATAGCATGACCTTTTCAGACCTCAATATCTCGAAAGAGATATTCTGATCAATATTTCTACTTGAAAAATTTCTTTCGATAAATATGTGCATATTATTTACAATCATTGTAAATAGTATTGAAAATAGATAAAAAGATTTTGGATACAAAATAGATTCAACATCAAATAAAAATCAGGATTATTACATAATAAATGTGAAATAAAACTTACTTTGAGAACATAGTGTTCTCCTTTCAATGAGAATTTTTTGCCACCGATGATGAAGTCGATTTCTGGCAAATCAGCAACCAAGTTGCAATTGATCTGTGGATAAAAATGAAATATGAGAATCACGAAGCCTATTTTTGTTTTTATTTTCTCTCAATAGAATTTTAATCTTCTACAGAAACACTTTCTTCACTTGTTTATAACGATAACATTGATAATGAGTCATTTTTCTTACCATCCATTCGCCGCCAACGATTTGCGTAGCACCAATTTTCTCGTTGATTCCTTTAATCTCATCGACTGGACCAGCAATCAGCGAAGTTCCAGTATCAGCGATGGCTTCGCATCCGTTACCACAGAAAGTCTTGCCACCAACTTCAATTCTGGAAGACGGGATAAGTCGTTAATTGTTGTGAATAATAATTTCATAAGGAAACAATCGTGAAAGATGAAGAAATTGGAAAAAACTTACTTGTCCATTTTGAATTGCCAGTAGGCTTTGCGATCAACAGGGACGTACGTGAATTCACCCTCGTAATGCTCAGGATCAGAACCTCCCAAGATCATTTCTCCGCCGATTTCAGCCGATGGGTCTCTGAAAACAAATTTGAAATTAAAGTTTTGAATTAAGACATTGAATTCAGAATAAATCAAAACTTAAATTCCTCTTTGACGTCCAACATTCAAATTTAACTATAAGATTCTTGGAAAATAAAAAACCAAGAATCTAACGATCAAATTTGGACAACACACTCTTAAATATCTCCATTTGAATTAAAAGAACAAAAAAAAAGAGGAAATAGAAAGAAGACTACTCCAAATCCCCTTCCTTATTTTTTCCTCGTCCATTTTTATTTTTTAAATCGCAATCAAAAAAACCTTTAAAAAATCCACCGTTATCCGAAAGTATTTTTTGAGTTATAATTTTTTGAAATTCCGAATTATTGTTCATATTGTATTTTTATGTTGTTAGGAAGTCTTTAAACATGAAATTTAAGTTTTGTTTTAAAAATGTAGTAGAAGTGTTAATAGCTGAAATAACGAATTTCATAAGATAGTTTTCCTTTTGAATCTTTCACAATCCATAACATTCTAAAAGTACTACTTTTTAATTCTTTTAATGGATTTTTACCTAGTTTATCAAAACTTTCTCTATTAGAACTCTTGTAACCCTTCCATATCTCTAATATATTCGGACTTTTTCATACAAACAAATATTGATATTGAAAAATTAAAATATACCTGTTGAGATAGAAGCTGAAGACGGGTTTTGGAACCAATCCTTGCTTAACCATATTGTAAAAGACTGGAGTCACGCCATCGACTGAAATTCTGGAGTATCCCATTCCCAAAACACCATCGAACTTAGCAGCAACAAATGCTAATCCAGGCTCGCTCATTGCTTCGGCAAAAGTTTGGTTCGCAATATTAGCTCCTGCCACCTAGTCGACAAATTCATTTAAAAATTGTATATAGTTTGAAAAATGTATTTCATTTAGATACATTGTTTCTGTAAAAAACTTACAGTAATAGTGTCGGTGGATAAGAAACCAGAAAGGCTTCCACTGCCGTATTGAATGGCAAAATCGGTTCCGTTTTGAACATAGCTCTTTGACCTTTTGCTATCATATTTATTATGGAGCACTGAAAAAGATTTTTAAAAATCTCAGTAAAATTAAAGCTAGAAAATTTCAGAATTTCAAATCTAGAACGCACAGTTTAGTCTCCCTAATTTCCCCTTTCCCCCCTATTTTCGAAAAACTTCCCCTACGAAATTATTTTATTCAAAACTAGAATATTTTATCGCGAGTATTAAAAGCTTTTTCTTACCTTACAGAACTATTTATTATAATTAATTTTTACTTTTTTAAATTTGACTAATTTCAAACTAAACTATTTTGGAGTTTAATAAAACAGTAAAAGTAAAACATTTTTTCGTTGAATCTATACAAAATAAATATTTTTGGAATTAACTGTAATGAAGTACGATGGTCTGTCTGTCCAAATTGAAGATTCTTTAAGGGGGTATTTCTATTTGACCGGTCCAAAAAATTAATTTTTTTTTTTTTTATAGTATATAGTATGTGGAAATTGTACGCAAAGGGATTTGTTTGGTTCGGACTTTTTAAGGGAGCTGCAGCAGGGTCAACTGCGCAGAGCGGAGAGTACTCAGCCGCACGCTGTGGAGGGCAGTCAGGCAGGTCATAAATGAGTATAATAGTCATTGTTCGTCTCAGAAAGGTTTTCCTTCCTTATTTCAAATATACTTCATTCTCGCGCGCTCACTTATCCAACTGGCTGGCTGTGGTTGAGTTGCTTCCTATTGGTTAACTTTTTTTTAGTTGCGTTTTTCTCAAAACACGATTTTTTAAAATGGCTGACATGATTCCGTCAAAACCACTAGACCGATTAAACTCAAATTTAAGGGATATATTTAGCAGATGTTTGGCTATAGCCCGAACTAAAATAAATGAAAAATAATGATTTTTTAATTTTTAGCATGTCAAAAACTACCCCCAAAAAAGTCAAAATTCGCCAAAAAAATTTCAAATGGGCGCCATGTTGTCAATTTTCAATATTTTTTATTTGTCTTAGTCCCGGCTATAGCCGCACTCGTATATTTTAAGAATCTGTTTAATATTTTGGTTTCCGATGACCTGGAGTAGCTGAATCATGTCAGCCAAGTGAGGGTGTCGTTTCCGAGACACATTTTTTGAAATACTACAGCGCCCCCTATTATTTCATTTTCAATTGGTAACCATGTAATTTTTTTACTTTAAGATCTGCTTAAAAATATAAAAGAACTTCCATTCAAAAATATTAAGAATTGTATTTTTTATGAATATTTGAAAAACGCCTGAAAAAAGCTCGGTTGAATAGAAATACCCCCTTAATTTAAATTTCAATAAAGATTGTCACTATATTAATACATATTAAAACAATTATTGTTCGATGGTACCCACATTCAAACAAGAATTACAAGATTTATAACTAATCTTAATGACATTTTTCGATTAAAGACAAATTTAATAAGTTCTAGAATTTAAACAAACTTAAAAAACCAGAAATAACCAGCCAAATTTAAACACCCCTCTTTCTCTTACTTTTTCTTCAGTGAAGAAACTTAAGCTTTTCTTTGAGACGAAAATAAAACCAAAAAATGGTATTTTTATTTTAAAATTGTTTTATCCCTCAGAGTTTAATTTGAAGATGTTCACAGTTAAGTCTTTTAGTTGTGCTACGTGCATTTACTTTTTTTTAATAGATACTGTTTTCAGTGCTCATACAATTTCAAATTATAAGCGTTTGAAATTAAACAATTTTGATTTATTAATATCAGACAATTTTTGGTAATCTTAAATTCAACAATTTCTGAATTATAAATTGTACATGTGAATTCTTCAAATATGAACTATTTTTAATTTAAGATTTAAAAAATATTGCTATTTAAAATTTAATAATTTGTGACTATAAAATATATACAATACTTACAGAAACAGTTCAGATCCATGAAAATATTACAATTACGAAACTTACTAACTAGAATTAGTCATTTCTTAAATTATTTAACTTGTTTCAAACATTTTTAAAACTCATCATGTTTAAAATTTTTATTTTATGGATTTTTAAATAGTTTATCTTTTTAATATTAAAAAATAAAAATCCAGGAACGTGAACAGGAGTTTCGCGCGGGTGCACTTTGTTTAAAAGTTTTTTTTTTTGTAGTTAAATTGAATTGAATTTATATTTATGACATTTTAAACGATATTTATATCATTTAAATTGATTATATATAAATTTATAGGTACTTTGAGGGATTTCAACGAATTTCTAGAAAACTTTATGGAATAAAATAAATTTTATTTCAGGGGCTTTCGACGAATTTCAACAAATTCAAGGTATATGAATGAAAAAAAAAAATATAACATGGTTTTTTTTAGATAAATTTAATGAATAATTTTAATTAAAGTTATATCCAAGGAATTTTTAATGGATTTTTTATTGCAAGGGATTTTAAGGAATTTCTGGAGAATCATAGAAGATAAATTAAATTTTATTTCAAGGGATTTCTACGGATTTGAACAATTTCAAAGGATATGAAAGAATTCGAAAAATTTCAAAGGATTTTAAGTTATTCAAAAAAGACTCCAAAGAATTTGTCATTATGCATTTTTAAATATTTTTTTAATACTGTAAAATAAAAACGCTTAAACTTGAACTAATTTTAATTTGAGTTTGAGAGCATTGAAGAGTGCTGTTTCCAAATTACAATCAAAGTATGTACATTATGAGTATCACGATTAAATTATTAGTGAAGGAATTCTTAGAAGAGGAAATATTCTTGGTTATAAGTACGATTTAAAACATAAAAATAGTTTATTCAACAAGTTTTTCGTTTTCTCGTCTTTTTCATAACGCCGAGAATGGATTTTCAAGAACCATTATCATCATTACGAAAACATTTAACGCTATTTAAAAACCATACAATTTTTTATAAACGGATTGTTTCTTCCTTTCTAAATGTAAAAATAATTTTTAATCTTTCCGCTATTTTTTCCCTTCTTCGTAAAAAAATTACGATATTTCCCCCTTTTTAGCTTTTTTTGCGCTGATCCCTGCAAGTCTTAAAAACTTTAAACTGATAACTTTGTAATATTTCACCAATAAATGATAAATATTCGAGTCTTGAATAAAAGATACCTAAATTGATAATCAAAGAGAATTTACTTCAAGACTACTTTTTTATCAGTCTATTCTTAATCTAATCGCAAAGTTGGCACCACTTGAAAATATGTATCTAAAGTAAGTTTCATTGTATATTATCTCTGAAACCATGACTAATGTGGCTACTTTACATTCCACTGTATATATCAGTATTAAGTACATACGTGTGCAAATGTCTGTTGAAATAAATTGTTTATTCATTTATTTATACAATGTAAATACTCACGGCAAGCAATGTTGGTCATGTGGCATTTTTTTGATGGCACCCAAAGGTTTGAGGAGCCAGTGTCGAAAAGAATACTAAATTTTTGTGGAGGATTTCCAATGGTAATGACGCCATAATATTGAGCATCCAAATAGTTGGAAAGAGGTTCTGGTGTCAAATCTCCATAACGAATTCGTACTAGATTTACATCAGTACCAACTTCCTGCAGAAGCCTTCTGGGAGTTTTCGCTTTATAGACAGGAATCCTTAAAAAATAATTACACATAATCTTAGTATAAAGGATATCAAAGTTATATTTTAATTTCTATCGACAATTTTTGAAGCATTTTTACGAAGATTGAATCTAATTAAACTTGTGGGTTTCGATTGAACTTAATTATTTATAACTGATCAATAATTCTTGTGAATAAAGAAAAAGTCAGCCGCGGTAGTTTAAAATCGTCTGCGGAATCGACACCCTGCAATGCAAATAAAAGTACAATTTAAATCATTTTTCCATGTCTGATGCTGTTTTAGTTTCAGGGTGGACATTTTAATGAAGGAAAAAATTCCCGGCTATTTCCTGGTTCGCAAAAATTTTGTATGGCACTGAAACTAAAAAATTTGAACTCTTATAGCTGAATTTTTTTCATTTGAAGTAATCCAATCTGAAGATCAAATTAAAACACTCATCTTTTGAATTTTAAACTTGAAGCTTAAATTCTTTTACATTCAAACTCTCAATATAATTTTGAATTAAATGCTGTTAAACTGCAAACATTTTAATTTTTAACTTTTCTAAATCGATCAGTCTAAATATTTCTAGTTAAAAGGTCTAAATCTAGGCTATCATTTGTGATGCTTTAATTTTCAAAATTATTCAATGAATTTGTAAATGTTCAAAATTATACTATTTTAAGCAATTTTAAGTAAGAAACATTAAAAATTGCACGATTTTAAATTTTCTTTTAAATAAACACTTTTTTAATTAGAAGTTAAATTTTTTAATTGTCAGTTGTATTAAATCAACAATGGTTCAATTGTCATTTATACATCAAAATTTAACACTTTCACATAAAAATTAAAATTGGAACAATGAAAATTGTAACATTACAATTTTTAATTAATACTGAAATGTTGACGCTTCAAGGCAAACAATTCAGTTTCAAATTGTACAGTCTTTAATATTTAATTGAAAATTGAATAAAAGTATTTAATTATAAACCTATTATTCAATTTTTTATACTTGAACTACAGTTCAAATAAAAAAATCATTGGTTAATTTATATTTACAGTTGATCAACTTAAAATGTTTTTCATCACAAATTTTGCAATTCCAAACGCTTTTAGTTTTTAATTGTTTAATAAGGAAATGACCAGAGTTGGGATTTTTTTCAAATCTCATCAACTTCCTATGGTAGAGTCAATTGGATGACTTAATTTGCCTAAACATTATTTGCCAATAGCAGCCCGTTTATGAAAAAGTCGAATTTCTCCATTTTTTTAAGGGATTGAAGTATTTATTAAATTCTTATGTAAAATTACGTAAATTTAACATTTTTTACATCTGTTTTTAATACAAAAATTCTTTGTTTTCTTAAATTTTCAAAATTTCCAGAATAACGCAAATTTTTTATTAACAACAAGTGCTACAAATGTTATATTTACATAATTTTACATGAGAATTAAATGAATGAAATTTTCAAACCATGCAATTTTTTCTTATTAACATGTATTTGTTCGTAAACGGGTCGCCATTGGCAAATCACGTTTTGGCAAAATAATCATCCAATGGACTCTTAGGGGGGAATTTATGCGATTTATAAAAATTCCAACTCTGATAACCACCTTGTAAGTCTTCACAATTGCATTTTAAAATGAAAATGAAGTCCCAAAAAGGAAAATTTTTTAAGTAGTCGATTTTTGTATTACGCATTGTAAACTGAATGATTTCATAATTGAAAAAGTTTAAAAATGAACTTAACATTAAAAACGAAATTGAAATAAAAACTTATTCTAAATTGCATTAAATCATGTGAGTGGATCGATGTTTCTTCTAAAAATTTATAAAATTCCTGGTAAAAAAATAATTCTTATATTTTTAAATAGTTTTTTTGCTCTTGATAGTACGTATACTCTTCTTGAAAAACTTCAGTGATATCACCTTGGCACTAAGCAATTTTGGCGAAATTGATGCAGGCGATCAATTTAATTGATAACAGATTGATTAGAGAGTTCAACGTTCATTTGGATAATACAATGAATCACAATTTATATTATGAGTAACGATTTTATATCACTCATCGCTTTCTTAAACCACATACTTTTAATTTGTATTCAATATTTGCTCTGCATATTTCATTCAAGACTTGAACAAAGGACTATTGATTAAAAACTGACGATTTCTAAAAATACAAAATCGATATTTCTTGTTCTTCTGAGCAAAAAAAAGAAGATGAGGAAAAAAGAGATTTTATTTTACCATACGATTATTGTGAGTCGTTTATTTATGTAACACTCATAAAAACAATAGCATTGCTATTTTACTGCTTATTAAATTATTTGAAAATTATTATATTTACCAAATTATTTTGATAAAAAAAGTCGAAAAAAAATCAAAATGTCCGAAAAGGATTAAAAATTAAAAATAAATGTTTTCAATGTTGCATACAGAGATTCAAAAGTTAGAAATTCGGAATCTACAAGTTTCGACGATTTCAAATACCTAAAAATATTCCTAAAAGGATTAAAATTAGGATTAATATAATCTATCTCATAAAGAGAAAGAGATATATATCAAAAGGGACATTTTCAGACTCACCTTTAGAGTCCCTTGTCTATATGTAAGTATTGATAATTAAATTTTCTCACGAGCTCTGACTTCTGACGAGTTGCGCCGAGAAACGTAACAAAAGTTGACACAAATATTCAGAAGTCCTGACTTTTTTTAGTAAGGGATAGTAATTTTAGCAATAAAGAAAAATAATTAACAATTTGAAGTAAACAAAATTGTACTATTTTAGGCAATTTTTCTTGAAATAAAATTACACAGAGATTTATGCAAAGTGGTTAGCTGAGACCCGGAAAATTACCCGAATTACCCTTTGGATATTTCTATTTACTTTCAAATACAAAAATTTGGAGCACTCTCTTCTTATAAAAGTAAATGCGCCGCACAATAATTGATAGAAACTCTGAAAGGTTGTATCATGATGAGAAAGTAAAATGTCAAGATTTTGAGAAAAATAAAAGATAATGAAACATATTTTACTTAAAAAGCTTTAGGTATGCTTAGGAAAACGGAGCATTCTAGACAAACGGACTTCTTACCTGAGTAATTCGGCGTTTGTCGCAACCACAATGAAAAACAGAGAAATAATGAAGCGTAACATTTTCGGTGAAATGACTACAATTACTTAAAACCTAATAATTCACAAGCATCGGCAATTTGCGTTTTATACGTGCAGACTGGAACCATAAACAACTGATTAGATTTTCTCGCTACACTTGAGCTTTGAGCATCTTCTACTGCGAAATCACGGTTAGGTCCCGCTGACTGTGCTGTTTTGTGATGACTGCGTCTGACACCACTGAACAGGGCCGACATTCTCGGGTGTAAAAAGAGGGATCTTATGATAATAAATTCGTCCTAAAAGTATAACTAATTTTTGGCCCAAAAATCCAACTGTTTTGATGAATTTTTGGATAGATAATTCGCACTTTGATTAAAAATGCATCTTTTGGTAGAAAAGTCATGTTTTTAGTTTGAAGTTAATTAATTTAAATTAAAAAGTCTGTGATTATAATTTTGGTTGAAAATCATCTCTTTTGGTTAAAAATTTAATTATTTTGATGAAAATTCAACTATTTTGTTAAAAAGTTATTGTTTGGTCGAAATTTGAACGAGTTTGTAAAAATCAATTTTTTTTTTGGTTGAAGAATCTTCTTGCGTGAAAATTTAACTATTTTATTGTTAATTATTATTATTTTTTTAATTCAACTATTTCTTGACTGAGAAATCTTTCTTAGATGCAAATTTGTATTTTTAGTGTGAAAATCCATCTCTTTTGGTTAAAAATGCAACAGTTTGGTTGAAAATTAATCTTTTTTGGTTAATGATTAAACTACTTTGTTAAAAATTGTTCTTTTTTGTTTGTTTGTTGAATTGAACTGTTTTTCATTTATAATTGACATTCTTTTTGGGTTGAAAATGAACTTTTTTGTTGAAAATTCATATTTTCGGATTAAAAATTAAGCGAATTTGTTGAAAATGCATCTATTTGGGTTGAAAATGTAACTATAATTTGTAAACAAAATTCAAACAATTTAACTGAAAGTTAAATTACTTTGGTAAACATTTATTTGTCTGGTTGAAGATTCATTTCTTTCATTGAAAATTCGTTCTAATTTTGGTAGAAAAATAATTTTGTAACTGAAGATTTAATTACTTCATTTTTGGTTGAAACTATATCTTTTTGTATTGGAAATTAACTTTTTTGTTGAAAAATTATATTTTTGGGATGAAAATTTAAATGTTTTGTATAAAATTCGTCTTTTTCACTTGAAATTTCAATATTTAGAATTAAAATATAATAATTATTATTATATATTATATATTTCGATAGAAAATTCTACTATTTGATTGAAAATGCAACTGTTTGATTAAAAATTGACTTATTTGTTGGAAATTCATATTTTAGGGTTGAAAATTCAACTGTTTTATAGGAAATTCATCTTTTGGCTTGAAAATTAAATAATTTTATAGAAACTTAAACGACTTCTATAAAAATTAACTTTTTTGTTGAAAACTCATGTGCAGGAATTCTGACAATGACCCAAGAGAAAATATTCTCTAGTCAAAATAACAATTAAGATTGATTCAACTTATTGTTAACATTTTCATATTTAGCGAATTAGATTATTTACAGTATTATTTCCTGTTATTTATGCCAAAGTTTCAGAAACATTCGAAATTTTCACAATATATTTAATTCAATTTGTAACGCTTTGAATTCCTATCGGTTTAAGTAAAAATGTTGCATTTTCAACAAAATAATTGATAATAAATAATAAAATAACAAATAATATTTTATATTTGAAGCGTGGCAGTACAAAACTAGATAACCAACCTTTTTCCGAAAATGGGTTTATTGCATAAAAAATTCTTTAAGCCTTCTGAGTACACCGTTCATTTTTCCCCGTGTTGAGTACACTGTGGGTTACGCTAACCCGCCAACTTTGTGGGCGTATATCTCCAAATATATTCGACCAATTTCAACGTCCTTTTTCATTAATCGAAAGGAAATACAGTCAGGATTATGATAATGCTTGTTAGAATAATAATAAAAATCAATTCGAACAAAAGGATTTTTAAAAATTAAATTTTTTCAAGAAAATGTTCTTTTTTTAAATGCATTTTGAGGAAAAATACGCTAAAATAAGTTTTCAGGTGTTGAATAGACAACTGAATATTTGAACTTCAAGTAGCTATGGTTCGTTTTTTCTTCTATTTCAAAAATTATATTTTTTGGCGACATGAAAATGTGTAACTTTTCGATATCACAAAAATGAGGCTTGTACCAATAAAAATACATCAGAAAAAACTTAATATGATCAAAGATTTAAAAAAAAATGAACTACAGAATTAAAAAATGGTCATGATTGATTTTTTTAATGCATTTTGATTAGCAGCTAGATTTTGATTCCTCATTCCCATCCATTTTTTTCTAGTATATTCTTTTCAGTACATACACTTTGTGTTCAATATTTTATTTTCTGGCTGAAAAGTCAACGATTTTATAGAAGATTCAACTATTTACTTGAAAATTAACTTTTTTGTTAAAAATTCATATTTTTTGCTTGAAAATTCAAATGTTTTATAGAAAATTCGTCTTTTGGGAAAAAAATCATTAATTTATTTGAAATTTGTTGTTTCGACTGAAGAATCTTATTTAGCTCAAATATAAACTATTACATTTTTTGCTGTGAATTCATCTTTTTCTGGTTAAAATTCAACTACATGGTTGAAAATTGAACTGATTTGTAAAAAATGAATTTTTGTTGTTGAAGATTCATAATTTTAGTTGAAAATTAATTTTTATGTTTGAAAATTCGTCTTTTTGGTTCAACTATCTGAGTAGACAATTCAACTATTTGATTGGAAATTAACTTTTTTTTTGAATACTCATATTTTTCTTTTGGAAATTCAAGTGTTTTGTAGAAAATTCATCTTGTTGGGTTGAAAATTAAATTTCATTGATTGCCAACATGTTCTGATTGATATTAAATTTTCTACTTTATACGTATTTTGTAACGTTCAGTACACCGTGGCAAATATATTCTTCTTCTTCTTCTTCTTCTAATTCCTTAAGCGAGCTTAAGGTTTACATTGGCAACGTACTCTAGCATTGAAGCTTTAAATCGGTCCGGGAGGGGCCTCGACCCAGGGATCCAGAAGGCCCGTGTTAGCTAGGCTCTTTCACCCTTCTACCATATTGTGATCATGCATACCAGGAGAGCCCGTTTATAGGCATCCTTTTCCTCTCACCCAGGAGAGACCGTTTATAGTCCTCTCTACTAATAAAAAACAAATCAAATCAGTGAAAATTTTTTTTTTTTCCATTTCATTCTGGTTAAACATTTTAGAGTATTCTTAAATATTCGTAATTAATAAAGGAGTACTTAAAAATATTAAAATTTGTCGAAAATTTAGTGAGATAAAATGTCTCTCCTGCTTTTTGTTAGGTAAAATATATACTTGAACAAAAACGTATTATGCAAATAATTTTAAAATTATTTGAACAAATTATTTTATTGTTATCATTGATTAAATAACTCATAAAGTCTATAAAATACGTTCATTTCGCGAGTTAACTGAAAAAAACAAATCTTTAAACAAATTAAACTATTTTTAGACAATTGAATATAAGTTAACAAATGACTGGGTATTCTTGAATTACCGAAATGATTTTTTTTCACTTTTGAAAAGCGTTGAAAAATTGCAATATTCCGTTAAATTAAAATTTGTCACTTATGGGGTTTTCTTTGGGGACCCATAAGAGTGTCTTACAATTACTTAACCTCAGAAAATTTGTGATTGATTCTTATTCTCTCACGAATTCTGAACAATATACTGTTAATTAAATGGGAAACATCATGGTCTTTCCGTCAACCCTAAATATTAACCGATTTGGCTCAAATATGGATATTTTCTTTCGGCATGCAAACAAAAGCAGGGGGGGGGGTGAGGCCAGAGAAATTCGAAAAAAAATCCACTCTATATAAATAAGAACCACTCTAGTGTCCACACTATACCCGTTATGTTCCAGCTGCTGCTTCAATTTTGCCACGACGGATGGAAGACCATAAGCTGATTGGCCGGAAATCTTTTGCAGCAGTGTAAACCTCCTTCCCAGGTTTGGCAATGAAGGCCGCTCTACCATCCTTCTATGCCGATGGCACGTGTTTTAGGGCAATGTTACCCTAAATAGTTCCATCAGTGGAGGGACGACGAAATTCATTTTTTTTTAAAGCGCTTGTTAGACTCCAGCCGTCCCTGGTGAATCGAGGGGACAGAAGGACCCTATGGTCATTATGTGAAAGCAAAAATCAATCACAAAAGGAATTGAAAGAGATAAACAGAAAAGCCTGTTGTACAGAAACCTGGCCGTAAGTTCGTTAACTTATTTTATGTATGAAAGTATTAATAAGCGTTATAATTTTGCACACAGTAAGATTCTCCAGTGCAAACCTGTCCCACAGAACCAGCAAAAGATAAAGTTCACATCGATTCCAGGTGAAAGCTTCGCTGCAAAAAAAATAAACCTTGCCAATTAAACTTAAAACGAATCTATGTGGATACGTCATAGACCAAGTAACAGTTCGAACAATGGGCTGCCAGAGAGAAATCTGCACCAAAGAAGTCGAAGACCGTTCTTTCAGCCGGGAAGGTTATGAAGACTGTCTTTTGGGATTCGCAAGTAATATTCTTCATTGATTATTTGGAAATAATTATTTGGACTATGATCCAAAATGTATAGTATATGTTGTGATGGAAATTATTTAGAAAGTATACACTGTGTGATTACAGTACCTTAGAGCAAGGAAATTCCTCGAGAGCATAAACTCTGTTTTAGGTATTTGTAATATAGTCATCGAACCCGAGACTATAAAAGTAGAATATGTTGTTCTCAGTGTAAAAGACCTCATCATACTTTAGTGCATACCGAGAAATTGTCTCCAAATTCTTCTAAAAAATCGTCTGGCAAAATAAATTCTAACAAAAACCACGGAGCACATTTTAATTCTGCTGCGTCAACTAGCAATGTAATACTATCTCTACTAATTCTTCTGTCAAACTGACCGAGATGTTTTCAGAAAAAGGAAAAATTGTTAGTTACCACTAAAGTCGTTATTTGCAAGCACAATAAAAGAGAAATCATTCTCCCAGAATTTTAGAATTAAGGCTGTGATACTACGTTTATCTCTGAATCTTTAGTGCAATATCTAATGCAAAAGTAACTGCCTCCACAAATGTTCTGATTGTGGTATCAAGGATTCTACGCGTTTGAGTAGTAAACACATTGATTTCCTAATCGGTGCAGATTATTATGGTTCATTTAAAGGACCTCCTGGTTCTCTTACAACACAAAATACAGACTTTGAATGGATGTTTGAACACATTTTAATGTTGGAACACAGTTTAATGGCATTCAATAAGAAAAGAAAATATAGCAGCGTAATCAGTATAAATAATGCATTCAAATACTGAATGTCAGTTTTGTACATTAAGTTGCTAATTCCACGCGTTTTTGAGAAAATATCAATAAACAGAACAAACTAGATAGTAAAAATATAAATAATTATGGTTTTTTTGTCATTGTTCAATTCAAATAACAAATTGGTGAATCTTTTTTTTCAATCTGGCTCGACAGACCTCTTTAAAAGTTTATTAGCTTAAATTTAAATAAAAATTAAAAACGTGAAGAAATACGACCTCTGAAACTTTTTAAACCCCAATATCTTGTTTTGAAACACTGTGTGTTACCATGTAGATAACTTCCGACGTTAATGATTTATTGACGGTTTAATCTAATTACTAGTTATATGTAAGGTTCTGATCAAAATTCGGATCACAAAAATATATTTTTTTTTTTCATTTTCCTTATTGAATTAATAGCGCAGATGATTGTGGTTTTAACGAGGATTTACATGCTCTATTATAAAATCGTTCATGATGTCGCTGCGGGGACCTGCTGGAGTGTCACGCAATTCTTCTGGGCTCAATGCGGTGAGCGTGCAGCTTTTTATGTTTACTTTAATACGTCTTACTTTAGCTTTAATAAATGCATACATTCCAGCAAGAGCATTATGAGTCTCCAATATTGCAAATACATCACCACCGGCTGTTGATAATACAATTCGTTCTTGGATTGGCATAAGGGCAAACGTAGCCTCTCCTGTTTTGAGTCTGATTGATTTATTTGCAGGAATTGTGTATTTTCGAAGTTCGAATATTCTGTGCGGATTCGAACGGCAAATAAGCCGAATAGTTTCAAGATATTCTATTCCACATCCTTGTCCGTCAGGAGAAGGAAGCCTTATATTAAGAGCCATGGACTTGGCAGAAGAAACACTGGACTCGGCAGGCGGCGACCTGGACCTGGTACGAATAGGAGACTCGGCAGGAGAAACAGACCTCTCAGGTGAATGACTTCTTTTAGAAGAAGAAGATACGCAACGAAGAACACCAGGATTCGGTGTGCCACCGGGTAAGGATTCAAAATGTGAATTTACATCTGCAATAAGAAAAAAAAGGTTACATTTTTTATTAGATATGTCGGTATTTCCACCAGGCCGAAAGTTTTCAACAGAATTTTAGAGAATTCCACATGATTTAAGGGATGTTATAGGTCCTCCAAGTATTTCAAAGACTTTAAAGGATTTTACAAATTTCAAAAGATTTCTAGAGATCAGGCATTACATTTAATTTCTTTTATAATCAAATGATTTCAAAGATTTCAGAGTTGAAAATAAAGTAAATTTCAAGGGTTAAAAGGCTTCACAGGACTACTGCGGATATTAACATATTTAGAGGCCAATGATCTCAGGCTTAGTTAAATACCTAGGAGTGGTCCTAGATAGCAAACCAAACTGAGCGAAGCATCAAGAGACCCAGTACAAAAAGTTTGTGATGCAATTTTTGATGTGCAGAAGAGCCTTTGGTTTGACATGAGGTCTATGGCATAAAAGGATTGCATGGCTCAACTATGCTGTTCTCAAACCAAGGCTCGTATACGCGGCCGTGGTATTGTGGCCGCCGTGAATCTCAAAACGACGTAGGAGAGACTTTGACAATTACAAACTCCATATTTGAGGAGCGTGACGGGAGCAATGAGGTCTGCGCCTACAGCGGCGATAGGATGCATGCTGTGTGAAGAGCCCATGCACTTGGCGATAATCGCCTGGGCAGCTCACGCGTTAGGCCGCATAGCAAGAGCAAATACATATAATTAGGGGATTAAACACACTAGTATCTCAAGTGATATCAGTTTACTGCCAATTCCAGAAATGAGGCAAGACAGAGTAACAAAACGCTTTAACTTCACCAAGACTTTCCGCGTCTGTATACCAAGCAGGGATATATGGAAAGCAAATGGTAACCCGCTCCTCGAGGGGGAAATCTGACACACAGACGGCTTCAAAGTAGAGGAAGAGCGGCAGAAACAAGAATCTATGTCAGCACAGAAAGGAAGGGATATGTATCCCACTTGAGCGGCATGCTACCGTCTTGCAGGCGGAGGTCCTGGCCGTCCTCCGCTGTGCTAAAAGGCAGCACAAGATTATAGTCTGCTTGGACAGCCAAGCGACATTAACTGCTCTTGAAAAACGAGACATAACATTTGAGCTAATTTACTAATGTGAGATGGCTTTAAGCCAACTGGCAGAACAGAACGTGACGCCCATATGGGTTCTGGGTGATACAGGAATCAAGGGTATTTGTATTTATTTATGAAAAGTCGCTAGGGCCAAATAACCATATAAGGAACAGGTGATACATATTACAATTAAAATGTGACGGCCATCGATTTAACGATTGAAGTCAAAAATAGGTACTTCAGTAGAGTGAATAAATAAACTATAATACATATAATTAGATGTGGGCTACTGACAGATGCATATATACGGAAATATACATACTTAACAGTAAATACATTCTTGCACACACTAATATATATTTAAATTTGAGGATTCAAGTGTGACCAATGTGTGATTTAGAGGGACTGACTGAATTTTTAATACTGTTTTCCTTTCACAGAGTTCGGAATGTGTCGGTTGATTTTTGTGAATGAAATGGAAGAGTTTAAGAAGATAGTGCGGAGCTTCATTACTGAATAGGCTATAAAATAAATTCCCCATGGAAAATTGTATTCTTTTAGCGACGTTAAGAAGTCCTGTTCTTTCTCTATACTGAGTAATATGTTCACTTTTGGGGATGTTATAGATGAACCGAATGCAAGCATTAAGCGTACGCTCAAGCATGGCATTCAGCTCATCAGTAATATCGTCCTATACCACAAAGCCGTAGTCAAAGAAAGGAAGGATGAGACTTTTAACTAGGAGCATACGCTTTGAAGTAAGAAGTCATTCTTTATTCCTGTTGAGCTGTCCGGAACTTGTTCATTCCAAGTAAGAAAATGATTAAGATTATAGCCTAAATCTTTCACATATTCCATAAAGAAGATGAGACGTCCATCTATCAAGAAAGGAGGTAGGTTTGTAGGTTTTGAGTGATGGAGAGGAAGAAAGTCCTAGGATTATAGCCGTAGTTTTAGAAGAGTTAAGAGTGAGGACACTTGTCAAGGCCTTCTGCACCACGAGATCAATATTCGCAACGAAAAAGCAGACAGAAAAAACAGAATGCGGCAGGTGGTTGCTATCCTGAGCTTCACCAAGATGTTTGGAATCAACTACTGAGATGAACTGTTAAGGGCTTATCACAATGGGCTTCAGAGTCTGAGTTCCAGAGGGTCTCTGCTGGGCCCCCCGCTCGTTAAAAAACTAACTAATAAAAACGAAAGTGTAATAATTTTGCCATATATCTGAAAAGCAAATGACTATTATCATTGCAAAAATTCGTTCAAAATGTTTACAAAACTGTTGTTTGTCACTTTGTCTTACGTATAATGATAGAAAAAAGTCCACAACAGTTTTTGCGGAAGATGTGGCTAATGACACTATTTCACAACATTTCAGTGACCAATTGTTGTTAATTTCATCAAATATAAATTATTTACTACTTTTAACGCATAACTTACTATCCTAATTTGAATCTCCATAACATTTGATATCCATCTGTGTATTTTAGAATATTTTAAGTTGTTTGATGCAGAGACTTTTTACAGATATGTTTTTACTTATATAATAGTGAAAAGCACAAAGACCGGGAGTTTTTTCAAATTTTGAAATTTTCTGGTTATTTATTGTTTCACATCTTCAGTTTTTTATGATTACGTAGCCCCGGACAGAAACCCATATAGTATAGCTCGGGAGTCCGTCCATCCGTCTATCCATCTGTCTTACTTTTTTCCAAAGAGTGGAAGTGAGGGAAGGAAAATGTAGCGGGAGTAGGAGAGAGCAAGTATGGGAGGGGGAAGTTTGAACGTCTTAATTAACTTTTTTCATGCATCTTTTTATAGTACTATTATCATAAATTATATTTACCACTAAAATTAAAGATGATTCACAAGGTGAAGACCAGAGTATAAACGACCCTCATTTTGTCCAAGTAGAGAAGGAACTGATTTATGTATTAATGAAGAATTTGATTAACAATGTATTCTGCTGTTCAAGTTAGATTTAGTAGCACTATAAGAGAGCTTTCTGTTTGATGAAATAAGGCAATGTAATTACTTACTGTTATTTTATTATGATTTGCGATAATAATATCAAGTTTTTATAATACAATCAATCATTTTGATATCTCATCCTTTGTACACGAAAGTGCCCTATGTGTAGAGAATTACCGTCATCCAAACTTATATCAAACTTATTTTTCAACGATATTTACTTTTAATTAGAGTCAGTTCCAAAGAAAAAACATTAAATTACGTCATTCGTTTTAGTTGAGGTACACAATTCGATAAAATCTTAAATAGAAGAAAAAACTTCTCATGTCATTTATGTACAGGAGTTTTTTTTTATCTTGAGACATCGAAATATTTCAAGAAATACGCATCCAACAAAAAAAATGTCTGTAATAAAAACTTTTCATTTTTGAGGGGGGAAAGCGACTCCGTGAAAATTACCCCATCCCCTGGGTCGGGAGTTGGTTAACTTCAAAATTTAAAATGGGAACTTACCTTCCAACATAGCTTGAAGGCCTAAGCATGGAAGTGCGACAGAACATGTAGTTTTAACAAGGTCGAGTTTCATACAAATAAAATATAAAAATAGTAAAATCTTACTAAAAAAATCAAAACATCCAATTTTAACATATAATTCCAAAAGATGTCTAGAATTTTTAATTAGAAGTGTGACAGTGCAGGACTAGATAACCAACATCTTTCTGAACATAGGTCTATTGCATAGAAAATTCATAAAAAATCAAACACACGCTGTGTTAAAAGGATTCTTTCAAATTCTCAATGTTAGTATTGTAATAAAAAATAATTTTAACTCACATTTTAGTTCAAATTTTATCTTAACATCTCAGCATAGTAATAATTTTTTTCTTGGCTTCTGTATCGATATTTCTTGAAATTATTATTGTTTCTGAAAAAAATCTCTTTTCTATAGGATTTTCAGCAGAAATTGACTGTCATCACATTAAATTTAGATTTTTTCTGAATAGAACAATTTTCAGGTATCAACCATTTATCATTCTTATTCAGAAAATTTTAGACGATCTACTCTAAATTGATTAACATTTTTAGATCAAGTTTTTTTCATCCGCATTCAGGAACTCAATATCACAGTATCTCAGAAGTGGACTTCTGCCTTATCTTTAAATAGTGATTTCGATTTTATAGAATGTTTTTTCGTTCTCCTGAATAATTCTGATTCTGTTCTGATCTAGTTTTGTACTGCCATACTTCATTTATTAAATAAGAAAAAGTACAGGAACTTCGAAAGTATATTAAAATGCGAAAAAGGAAATCTTGGCAAGATTATTATTATTAAAAAATGGAGGAATTCTCATCAAGATTTCGTTTTCCTTCTTACTGATACACTCTCAAAGTTTCCAGAATTGTTGAGGTTATCACCTATTTCAGTTATTTATAACTTCTTTTAATATCAATAAAAAAAATTTTGTCTTCTGCAGGTTGATACTCAAAAAAATTGAATTAATTGTTGACCTTCATTTATAAAAAGGAACGATTATGTAACAAAAAGCTTCATTTTTTGCTTAAAAAGTTTTACACTTTTGACTAACGAAATATTTTACTCAAAATTTATAAGACATTTCGAAGAATTTATATGGACATTATGATAACTTTTTCATGAATTAAATTATAAAGAGAATGATTATATAATCAAGTAATGAAATTCAAAGATAAGTGAAACGAATAAAAGGCTTATAAGAGATAAAAATGATACACAACAAGAGAATATCACAGTCAGTGGTATTTGTATTTGAGATAAAAAACTACGATTTTCAAATAAATTACAACACAGATATTAATAATTATATAAAATGTAAAATTCCAAGATCCGAGTAGGCGAAAATGATCTATACATGTAATTTATAGAATTATTCGATTTGCCGAATTGGAATTTCGCAGCCGAAGGTTGTTTATATCTAGAAGGTGGAATGGGTCATCGGGTCAGACGAGCTACTTGGTAGAAACTGAGCTCCATGCTGCCGTGGAAAAATTTGAGAAGCAGCTTAAATAAAGTGGGTATGTGATGGACACCTTCTTGAACATAGAGGGTGCCTTTAGGAATACCTCTCCAGCAGTCATCTTTCGAGAGGCTTCAAGGTGTGTCGTACCAAACCATCTATTGAGCTGGTTAGGAAGCATGCTACCTGTCGGATACACGGATGACTTTGTAATCCGAATCTGGGAGCTCATCTGGAAACATTGATGGGTCTTACAGGATCAGCGTTTCGCATAGTTGAGCTCTGGTGTGACAACGTAGGGTTCTCAGTAAATCCGGAAAACACCAGCATGGTAATTTTAAAGCGAAAATACAAATTGTCGAAAGTTGACGCCTCTGCATTCCATGGTAAAATGCCGATGATCTCAAACTCAGTTAAATACCTAGGAGTAATCCTGGGTAGCCAAATAAATGGGGCGAAGCATCTGGAGACGCAGTACAGAAAGTTTGTCATGACATTTTGAATGTGCAGTACAGCCTTTGGTTTGACATGGGGTCTATGGCATAAAATGTTTTCATGTCTCAACCCCGCTGCCCTTAAACTTCCTGCGCTGGGCCGCCTGGCAAGAGAAAATAGATAGACTTGAGGACTAGACACACTAGGCTCACAAGTGACATCAGTACACTGCCAATTCTAGAAATGAGGCAAGGCAGAATAACAAAATGCTTCAACTTCATGAAGACTTTCTGCGTCTGCATACCAAGCAGGAATATGTGGAAAGTAAACAATAACCCGCTCCTTCAAGGGGAAATCTGGTACATAGACAGCTTCAAAGTAGAGGGGACAGAAGCAAGTATCTATGACGGCACGGAAAGAAAAGGGATGCGAATCCCTCTTGGGCGGCATGCCACCATCTTTCGGGCAGAGGTCCTAACCGTGCTTTGCTGTTCTGAGACATTAACGGAGGAAAACGTTGCTGAAAGGCAAATTAAAATCTGCTTGGACGGCCAAGCGACATTAACTACAGTTGAAAAACCAGACATAACATCAGGGCTGGTTTGGGAATGTAAGATGGCATTAAACCAACTAGCAGAAAAGGACAACATGAACCTCATATGGGTTTCGGATGATATAGGGATCAATCGTAACGAAAAATCGCATCAACTGGTGAAAAGCGGCACATAAATTCAATACATAGGCTACACGTAAAGGATGGACAGAGCCAGGGAAATCCTGAAATTCCTTAACAGAGGCATGAGGATAGTGGTTCAGATGCTCCCAGGATACAACAGCTTGAACTATCACATGCACAAAATGGGTTTCAGCCCCACGATGGAGTGCAGCAATACGTCAGAGATGACGAAATGTCCCTGCATGTCTTATGTAAGTGCGGCCCATTTCATGGAACCCGAGGAAATTATAACAATGTCTGAAAAGCAAATAACAAATATCTTTGGAAAAATGCATTCGAAATTCTTTACATTTTTTTGTTTGTCACATTGTCTCACGACTAATGATAACAAGAAGTCAAAAACAGTTTTTGCCTCACGCAAGTGTTTATAGAAGCTAATGAGTGGGCTTTCAAAATCAGGAATCTATAACCTGATGTGGCGAACGGTAAAGCCAATGACTCTATTTCACAACATTTCAATCGCCAATTATACTTAATTTCTTTAGAAATAAATTGTTTACTACTTTTAATGCTTAACTTACTATGGTAATTTCAATCTTCATAACATTTATTACCCATTTGTGTATTTTAAAATTTCGTTCTACGCTTTTAGTTTTTTCTTAAAATTTTTAAACTCGAAAAATGCTTCAAGTGGCCAACCATTGTACCCATTATCCTAATCAGTTTGAATGACTCAATGAGCTTTTTCATGAAAAATAATTTAAAATAATTATCTTTTTTATTCATCCTTTTTTTTATTTTGTAGGCACGCGGGACCTATTTAGACTGATTTTTATTTCATTCAAATAGAAGCAGTCTAAAAATATACTTCTAATATATATATATATATTTATTCATTTATATTTTTTCACAGAAGAATACTACATTTGTTTGAGCAGAATATTCAAATTGTGATACAATTTTTGTGAAGCCAAGCTTTTGTAATTTCTCGGGTGGAATTATTACGGTGGGCAAATTCTTTTTTTACGGCAAGTATACTTCTTTTTCATTATAAATATGTTACTTAAATTATATTCACCAATAGAATTAAGACTGATTGACAAGGTGAAGGCCAAATTGTAAACGGCCCTCATTTTGTCCAAGCAGAGAAGGAACTGATTTATGCCTTATTGAAAATTATGTATAATATATGGGTAATTCTGCACATACAGGGTACTCTTGAAATAAGATAATTTTTCACCTAATTTGTTTCAGAAATGTATTCTGCAGTTTAGGTTAGATTTAGTAGCACTAAAGAAGGCTTCCTGTTTACTAAAACAAAGCACTGTAATTAAATGTTCAAAAATAAGAAAGAGAAAGACACACAATAAACACAAAGAAAATGAAATAATATTATATTTTCGGATTTTCATATCTCCGTATATAAACTAAAATAATTAATATGAAACCTATGCTTTTATTACTTCTTGAGATTTTTATTACCATCAGGCAGATATTGAAAATTAGTTCATTATATATTTCTTATTGAGCTGTAAAATATGCTTCCGGCATGTGTAAAAAGGCTGCAAAGGAATTTTTCGGGCACTTATTGTTATTTCTTTATGATTTGCGATAACAATATCAATTTTCTACAATACAATTAATAATTTGGATATCTTATCCCTTTATAATTAGAGTCAGTCTGAAAGGTAAACATTTAATTATCAAATTCGTTCACGTGGAGGTACACAAGTCGATAAATTCTTGAATATAAAAAAAATTCTTGTGTGATATGTGTACCCTCTTCAAAAAATGACAAATATCTGTACTAAATTCTTTGCTGTCTAATATGTATAGAAGTAGCTTATCAGACTTAATAAAATCCAGAAAATTCTGGTTTTCAGTAAGTTCAAATTCGAAAGAATTGAATTTATTTTTGACCTTCGCTTATGGGAAAGAATGATTATGATAATGAGTTAACGCGCCATACAAATCTATAACTTTGGAATGCGATTTAGGATACCTGACGGACAAAATATTTTTGCTCTAGCTATAATACGTTATCATAATGGTAGCTCCAGTAAATTGAGTTCTTCTCGTTCTTGACAATTAACTCTATCTCTTTTGGAGCTTTCGGTAGGACAGGGTCAGGGCATACACCGTAAGAGCGAAAAAGATGGTAGTACCTTTTCCCCAATATAAAGAAATGGCTGGCGAGAAGGAAATTCTATTCAAACGAGGAGGTTATTGCGGAAATGAATCCCTATTACGCAGGCATGGACATAGGATGTCGGAAAGTTTCCATAAAGATGTCGTAACGATGTCGTAAAGACGTCGTCAAATTTGGTGTAAACCAGGTAGTTTTCTTTTTCGCACAACATTTTGTGAGATAATACCAACGAAGTCCTTATGGTTCTCAAAAATTTAGGCTGCGCTACTGACAAGTGGGATCACATATTGAATTTCTCGCTTTTATACAAATAAAAATTATAAAACATTATGTAGTCGAGTGAAAGGAAAATTTCTCTTAAATCCAATATATGTCTATTTTACTAAATTTTCTGAGACTTGAATTCGCACTTTAGAAGCTCTTAATATATTCAAACAAGGATACAAAAATCTAAATAATGCGAATTCTTCTGCATTAAGAATATGGTCTGCGAAATCGCATAGTACCACGGCTTCTAATGTTCCTAAATGTATCTGATGTGCTGGAAATTATTTCCTATGCCAATGCGAAACTTTTAGAAAGTATACACTGTACTCTTACAGTACTTCAGCGCAAGGAAATTTCTCGAGGGCATAAATCCTGTTTTAGATTTTTGAGATATAGTCATCAAACCTGAGGCTATAAAGGTAGAATAATTTATTTTCAGTATGAAGAACGTCATCACTCTTTAATGCCTACCGAGAAATTGCCTTCAAATTCTTCTGAAGAATCGTCTAGCACAATAAATTCTAATCAAAATCACTTGGTAAATTTGAATTCTACTGCATCCACTAGCAGTATGGCTGAAAAAGTGAATGAATAAACAGAAGTTACGTTTACTTTGGTTTTTGCCAAGGTTATGTAAAGGGCCTCCTGGTTTAGAAAGTTTGGGGAACTTGAGGAAGTTTCTCAACAATCAATTTTGACGACGAAATCAGTATGAATTCTGCATTCGAATACCGAATTTCGGTTTTGCCTATTAGGTTGTTCATAACTACTAAGTAAAATTGATTTGGGGATGTGCCGCGTGTTTGCGAAATTCGTTCTACGGCTGCTGATGGAAGACCAAAACAATTAACGATTAGAAGGCGACCTGGATAATTTTGAATCAAATAGAAATAAGCCGGAAATGTTCAAAAAGGTTATTTCTCGAGATGATCTTCGCAGTCGAAAAAGCGCCAGATTGAGCGATACATCAAGGCCATGCTTACTTTTTTCTTTCATCGGGAAGGTGTTGTGCAACGTGAGTATGCTCCAAAAGATCAAATGAAAAACAAAGAGTATTGCCAAGAAGTTCTAAAGCACCACATTTCGCATAATCACTTGAACATGCAAAAACTATGTACGTGATGGGTGCCACGCGTGCAATAAAATTCTCTTTCATCAAGACAATGCACTGGCATACAAAGAAGTTAAAACGATAATTGGTAATCGATGAATAAATCCGAATTAAAAAAAATATATATATATATTTTTTTTTCAATGCTTAGGCGCGGGACTTTTCAAACGACCTAGTATACCTAAAATGATAAAAATGGAATGATCGATTTCAGACATTTAAAAATTGAAAAACGCCAAAAATCTTCCTCTTTAATTCCCTAAAATTAAAGGATCGGTGATTCTGTTCACGAAAACCTTCAAACAAATCATCAAATACCACTCGTACTATATGATCTTGTAAGGTGTTGTAAATGATATGTTTGATTTTCGGTAATTGAAAATTGAAAGACGTCAAAAACATTCTTTTTTTATGCTGGAGTGGTTCCCAACTGTTCTGGATAGTCTTACCCGGCCTACAATTCGGGGGATAAGAAAATAAGTTTTTTGGCGTTTTTCTAGTTTCAAATGTCGAAAATTAAACTTACTATTTTCATCATTTAAGGAGTGCATATAATGAGGTTGGATTTTGGGGGTTTGCCTGAAGGTTATATCCCAGCCTATGATTCGGGGCAGAAAAAAGAAGATATTTCATACTATTTACGTAATTCGCAAAAAATTAGGCTGGCCTCCCATTCTCATTGTATTAAATACATATTAGGGGCCATATTTTTTCAACCATGAAGTAATCCTTTCATCTTAAAAATATAGGTTTTCACCTTGGATATAACTACAACATCTTGAAATTATCGTGTGAAAATGAACAGCGTTATCTTTCAGAAGGATGTTACGGGGTGAATCCGGACCTTCTCGTGAAATTCAAATTTCCTGCCGGCACCGATGGACTCGGTCTATAGTTTTCCTTATCAACGCACACAGGAGGAGCCTTACCACCCACTTTCAGAGCACTTGCGAAACATAATAACATTTTTTTATATACGAATTTGTTTTGTTCCTTTTGTTTACGAGCAACACTAATTGTAAACCTCGCGCGATATTCGATGGGATCGTCTGTGGCTGAGATGCAGGGCCTGCACGAAAGAGACGGAAGAATCTTTGACGTCACACTGGGCCTACACTGTGATTGGCCTAGTATCTTCGGATTTCGTGTGTCATGCCAATCAACAAGCCTCATTTTGAAATTTCTACTGTACGATCTGCTAGGGTGTTCGTGAACCAGAACCTCCTATTTACGCGCGATTTTGTATGGCGTCGGGCTAAGCTAAAAAATCTCGCCTTTTAAAAACTTATAATTATTAATAACATGCCTTCTATTATTCATGCATACCTAAGGTCACTAACCGTAGCAGATTTACATTTAACGATGTTCATGTAGCGTTCCGATACGAACCTAGAAGTTCGCACACCGCCTATTGGCTTATTCTATAAATGGCGCGCCCTGCGCGCGGTTTGGTTGGTCGCGGATTCCGTGTGAGCCTGGCGTTCACTTTTGATCTTGGAGAAACCGCGGAAACTAACCACTCTCCATCTGTACGTCCTCAGTGACAGGTCGTCTTGAAGTTGAAAACGATAGTCGTTTAATGAAATTGGCAATTTTAATTGGACGCCATTTAAATTTTTCCGCACAGGGACTAACAATCCACAAGGATGGCGTCGAAAGTACCCGTTTATTTTATTTAAGTAAGCCAGATTGAGGTCGAAATCCTATCGCTATTGTATTATTTGCTGTTTTAGTGAGGAAAACATAACCTGGCCTCGCTTCCTTTGCTCAGTCGAAATTATTATTATCGTTTGATTTGACTCATGTTTCCGCGCAGTGCTCCAGGCGTCTAATTTTTCCGTTGGTAGTTTATTATTTTCTTCGGGATTTGAAAGAGTGAGAAAATCATTGGTTATCTTTCCTCCCTTCCACCACCTTGAGTTCTTGCCGCATTCAACCGATACCTAGCCGGCTTAAAAAAATAAAGGGCAAATAAACCGTATGTCTGGGGGTCACCAAGAGGCCACGTTTGAAGATGATCGTAATTTCCGTGGCTGGCACAAAAATAAAATAATCTCTTGGTAGCGCCCAGGCCTCTGCAGCGACACTGATCATCATGTGCAAATTACAGCATTAAAATGCTCTTCCCGATCAGTACCGGCGAGGGAAGACTGCTCCGGATACGTCAACAGAGTATCTGTGTCAAGGGGTTGTGAACTTTCGCGTTCGACGTGAAAGACGCGGAAAATCTCTTCTTAAAATAGAGTAATAAGAAGCTTTTCGAGCACGAAGCTAACGCAAAATTAAGATGAGCCGCGATTCCAAATACTTCCATCAGAAATTAGCAAGAGTCGCGATGATTCCTGCTGAAACCGTATCCTAGTACGCAACCTGAGTACAGAATCTCGTACGCGGAGCAAAGTCTTGCCTCACCGTTACTGATCAGGAAGAGCATTCTGATGGTCTATTTAACGCGATTGAACGAAAGGGTTATTTTCCGAACAATTTACATCCAAAAATTATCAGATCTGATTGGGAGTGGGCACTCTGGTTCTAACTATCAATTGTTTAAAGCATTTTTCACGGCACTGTAGGGAGGACCTGAAGATCTATGCTTCTAGTCAAAGCCAACTTAAATGTGCATTAAAAATCGTCGAGGAGTACACAGGAGAGATTGGTATAGGCTTTGGATGAAACAAGTTTGCCAAGAATAATCTGAAGCTAGGATTGATTACTGACATCTCCGAGGACCCTAAGCTTGTGGATATCAGTGATTAGACATACTTACACTGGAAAGTACTATACATATCTGGGCGTGCCTCTGAACCGCATTCAAAACGTAATAACAGTGAAGGATTCTCTCCTAAGCAGATACAAGCGTCTTCTTCGACAGATTCGGTCATCCAATCTGTCAGCGTTAAACAAGGTATCTGCGACTAACATGCTATACGCCCGGTTCTACTCTACTCGTTTGGAGAGGTTAAATAGACAAAGAACGAGCTTACGGCCCTTGATATCGCCACACGTAAGATCATGCATATGTATAAGACCTTGCATATCAGTTCGTCCGTTCCGCGATGATACGTCCTATGTCGTTAAGGCGGACGTGAAATTCTGAATCCCTAATGTCTTTATAACTGAACTATTCTGGGTACAGATTACATCGTTGCAAATGGGAGAGATCCTCTCCTAAAAATTGTCAGGAAACACGACATGATTATCAAAGGAGCCTTCCATCACGAAGCCGCGGGGCAGGCGGCCGGAACCCTGGGCCTGTATTTTAACATCAGAAATGAGGAAAGCGCATTACTACATCTAAATGCCTCACTTCTAAAACCCAAGGAAAGAAAGCAGAGGTTGAAATGTACGCCAACAGCTCCTCGACATGAACATGTGCGGAAACTTTCACACAGATGTAGAAAATTATCCCTTGTCAAAGGAGCCACAATTTGCTTTCCTCAGATCATCAGGTGCAGAGCGTATCATCAACACGCTGAGTACCTAAAAACCATAATATACAGGTGTCCCACTCATGCGAGAACGACCTATCTCTACAACATAGTGTGACCCTAAAAGTGCTTTACTACCATCTTTATCGCTCTTACGGTGTTGGCCACGACCCTGTGCTGCCGAACGCTCAGGAGATAGATTCAATTGTCCAAAACGAGAAGTGTTAAATTTTCTGGACTGATGGTTCTCGGACAGCAGTCTTCATTGCGCACTTGAGGCCTGAGATTATTCTCCAGGACTTCAAAAAACGAACTGTATCCGTAAACGAATTCTCGACTTCGGGCCACTACAACATCACTGCCAAGGAGAAGGAAAAGGAGGAGAGGTATCAAGACCTTACAAGAGAGCAGCCGCGATTGTACATAATTTATAAGGTATTTCGATTCAAAGCGTCTACCATACCTCACTTATTCCTAACACACGTGCACTTTTAAACTTCTATTTGCAGAGTTAGAGCTGTGCCATCTTTGCGCATGTACATATGGGAGATTCTCAACTGTGCACGTCTAACTCTCGACGTGCAAATATAGATGTATATAGTCACACACGCGTAAATTTTCTCCATGCTAAAAACTTTCACTGGCATTTTATAACACATACATTCTGAATTTCCCCGTAATCAATTTAGATTAAAATCGTTCTCCCTGTAGACGAATGCATACGGAGTTTGGGAAGAAATAGTGATTGAAATAGAATGGGCGTTAGATCGGACAATTTTTTGTTTACAAAAAGCTTGGAAATGTATTTGAAATAATTAGAGGTGTATTATCACGCTAGTCTCTTGGATATTGACTTTAGTGATTATTATTGTAAGTGATTGTCTTTAGCTTTCCAAAATTAAGTGATTAGGGTGAAAATTTTATAGTAAATTTTAGACAAATTAAAGTTACTTCTGTAAGTAAACTAACTGCAAGGAGTTGATATTTTTTCTGTGTAACGTATCTGTAACGAGGTACTTCAACAACAAAGTTACTTACCGCATACAACTTGTTGGCTTTGGTGGCTCGAAGAAGATCGGCTTGAAAAGAACTGCCATCTCTTCTTAGGAGGAAGTACAGGAGGTGAGTCGCGCTGCGAGCTTAATTCTGTAAGAACAAATAGCAATGGAGGAATTTTTAATTTTAAATACTAAAAGTGAGAAAAAGTTGCTACAGAATTTACAGTTTCATTAATTCAAGCCTATGCATTGTGATGTTCCTGATTTTGCAATAAACAAAAGTCAATCTTGAACATAAAATAAATGGATCTGTGGCATTTGAGGGATCGCACGAAGCTCCCCGGCTAGATTATTCAATATTTTTTAAACTTATTTTAGGCTTATTTTTTTATTTTATTTTGTTTATTTTCATTATATGTACCGCCTCCTCGGAATCAACATCATCGATGGACAACAAGGGACATCGAGAATTGAAGAACTTTAGGACATTTAACTTTGACCAATACTTCAAGAATAGTGAAGGCAGGATTCAAATAGACACCATCTCCCGCTATCTTCCACTGCCGCCAACCTAACATCTATAACATGTATGTATCAATCGTTGCTTAAACCATTAAAGGTGAGCATTAAAACATTGTATTTGAATATACGTCCTACAGCGATAGTAGCGTTTACGAAATCTGCCCTCCAATCATACTCGAACCTCCCTTACGTGTGTCACTGGAAATAACTAGGACTACGACCATTCAGAACTACAAGTTAGGCTTAAAGAGAAAACGACAAGAGGATGCAAAGCTGATGCGTCCCGAGCATCGACCCCCAACCACCTCTCCTCCGCCAAAAATTTCCTTGGTTCTTTCCAATTGTTCCAATTCCAGGCCACTAACGGCCCGCTATATGATAAAATGTAAAAAAAAAAAAATAGCTCAATCCTGTTTACAACTTCAAAATAAATAGTATGAAACTAAGAACTGGGAAATGGACTTTTGTTATTATAAAATGAAGAAACAATTATGTTATTCATCATTTTTATAGTATCATATTCATAATATTTCTGATAGAAAATTCTAATCTTGTATACCTTATACATTACTAATTATTTTTAAAATAGTTTTCATTATTTCAAAATAAAAAATATCAATATTGGAAGTTTTTTAAAAAACATATATTTTTACCTAATTAAAATAAATGAACATATTATGAAAGCCCTTTAACATTCTGTGTATAAAATAAAATGATATTTAGCATTCTAATTTAGAATTTCTCTTCTCAGAATTTGCTTCAGCAGCTTTTGAACTGCTTGAGAAAGATGAAAATTTTTAAAATTTGAATTATGAATTGAAAAATAATTTTTCGGGCTTCGAAAGTTGAATATTTGGCCAGATTCTACATTTGGTTTCGTTTCAGTCGGCTATAGTTATGAGGGCAAAGAATTTGGTGTCTTTAGGCTGCAAGTATTGCTTTTAGTCACCTAGACCTAATTCCTGTCATAAACTTTCCCTGTAACTCTGTTAGTTGACTGCCTAATGTGCACTTAAGCCTCATGAGTTCATCTTGTTACTCTTGATAGTTCTTGGAGTTCTGCATATTTGAGGATTGAGGGTCGGCAATTTGAGACTTAACATTGTATTATTGTGAGCCTGCATGTTCAAGCTCATATTAGAGCCATTAACTTCGACTGTCTACAACCTTTCGCAAATGGTGTTCAATTTCGAGAGGATTTTCAAAGCGACGGGGTCAGAAGGACTTTGTTTAGCTATTTTATCTATTTTGAATTAATCGTAATGAAACATTATTCGAAACAAAATTCGAATGAAACGTCTAGGCTAAACATTGATTTGATCATAGGACCTTCTTTTACCCCATTGTTTGTCGTTAAAAGCAGATTACTCTACTCATAATTTACTTAACTGTGATAAGACCAGATAACACATAACTAAACTTACGCAGCAAAATAAATATCGAAAGTGATGAAATATTTAAAAAGTTACATATAGTTATAGCATTTAACATAATTAACTCGTGCAGACGTGGACTTTGGCCCACCCTCCCAGACCTTCTATCCACGTGGACTTATTTAATGCATTTGAACTCAGTTACGCTTAGCCTCAATTTGTTTTGCTATTATGATAGCAGTGCGTTTAATGGTTGCAGTTGATGCACGATCAATGAGCGCACTGCCCAACGCAAGCGCAAAGACAACTTCAGCAACATTGAGATCACTGAGGCTATTGTAAACGTGGTTTTCCACAGTAATTTACCACATAATTTACGTCCTTAGTTTTATATCGATGTCAAATAGATCTTTGATGATATGAATTACCGGACATATAAAATCACTTTCTCATGGACCTTTAACGTTCACCTGTCAATGCGTCGTAATTCTCGCTACTTTTCGAATAAAAATGGAGCTATTATGAGACGAAATCTTACAGAGACGAAAATTTCTCTCAATGACAATACGTTATCCCCAAACTTATATTTGAGACTCAATGTTTTTTTTCTATTCAAAAAATAAAAAATTCTGTTACCAAAATTTCAGTTAAGAACCCGGACAAAGTCAAAAACCCTCGAGGAAAAAGTCGCAACCCACAAAAAAGGGTATGTTGGGTGAACCCTGACATATGGTGACCCAAATTACACTTATCAGCGAAATCGATATAAACGGCAAATGTAAGAATCTGAATGCAGCTAAAGATCTTCATATCTTCTGGATAAATTTGCGAACGGCGCCTGAGAAATTTAGAACGGATTCACTGCTATATGTACTAACCTATATCTGATTAATTATTGTTATCTTTCCTTAAGGCTTAGCTAGGCTTAACAAGTAGTGGTTCACATAGCTTATAAGCGAAAACAGAAATTAAAATCAACGTTGCTAAACATTTGCTTTACTCAGTGTCGATTTACCCATTTATTACGTAAGGCTTTTGTAAGTTTATCCTTGTAATTATTTTTTTAGTATGCTAATTAACACCTTTCTTGTCAACGGAAATTACTTTTCATTCTATAATACAGATTATACCATTATTTGGTTTATTTCTTTTTTATTGCGTGATACTTCATATTACATACGGCCAAACAATATAGATTCAAGGAGTTACACCATTCTTAAAATCTAGTTTACACCTTTCATGAAATCTCGTGGAATCCCTGAAAATCTTTAAAATTCCGTGAGTGCTTTTAAAAAGTTTAAATATCCCTCAAAAGTTCTGAAACATTGTTAAAATTGTTTGAAATCCTTCGAATTCTATGGTTACCGTACATAGTCAAGTTTAAATTCCTTTAAAACGATTGAGCGCCCTGAAAATCCCGTGAAACCCTTTAAAAACAGTTAAAATCCCTAAAATTCCATGAAATATCCCTTATATATTCATCAAAATCTTTAAAATACTTGAAAAATTTGCCGAATTAAGGGAATTTCGCTAAATGATAAGCAGCTGTCTTGTCTGGATCTGGTTTGCTAGCTACATAATCCAGATAGCACATTAGTTTGAGGTAAGGTGGCCTAAATCTTCCGATGCAACGTTCGGAAGCTTGCATCGAAAGTTTCAGGGAAGATTCCCTCAAATAAGAAAAGAACTCGATCCATTGCGCAGTATTTTCTATGGCACCTATGCCTGCACAGTAGGTTTTTTGTGTTCTCCCAGCATGCCAAATAAAGATGTTCTAAGCATTGTTCAGTACCATCTATCTTTAGGAAAGACAATGCATGAAAGTTCCACGTAAGTATAGTTTGTGCGAAACAATGTTAAATAAACAAGGAAACATCCACGTATTTTAAATAATTGACGCCGATATCTAGATGTGTTGTCGATCAAGTAATAGGGTTCTGGGATAAGGCCAAAATTCCTGTGCGAGAAAAACATCATTGTTGTAACAAATTGATTGAGCTACATAAAACCTGGAAAGACCTTAACAAGAAAATCGAGCGAAGTTCAAATGCTTTTCAATGAAGAAGAACGAACTTCCGCGATAATTTGGATAACCTGATCTACATGTAGATTAAATATTCTAACATTCTGTGCTGATAGAAAATCGATACGTTCCAGGCATTTACTCATTTGTTCAAGAAAGTGTAACTTACGTTCGAAACGGCGAGAACTTATCAGTAAGTAACCGGTAGCTTCCGGGCGCCAATTACTAAGGGGAGCCTTGACACACCCCTGCTAAATATTTAGATTTATGATAAGAGATAAACAGAATATATGCGAATATTCCAGAAACTTCTTATATTTACGGAACTAATAGAGTAATGGTTCCCCGTAGTTATCTTGATAGAGCTACTTCATTATTTGTTTGGATTTTGACCCTTATCATTCACCCTGATTATAAATGATATAATAATAATACTCCTCATATAATACTCGTAACTAACGACAATAATAATGAATACATTGCATCTATTAAGAATAATGAATACCCGCATCTATTACACATCTTCTCATGTACTTCTTGACAAGCCACGTAGTATGTATGACTAGTAGAAAGTTTTAGAAACGCTGATCGATACTGTACTTTATAACTTAACCGCTCGAGTCGTTTCTCCAGTCTCGTCAGGACGTCAGTCTCGTAACAACGTGAGTTCTCGTCAGGACGTCAGTCTCGTAACAACGTGAGTTCTCGTCACCCGCTCGTCCTAGACTCACTATAGCTTGTTTGAAAAAAAAAATAACTAGATGAAGTATTTAGTTCATCTAACGATCTAGACCTTCCACTCATAAAGAACATTTTGGCGATCCTACCAGGTTGGAGTCAAACAACCCGAATTCTACGGAATCTACGTCAAACTGAGCTATCCTGGAAATCAACTTGGAGAAAGGAAGTTGAGAATTGCACGGAATTCACTTTGACAAGAAGATACCGTAACTGTAAGGAGAAAAATCTATTAGGGTGGATATATCAGCCCTTCACTACAAACGATTATTTTTCCTAAAAAACTCAAGGGAATAAATAGGTATTGCAAACCTCATATAGACGGTAATGTCCTAGAGCATGCAAAAAACCGCGATAAGTCGAAAAAAATACGAGAAAGCAGTTATTAACGGAGTAAGGCAACGCCTGTAAAATTCAGCCAAGCAGAAAACTCAACGTCAAGGCTTATTGATCCACGCACCAAGCAGTCAACGGTATCTATAGTGAAGAAAATGCCAACTTTCAGAATGGATTGATCCACACCCCAGCAGCGATTCTACGATTGAATAAAGAAGTTTTGCGTAAAGAAGGGTAGATTATAAGAAGTGCTAAGAACTTGTACGATATATAATATATGATAAGCGGTAAACTGAAATTTAGTCAAAATTATTATTGAAATGGAACTTCTTTTGGGACGGAAGTAAATTGAAAAAAACAACCGACCGACCGTATGGATATCTCTATGTTTTTTCCTTACAAGTATACTTTCTATAGTCTATACCTTCTGTCTCTATTCACGTATCCCTTCTGTGCGACGATTCGCAATTGTTCCAAAGACTTCTCTAAGCTAACCCACTACTGACAGGCTAGCAAAGCATGTCTATGCTCTGTCTCTCTCTTCTCCATCTCTCTCTCGCTCTCTCTCCACTCTCTTACCAAGCGGGCTCCTCAAAACTCATGATGATTCGAGGGGCTATTCACTACCAATCCTAAAAATCTTAAAACTGTGAATGCGGCAATCTGTATTGAATTCTTTGAGAATTTCAAGATTTCATCAAGATGACCGGGAGTTCCGAGATTTCCGACTCTCTTCGCGATCAGAACTCATGTGGGATTCTATAGACTCGGCTAAACTCGGCGGCTCTCTGATTCAGTCAGCTGTTTGTTCCACGCATAGGGGCGTATGTCGGAATGATCCACACCACCTCACCTCTGCACACACTTGGCCAAAGATTTCCAAGATTTCTCAAGAATGCTCAATTGCTGAGAGACTTTCAAGAGTTCCTCTAAGAATTCTCTTAATATATCCCGCGCAGGAATCTGAGATTTCTTAGTGAGTAGACACTTGTGATTGAATGGAAGCGACAATGTAGGAGTTAATGATGTTATTAAGTATCTCAAACGAGCACGATTTCAATGTCATAACCCGAACTTACTCTTAGACTACATTTTGACTGAAAAAATTATAGGCTATGCAAAGAGAGCAATTAGATACATTAGTATTATATTATTATTATATTTTTTAAATATATTATTATTATTATATATTATTAGTAACCACTTCAGTACAATTAGATAGAACAAAATAAGAAAATGTGCGAGAAGGATTTGAAAATGCACAAATTTGCAGTCAATGCTTTAGGATCGTTTACAATTAACTAACTTATTCATAACAATCGGAACATAATTTAGGCAGAGAAAAAAAAATTGCATTGAAAATGGAAGAAAAAGCCAAGTAAGGCCGGTAAAACCACCAAATCTGAATGAAGCTTTGCGAGAAGCATTAGAAGCGGAAATACGGGTTGAAGATAAAAACAGAAATAAAATAACATACGATTTTAATGAAGATTGTAATTATTTATAACTAAAATTAAAAATATATATATATATAATTGTGTGTGAACAAATGTAACATTATGTTAAGTGATGTGTCTATTCATTCGATAACGAAAGCTAGGTACATTAACCGACTAATTTTATAATATAAATGATAACAAGTATATATATATATATTTATGTATCTAAGATGGCGTATCATAAATGTGCTTTGGGGAACTATTTACACCTGCGATTCAAGATTCGTAAATAAAGTGAAATCTGGCTATTACCGATTCGTATGAATGTCTGATATTATAAACACAACTGGTCGCATTACGCGGTCTTCAGGTGGCTCATTGTTACCAGGATTAGGTAATCATAAGCGTGGTCGCAAAGATTCTTTTGATAAATTTAGTGCGAGGCGAAATTTATCAAGTATCATGTCTAACGAATATCAACAGATAATAAATGCGATGAGCTTCGAGCAAGATTGAATACTCTTGATAGTGCTTTTGAAGGTTGAGCAAAGTCATGGTTCGAAACACAGAGAAATACTCTGACAAATTTGGATGATTTTAAAACTGAATTCATAAATGAATTTTACTCGATACCGATTTGTGTAAAAATTGAATCCAATTGGCACGCGAAACGTTTTGAAACAAATAAAGATAATTTGCAAACCTATTTTTTAAATCAGGTAAAAGAAGCACAGTATTTTATCCCGAAAATGAAACCATACGAAGTTCATTATACTATCGTGCAGCAAATGCCAATTCGCGTTGGAGAAGTTCTGGCATCTGCAGATGTTTCTGACTTTAACACAATAAGCCAAGCCTTGTCGCAGTTGGATTTAACATTTCATGATAAAATTAGCAATCAAAAGAAGCAAGCACCTAGGCAGCCTAATCCTCACAGCAATTCATGGAGTGGGAATAGTAAAACAAAAATTGGACAGTTACAAGTATCTCAATGTCAATCATGTGGTAACTGTAATAATTTTGAAGAAGTTGTTGAGGTTCTGACTCCAGAAATACAGTCTAATTCTTTTAATTGTGAACGTTTATACGTTAATTCGAATCAATCTATTAAAAGCAATTTTTCGCAATGACCTGATATGAGTATTCCACCACCTGGTTTACCGATACAATCAAATCACATTAAATTAAATTTTTATCGCGGAAATTTAAACTTGAATTAGGCGCGATGTTTTCAGTGGGAATGTCGGGCCGACATTTTTATGAAGATTTTGAAAATTTAGCAAATGCTCTTGATTGTGTAGATGATCCAAGTATAATAAAACATCACGTAAAGGTTCCGTTATGCCCTCGAATCATAGTATGTTTCTTTTCCGTACCTACTTCAGCATTAATTGATACGGGCAGCGAGGTGACTGCAATATCTGATGAATTTTATAAATATTTGCTTCAACATGGAAAGTTAGTTGAATTGCCGGTGTCTAATGTGGTATTATTAACAGCTATCGGAAAAAAGCCTGCCACAACAAAAAAACAAATTTTTTATGAAATTATAATTGGTGGCCGTAAATATCAATCTTCTTTTCTAGTTGTGCCAGGACTTTCTAGTTCTGTAATTCTTGTAAATGATTGGTTCATCGGTAATAAAGTAATAATAGATTATGAGCATTCTTTAATTTTAATTTCGGGAGCACCTATACCTGATTCATTTGTTTCGTTCGACGGGATACCCTCCGAGAGAATTTTAGTGTACAAAAGAGATGATAATATAACTTATATACAAATGATTCAATTTAGTGAAAATATAGAATGTCAAGCAAAAAATATGAATATTCAGGAGGATAATCAATCTCTTTCAGAGAATACGAGATCTGATACTAGTAATTTAGAACACAATACTATTATATCTCTTCTAATATGAGGATTGAGAATCATACAACAAATTATATGACTCATTCCCTACAATTTGATAATGTCAGTACTCATGTAAATATTTCTGAGATGTTGGAAAATTCTTTTAGTAATAATATAATGTATCGTGATAAATCTATCATCCATAATAACCAAGAAACGAATTCTATCAATATAAATTCTAGTAATGTTAACGATGATTACGAAAAGAAAATTATGGAAGGAGTTTCTCCTGTCGAATTAGTCTATGGGAATTTGTTATATGAAAAAGATTTTGATCTATAGAATTGTGAAGAGAATACATTTTTAACAAAATTTGACATGTTAGAAAAAAGTTGCAAGGAAAGTTCATCTGACACTGATAGTTTCTTGAATGATGTCCTGGCGATTGCAGCTGGACTTACGGGATATAATGATGATGAAAGGAAGGTTTTTGTAAAAATGATGTGTAAATCTCAAAAACTTGTCACACCTAAATCTAATAGTGCCGACACTTTTGCATATAGAATTAAAGTAAACCCGTATAAAACAGTTGTAAAAAAAACGTATCCTATTACTTTTGCTTATCGAGAACTAGTCAATGGAAGTATAGAGAAAATGCTACGAGCTGGAATTATTGAACGATCAGATAGCCCATATTGCAATCCGCTCAGAATTGTCATCAAAAATGATAGTTCAGTTTGTGTATGCCTCGATGCTCGTTATATCAATGACATTATTGAGTCTGATCATGAAGCACCACCTTTAATCAATGAGTTAATGCAAAAATGTCATGGAATAAGTGATATGTCGATACCTAGCTACGGGATACTGGCAGATTCCGTTGCACGAAAGTTCACGAAAATATATCGCATTTTTGCATGCCTCAAAGATGCACCAATTCTGTCGAATTCCATTCAGTTTAAAGACGGCAGGTTCAGCTTTCATGAGATCACTAAACTTTGCACTCGGTAATCAATTTGAAAAGATTTTCACTCTATACATCGATGATTTTTTAATAGCTACCCCTGGTTCAATTTATGATCATTTAGAGGCAATAGAATCAGTGTTTACTGTTTTACAAGAAAAGAATTTTACATTAAAATTGAAAAAATCCATTTTCTGTCAAAAAAAGGTTAATTTTCTTGGTTGTGAGCTTTCAACTGAGGGAATTCGGCCACTCTCAGATAAACTTGAAATAATTAGAAATTTCCCAAAACCTGAAAACAGACACCAATTGCAGCAATTTATAGGAATATGTACGTATTATCGTCAGTTTACTGCTCGTCAGGCTAATATATTAGAACCTGTTAGAGATCTTTTAAAGGAGAAAAATCCATGGATTTTGCAAAACAAAAATAATGAAGCCTTTGAAGTTATGAAAGCTGCGTTTTTTGATAGCATAAAACTAAGTCACATTATTCCAGGCGCTAGATATAAGTTGCAAACTGATGCATGCGATCTTGGTATCAGTGGAGTTTTGTACCAATGCGATCAGAATGGGAATCATCGTATTGTTTCTCTTGTCAGTCGATGTTTGAATACTGCCGAAAGGAATTATACAACAACCGAAAAAGAGCTTTTGCCCATTGAATATTCAATTACAAAGCTTCGGATATATCTAATAGGTAGTAAATTCGAAATAAAAACTGATCACAAGGGTCTTAAATTTCTGAATACAACAGCATATCTAAACTATAGATTAATTCGTTGGAGTATTGTCCTTCAACAATTTGATTTTGAAGTATTTTATTGTTATGGTCGAGATAATATTGTGGCTGATTTCTTCAGTCGAAATCCTCAAGGAAAGTATGAAACTAGTCAGCCCCATAGTTTGTCCATAGATGTTTCGCAGTTTGAAATAGATTCTGGGAGGTCAGATTTATTTTGCAATGAAATCGATTTGGGTAAGGACTTACGCGATAATCTAAACAATCTAGAATCATTGCAGGGACAGGAGCTTTATATAAAAAAAAATTATTGATGATTTAAAAAGAAATAAAAGCATGGGCTTTTATATTCTATACAAAAACATTTTATTCCGAAAAGACAACTATTTAAATCTATGGCAGGTAGTAATACCAAAAACAATAACTAAAAAACTGATAGATTGTGTACATTTGAAATTAGGTCACCCGGGTGTATACAAAACTATAATGTATTTAAGACAATATGATTATTGGGAATTCATGAATCGTGATATGAAGAAATTTGTTCTTTCGTGTGATTTATGTCAACGAGTCAAAAATCTTAATATAAAGATGGAATGTCAATATAATCTTGTCCACTCAAAACAACCTTGCGATCTAGTTACTGTTAATTTTTATGGACCTTTGCCAAGATCAAGTATAGGAGTTCAATATATCTTTTTTAATTTTGGATGCTTTTTCAAATTATGTTAAGTTGTACCCCATTAAAAAGGAAACCACTGATATCGCTTTGCCAAAATGAAGCAATAGATTGCGTGAATCGGGAATTCGAGAAATTTATTGTTCTATCAGACATCCAAAAAGTAACCCAGCCGAGAGGGTTATGAAGGAATTGGGTCGTTTGTTTCGCACATTATGCTCTGATAAACATACCAGATGGGCTCAGTGTATCCAAGATATCAAATTTTTTTTAAGTATAACAACGCATTTTAGTACAGGATATATATAATTTTAAAAAGCGAGGTTGAACTCAAAAGACTCATTCAAGAATTGTTTCGCAAAGGGATGATTGGGTTTTTCTTCGCATTCCAAAACAATCGGATGCATTTCATAAGGTCACAAGGAAATTTTTGAATTTTTTTTTATGAACCTTATCAAAGAACAAAAGATTATGGTAACAATTCATATGAATTGGCTCTCACAAAATCCTAGGCATTTATAATCAGGAAAATCTAAAATAATATGGTCGACATTTAGATGTAGAGCTAATTTAGATGATTTCTTGCCTTTCTCGGATTTTCTTCACAGACGATTTTAATGATGATTGTAATTATTTATGACTAAAATACAAGAAAAAAATAAAAATTATAATTGTGTGTGGACGAATGTAATATTATGTTAAGTGATGTGTCTATTCATTCGATAACGAAAGCTAGGTACATTAACCGACTAATTGTATAATATAAATGATAACAAGTATATATATATATTTATATTTATGTATCTAAGATGGCGTGACATAAATGTGCTTTGAGGAGCTATTTAGACCTGCGATTCAAAATTCGTATTTTTAAGAACTTTTCGACGCTCAATTTCTTGAAAAAGGGGGACGATGTAAGGGGAAATTTAAATCGAATTTGATTTTGTATGTTTGAGTGAGTTCTTGAATGACAAATTGTGAGGAATAAAAGTTGTTTATAAGCATCTAATGAAAAATTAGTCAAATGTATGCTTAATAATAGGCGTTTCCGAATTATAAGTCAATAAGCGATCGAGTTTTCTCGTGTAGAGCGTAAGGGCGCGGAATCGCGGAAAAGCGCGGGTCAACTCGTAAAGTTGTAAGTCGAGTCCCAAGCTTCAAGTTGGAACGCAATCGGACGTTGTCTTAAGCACGTACTAATTAATACTCTTGATTTTTGTTTATACGCCGTATGGTGTTAGTTCAACTTAATGAAAAAGTCACTTTACATCAATCAAGGCTTCATAATGGCTTGAAGAAAGATGCCACAATTTTACTTTATCGGAATTACAGGATTTTTATTTTTCGCCAATTTCTGCTTGGCCCACGTCGCTCTTTTAAACATCAATTTTACTCTGACAACAAGATTCTTTTTGATTAGGAGGATCATTGACAAAAATGGTATGGCACAATTCGTCTGCGTTTTATTTTTATTAATATTTATTTAAATGTATTTCTTCATGACTCGTATTATTATGTCCGTTCATAAGTGTGAAAATGAGTGCTGTGAGTTAAATTAAAATTCAGTAGCCAGATTTGCGTATTTTATAATTTTATAAACAAAATTCGTTTACTTTTATTAAAATAGAACAAGTATTTATTTAACAAAATTCTGAGATATTTGAATTTTCATTGAATATTCACAATTAATTTTTAATATGTGCTAAATTAAAAGTTTTTTGGTTACAAAGGAAACACCTCTTTCATATTATTGATGAAAACTTTCCGCTACCAGAAGAAGGTATAATTGGTTCACAATTCTTTAAATAACTTTATCGTAAATTCTCGTATATTCGGCGACTTGCCGGCAAGTTCCTTTATTACCTTCTCCAATTGTATGTTACCGAGAATTTTCGAAATCTAGTCGAAACTCGCTCTCTTTTTGTAGCGGTCGCTGAGATATTAACAAGAAAAGTACCCGAGGTGTACCTCGCCAATTTTCTTCATTCTTTAATATGTTGTAGTAGATAAAAAAATAGTAGACACGTATTTTTTCTTACGTGATATTTTTTCTATTCAAGAGATGAAAACCACCCCCAAACTTTACCACCAAAAACAGTTAATCTTTAACATATTAAAAACGGATCGGCATTTCTTAACTAAACAAACATCAGATTATTTCTCACCAAAAAACACTCATTGCAAAATATTTTTTATGCAGAGCGGTTGCAACCCTAATTTTTTACAAGGCTGAATGTGATTTGTTTCAAATTTTTTGTATAGAGAACCTTTATAATCAGCTAAATTTCACTGTATATTGTACTGTTATCAAGAATGTCAATAATAAAAGTTAAAATGATTCCGGGGTTTTGAAAAGTTTCATTACAGGGACTGAGTTACCCCTATAGTTTATGTAATGCTTTTTGTTTACGTGGAAAATTAATCACAAAATACGTTTTAAGCTTTAATTTGGCACGCTTATTCTGACATATGTTTTGCATTAAAAATGAAATAACATAAGCATCCTTATTTTGGGAGGGTTGGATACCCCTGTGAAAATGTGCCATTATTATCAGATTATGAATGGAAATTTTTTTTACATATACTTGTAGAATGATATTTCACCAACATAATATGTCAATCTTTACCTATGACACAATTAACGGCAATTAATAAGTCCATGGTATTTAAAACCGCCCCATGTTTTCCTAAATTTTTCTAAATGTTTTCCAAAAAAAAACTAAAATTTCTATTTAAGTTTGAATATAACAAAATATTATTTATTGAACAAAGTTTCAAAAAAATTTGGTTCAACATTTTTTAATCGCGAAATATAAAAATAATATATTTTGTTTCTTATTCATACAGTTATATTTTTAAACATCAAAACCAGACAGATATTTAAAAAATCTAGTTTTAAAGAGATTTTGAAAATACATATTTTCATTGATGAACTTTGAGGGTGCTTTTCATTCCTTAAATGGGTGAATTCAAACACAGTTGGTAAATGCAGGAGAGTCTTTGTGTAAGGATTAAGTTAACGCTTGTTAAATTAAAAAATTTGGATTCGTTCTTGAGAAATTAAAGGAAAAATGTTTCTTGGAGGTTAAGTGTAAGGGCGGTTTCCACCCCTTAAATGGCCGGATTTAAACACAGCCGTAACCATACAAATATTTTATTTTTATTTTGATATAAGATTCTGAAACCTTGTTCAATAAATAATATTTCGTTATATTCAAACAAAACGGATATTTGGGGGATGATACTTCTACAAGCAAATGCGAAAAAACTGCTTTTAGTCACACTCTAATAATGATAAATTTCATTGAGGTAGTCAAACCTCCTAAAAATAAGGGTTCTTATGTTATTTTACTTTGAATGCAAGACATATGTCAGAATAAGCTTGCCAAAATTAAAATTGAAAACGTATTTTGTGATTATTTTTCCATGTCACCAAAAATCATTGAATGAACTGTAGAAGCAACTCAGTCCTTGTAATGAATTTTTTTCAAAAACCCGGAAACATTTTAACTTTTACTTTTGATTGTCTTGATAACAGTACAATATACAGTGAAATTTAGCTGATTATAAAGATTCCGTATAAAAAAATATCAAAAAAAGCACATTGACTTTAGATGCATAATCCTCGGCATAATCAGAAACTTATAAAGCCCTAAGTATTAAGTTCCATGAAATTTGAACAAGAACGTTGTCTTGACCTGGTCAAGGATCCTTTGTCGTTTACCTCCTTCGATCCTCTACGATACATTAGGCAGTTTATAGGAAAATGGGGAAATCTGTTAGGCCAATCTGTCAAAAATTAGCACTCAAGTCGCACGGAATTCGTCTGAACAATTAGAATTTGTGAAAAGTAATGTTCTTTAATATTTAATCTTAAATTAATGTAGTGCAAAAAATTTGAGCATGATATATCAACCGCCATTTTGAATCAGCGATATTGGATTTTGTGATTTTGTGTTTCGAATTATAATCAGAAATCTTGAACAAAAATTTATAATTTTCAATCGCCATATTGGATCTAACATATCAGAATATGTAATGTTGACTCTGGGTGCGTTATCATAAACTTCTAATATAAAATCTTCTAAGAGTTCCCCTGGGCACATAATCTACCACACCAAACTCTCGGTTTCAGTCCAGTGTCGGGGGCTGTCTTCGGTCCCAAATCGGGACGGTCCAAACGTGAAAACCCGTTGGCGAGAGACGTTACGACAAACGTCTCAACCGTTCTCTCGCCTGATTCAGCAATTCTAGGAAGACGGAGACCGGGGGGACTGAAACCGAGAGTTTGGTGTATTTATAAAATATCCGGTAACGCTCCGTATTAAATTTTCATACTATTTTGCATTTTTCGGTGAATTTTCCGGTCCTAATACAAGGGGATAAGGTCGGTCACAATTGTTAGTTATTGAGTGGAAATTATTTCCTAACGATTCCTTAGAAAGCCCGTTGCAATTTCAAAACCCCGGGGGCACGGGTTACTGTTGATCAGTTTGAAAAATTGGAATAAACCTAGTACTAAAACTTTTAAAAAACTTTTGATTTCGCATCAAGTAAAGGGAGGTTAGTCACCAAATGGAAAGGTTACAAGGCAGTTAGGAAACATTGAAAGGATACGGGTCTCCTCTAGTACAAAAGATAGAAGAATTAACATTGAAGTTTGAAGTTATATACAAATATTTTTTATGTGGTAACAAATTTGATAAGAGAACGATAATATTTCACCATGACTCAATGCTTTTTATATTTAAGAACTGAAAAATTCTATTTCAAACAACTTGCAGAAGATTAAAGACATTGTAGGACAGAAGTCACATGTTTCAGAAAGTGGATGTAAGAATAAAAATTATTAGCAAGGTCAGTCTGATTAAACTTACCAACAAAATCCAGATGAATCGAAAATATAACAATTAGAATGTAGCTGGCGATCTTCATTTTTTTCTCTTGGTATTGAATAGATTTCCTGAATGTCGACTGCGAATTTTGGAATATTTTGTACTTTCTATGTATGCTAACCGTTATCAGATTACTACGACTCTACTTGTACCGTGGAAATTTTTGCCACGGAACTGCCACGTTTCGTAAATAGGCTATATGTGCGCATGAGTGATAGAGCATGTATGTCCTCAGTGAGTCACTTGTAGATATTTCTGTATTTAAAAGGTAAACATTGAGACATGAAAAAATCATGTAATTGTCAGGAACTAAAGCAAAGAAAAAATAGTATTTATTACTTTATAAAAAAATTGTTAGTTACCACTAAAAGTCGTTATTTGCACGCACAATAAAAGAGAAATCATTCTCCGAGAATTTTAGAATTAAGGCTCTGATACTACGTTCATCTCTGAATCTGTAGTGCAATATTTATTGCAAACGTAACTGCCTCCACAAATGTTCTGATTGTGGTATCAAGATCTCGAGTCAACTTATTTATCGCTCCTGGGACTGATCAAAATGAAACCTGTCCTGTTTAGGCATTTATTTTACTACATATTATTAATTACACCCCTTCAAACATAGAGCTAAATTATGAATGGAATCACCTTCGTGTTCGAGATTACGCGGATTCTACTCGTTTGAGTAGTAAACAGATTGATTTCCTAAGCGGTGCAGATTATTATGGTTCATTTATTTTACCATAAGAAGTAAAGGACCTTCTGGTTCTCTTACAACACAAAATACAGTCTTTGGATGGATTATTTCTTGTTCAACTACAGAAAATAATTCTCAAATTCAATTCTGCATTGAAAGAAATCGCATTCCTACTCAACAGGAATTGAGATTAGATTTTTAAAAATTTTGGAAACTTGAGAAAGTTTCCCAACAATCAATGTATATTTGCTAATTCCATGCGTTCTTGAGAAAATATCAATAAACAGAGCCAAGTGGATAGTCAAAATGTAAATAATTATGGGTTTTTTTGTCATTTTTCAATTCAAATAAAAATTAGAAACGTCAAGAAATACGACCTCTGAAACTTTTTGAAACACAATATCTTGTTTCGACACACTGTGCGTCGCAGTGTAGATAATTTCCGACGTTAATGTGATTTTCCTTCTAAAATATTTATGTGGGAGAATGCACAGAAACTTGTTTATCTAACTTTAAAAAAACTCACAGCGGCATTGACGGAAGATTGAAGTCTCGAGAACCATGATTTATTGACTGATTAATCTAATTACTAGTTACATGTAAGATTTCGATCAAAATTTGAATCACAACATAATATTTTTGTTTACATTTTCTTAATTTAATTAATAGTGTAGAAGATTGTCGTTTTAACGAGGGTTTACGTGCTGTATAATAAACTCGTTCCTGATGTGGCGGCGGGGACCTACTGGAATGTCACGCATTTCTTCTGGGTTCAATCCGGTAACGATGCCGCTTGTCATGTTTACTTTAATTCGTCTCATTTTATTTTCAATAATTGCATACATTGCAGCAAGAGTATTATGACTCTCCAATATTGCAAAGACGTCGCCACCGGCTGTTGATAATACAATTCGTTCTTGGATTGGCATACGGACATACTTAGTCTTTTCTGTTTTCATTTTAATTATTTTATTGTCAGGAATTGTGTATTTTCGAAGTTCGAATATCTTGTGCGGATTCCAAATGCAAATAAGCCGAATAGATTCAAGATATTCTATTCCACATCCTTGTCCGTCAGGAGAAGGAAGCCTTATATTAAGAGCCATGGACTTGGCAGAAGAAACACTGGACTCGGCAGGCGGCGACTTGGACCTAGGACGAACAGGAGGCTCAGCAGGGGAAATAGACGTCTCAGGTGATTGATTTATTTCAGAAGAAGAAAGTCCACAACGAGGAACACCAGGAATGGGTTCGCCATTAGGTAAGCACTCAAATTGAGAACTTACATCTACAATAAGAAATAAAGGATTGCATTTTTTATTAGGTACGTTGGTATTTTCACCAGTCCTGAGGTTGTCAACAAAATTTTAAAGAATTTTACATGATTTAAGGGATGTTATAGGTCCTCCAAGTATTCCACAGACTTTAGGAGACTTTACAAATTTCAAAAGATATCTAGAGAACTTAAAGGCATGTGACAGACATAAATACCTACATTACCGACCTCACTTTATCAATTTTCCGAATTTTTTTTTGAATCTAAGAACTTATTTTGTAAACAAAATATCGGCTGGAACTTTGGAAAATGTATGAGAAGGCAATAAACTACTTTGACGTACTTTATTCGAGGAGGAATTTCGCAAAAAATTATTTTCGACGAAATTAAAACTGGGTTCATTTTTTGCAATTTTTTGACTAAATGTCAACTACAATTGCCAGTTCGGTCGGTATTCGCGATGGGCATGAAAATGCGAAATCTGGCGGCCACTAAACGAGGCTCTATCAGCTGGCTCGTCTACATCTGAAATGTGGCGTCCATGATTTCCAACATTTATGATGCGATGTTCTTACAATAATATCGGTTAAAAGTTGTGTCCAGCATAAAAGTTAAGTGAAATATGTTGTTTCAATGTTGAATAATGTAATTATTGAAATCGTCATTTGACTCGATTTTAAAGTTGGTTCCCAATATTTTTGTAATACAACACTCAAGCTCCTAAAGCTGAATTACTTCCCTCTGAACAAACAATTACCAACAGTTATGTTAATAATTGTAGACAATATATCAATACTTTAAGTCTTTCAAATACGACAACAGAACCTAACCCATGATCATTTTAACAACAATCTTTTTTTGCTAGACTCTGCCAACGCATTGTACGATCTGAATACTTATTATACCGTTATTATAATTTCTAATTGAAACAATATATTTCATGAGCTTCTGTGCGTGACAGTGTTTAGTCTGAAAAGATGATTTTTTTAGACGACAGGTAACTTTTCAACCCGAAAAAAATGAATTTTCGACATAAAAGTTTATCCTCAGCCAAAAGGAATGAATTGTAAACTAAGAAATAAGACTTTTCTGCCATAAAAGGTGAACTTTCAATGCAAAAGAACGAATTTTCTACAAAGCAGTTGAATTTTCTAACAGCTAAGATGAATTTAACAAAATAGTTGAAGTTTGAACAAAATATTTGGATTTTTTACCATGAGACAATTTTTAGTAAACTCATACATTTTTAACCAAATAGTTGAATTTTCAAATAAAAAAAATGGCTTAAATCTTCACATAAAAAAAATTGTTTTCAACAATAGAAAAATGAATGATCCACCAGTTGGATTCAACGAAAAACGACGAATATTGAACAAAATAGTTGATAAAATAATTGCTATAGAATCCATTTCAAATCAAGCCGATTGTACACGTGAAATCATAGAATCGAATGCCTTCATCTGAAATCGCCAAAAAAAATTAAAACGAATAATAATCACAAGAAACGCATTAACAAGACTGTAGTGAACGACTGTATAATCACAGAAATATCCAACAACCCTCAAGAACTACCCCTACCACATTTAACGAACCCCGTCTCGATTTTCTTCCTCTAAAAACGCAAAAAAAAAATTTAATTGATAATAATCACAAGAAATGTATTTCCAAGGCTGTGATAAATATCTTCATATCCACAGAAATAGCCAACAACCTTCAAGAACTACCCCTACCACATTTAACGAACGTAGAAAATTCGTTCTTTTGCATTGAAAGTTCACCTTTTATGGCAGAAAGATCATATTTCTTAGTTTACAATTCATTCCTTTTGGCTGAAGATGAACTTTTATGTCGAAAACAATGCAAATTCTAAATTTTTTTAGTCCATTCCGATATTATTTTTCAGGGCAAAATATGAAACTCGCATTCGGGAGAGTTATAATTTAACATCATTCAATAAAAGTGGTGTCACGCACAGAAGCTGATGAAATATATTGTTTCAACTGTAAATTATAATAACGGTATAATAAGTATTCAGATAGTACAATGCGTTGGCAGAGTCTAGCAAAAAAAGAATGTTGTGAAAATGCTCATGGGTTAGGTTCTGGTGTCGTATTTGAAAGACTTAAAATATTCATACATTGTCTACAAATTATTGAAAGTACTGTTACTGATTGCCTCGTTTAGTGGCTGCCAAACTTCGCATTTTCATGCCCATCGCGAATACCGACCGACCTGGCAACTGGAGTTGACATTTAGTTGGAGTATTTCTTTTTGCATCTTTTGTACTCAAATGATGTACATAAACGTACTTTACTGTCGGCTCTTGCATTTCTCAAATTATATATAATATATAATATATAATATATAATATGATTACCTTAAGTTTTGTTAAGTTTCTGGACTTGTTTAGTGATCATACATATACCTGATTGCTTGCGATTTAGCGAGCATGCACGGTAGCATCAAGTTGCCGTCTGTTTTGAGGTTTATCAGACTGTACAAGCTTTTGAATGGTCCTTAGAGACAAATCATACTATTCTTGCCGAAAGTTATAGTTCCTCGTTAGCTGGCATCCTTTGAGGTGACCACAGAGAATGATACTATATCCCAGGGGATATTTGCTGAACAAATCAGATTTGGAATTCTCATGACTTCCAACTGATTAACTATAACCAGCCCAGGCGGAAACATTATATATATAGTTTATATATAGTGTGAAGCACTATATATAATATTCATTTGTCTTGTATAAGAAATGTATAAAACAAATTAATATTATATATAATACTTTACACTATATATAAACTATATATTATATTTCCCCCTGGGAGAATTATTTTCAATATTTCAGATTGCGTTTTTATATTAAAATCTATTTCCAAGAACTTTTTTTTCAAGCTTCAAGGTTTCTTTACAGGCTACTCAAAAACTTTATCACACTGATCTGCGGGGGGGGGGAGGTAATCGGTTTTTCGACGATTTGTGACTTAGGAAGGGGAGTCAACACAGAATGTGACGTCACACATATTAAATATAAATGTAAATAACAATTTTTTGAAATGTCTGAAAATTTAAAATATATATTTCATTTACAAGTAAAAAAGCTGCATACAGACCTTACACTCTTTCCCTGTTTTCATATTTTCCCTTTTTTTTTTAAATAATTCGTCCTTTTGAACTGATTTTGAAAAACTTCCCTATTTCCTCTTTTCCTCGTTATTTCGCTTGAATGCGAACTGAATTAAGAAAACCCAATGAGAAAAACCAACTATTTTTTCGTTGAAAGTCCATTCTTTTTCAATTCGAAAGTCTACTATTATATTTTTGATTCAGAATTCATCCGTTTTAGTTCAAAATTCTGCTATTTGGTTGACGATTAAAATATTTTGTGGAAAACTCGTTGTTGTCTTTTTTTTTTTTAGTTGGATATCAATTTTATAACTGAAAATTTGACTTATCCAATTTTTGATGAAGATTGATCATTTTTAGTTGAAGATTCAAGTATTAATTCTTTCATTAAAAATGTATCTTTTTTCGTTTCAAATTCCACTACATTGTCAAAAGTTCAACTTCTTTGTTACAAATTCATTTTTTCGTTTCAGGGTTTAACTATTTTGTTAAAGATTTGTTGTTTTTTTTTCGTTTCAAATTAATTTTGTAACTGAAAATTTAACTATTCCATTTTTTATTGAAAATTCATCGTTTTTAGTTCAAAACTCAACTATAAAAATTTTAATTGAGAATTCATCATTTTTCGTTAAAAATTTAACTGTTTAGTTGAAAGTTAAACTGCTTTGTTAAAAATGAATTTTATTCGTCTGACAGTCAACTATTTTTTGGAAAATTAGTTATTTTAGTTGGAAATTGAAATTTCGTAAGTGAAAATTTGCATAATCCAATGTTGCTGAAAATCAACCATTTTTAGTTAAACATACATCCATAAAAATTTTTATTAGAAATTCATCTTTTCTTGTTGAATATTGATCTATGTGGTTGAAAATTGAACTAATTTGTGAAAAATTCATTTTACGGGCCTAAAATTTAACTATTTTGTTAAAAGTTCATGTCTTCTTTTGTTGAAAATTAATTTTTTTACTAAAAAATCAACTGTTCCAATTCTGGTTAAAATTGATCGGCTTTGATTGAAAAATAACTATTCAGTGGAAAATTTATGTATATTGTTGTTTTGCTATAAAATTTGGCGTTCTGTTTTAGAATTAAACTAATTGGTTAAAAGTTGAACTACTTTGTTAAAAATTCATTTTATTAGTTGAGGATTCATCTCTTTGGTCAAAAATTAAACTAGTTTGTTAAAAATTTGTTTTAATTTAGTTGACAATCAATTTTTGGGAATGCAAATTCAACTATTCCATTTTTGCTTCTGTTGAAATTTCTTCTTTTTTGTTCGTATCCAACTTTTTTTTATTGAAAATTAAAATATTTTTTGTTTTAAATATCAATTCTTCCTTTTTCCCTCAAGAATTCATCTTTTTTGATTCCAAACTAAATTTTTTTTTTGGCTGAAATATCAGCGATTATGTTTCTTGTTTCAAAATTAATTTATTTTATTCTTGGACAAGTGCAACTACTTAGTTAGAAGTTCAACCGTTTTGTTGGACATTTGTCTTGTTGTATAGAAAATTTGTTTTTTTTCAATAAAAATTAAACTGTCTTCTAAAGAACTCTTTTCCTTGGCTTAAAAATTAATCTATTTCGAAACGCAACAGTTTTTGTTCAAAGTTTAATCTTTTTTGTTTAATAATTTGACCAGTTGGTTGAAAATTCAAGAGTCCTTTAAAAAATTCGTCTTCTTTACTTGAAAGTTAAACTATTGATTTCAAAAGTTAACAGCTTGTGTTTGATGTCTAATATTTTTATTTGAAAATTTGACAAATTTGTTAAAAATTCATCTTCCTGTATAGATAATGCGTTCCTCTAAATTGGAAATTCATATTTTTTGGCAGAAAAGTTCTTAGTTAAAGCAGTTCTTAGTCTTCTAAAAAATGTTCCTTTTCGGGTTGAAAATTCAACTATTTGTTTCAAAATCCAACAATTTTTGGTTGAACTTTAATGTTTCTAGTTTAAGAATTGGAACAATTGGATACAAAATCTTTTCAGATAGAAAATACATCTCTCTAGATTGAAAATTCATCTTTTTTGGCAGGAAATTTTTTAGTTGAAAATGCAACTGTCTTTTGAAAAAATCGTCTTCTTAGGCTTGAAGATTAATCTATTTCTTCAAAAATGCATCTGTTCGTGGTTACAGTTTAATCATTATTTTTTTTGAATTCCTCTCTTTGGGTTGATATTTCAATTATTTGGATGTGATTGCAACTGCTTGGTCTAAAATAATTTGAAAAAATTAAAGTTGAACTATTAGGTTGAAAAATTATTTTTCTTGGCACAAAATTCATCTTTTCGGGTTCGAAAGTCAACTGTTTTCTGAAACATTCGACTCTTTAGTTTCAGTTTTAGAGGTAAACTGTTTCCTCGAAAATTCATCTCTTTTGGTAGAAAATTATCCTCTTCTTGTTGAAAATTCAACTAATTTTCTCAGATTGAAATATAATTTGACGTGAATTTGTGAGCATTTCATATTAAATTCAATATGGTACCCATGAATTAATTTTATTAAAGAAAATTTATTCTCCTTTTTTTCCCCTACTTTCGTAAAAAATAAGTATACTTTTTCCTATTCTGCGAGCAATTTGGGCTGTTAAATCATTATGTTTCTATGCTTTGTTTTTTATTTTAGGCGTTTATGAAATGGAACCGAAGGAAAAATTTTCATTTAGGAGGTGGGGTGTGTTTCCGTATTTGTGACGTCACCTTAGAGGGTTCAAGCTTTGTGTGATGAACTGTGACAAAAAAGATGAGAGTTTGAGACAGTTTATAAAATAGCGCGACATAGTATCAGAACAGAAAATCAAGATTATTCTGGAATGTACTAAAACTTTACTATAAAACGTATGTAATCGGACAAGTATCATAAAAAAGACTCCGTAAAATTGAATTTCACATGGAAACTATTTGAATAGGAACCTTTGTATAAATTTCGGAGAACTTCCAGATATCGAAATTATTCAAATGGGGCAAACTATTGCTAGCTTCGATACAGCTTACATGAATAGATAAAACCGATGCAATATTACTTCCAACCTTCTGCCGATACTAGGCTCTCATATGTAAGCCGATTTTCTCTATTTAGTTTCAGAGCACTGTGTATAGGAGAAAAAATAATATATTCGATTTTATCCGTAAATGTGACACATGTATGGAATTCTATGTATCGATGAAGAAATCCACTTCAATTGGATGGTGATCATTATATTTTAGAAACAATAACCGATTTAAACAATAACACAAGAAATGAAACAAGCAACGGATTAAACGTGGAAAATTGGCCAGAAATATGTCAAACAGCAGCTGTTCAAAACAATAATTAATGACTAAAAATTTCAAATTGAAAGTGTTTGAAATTTTTAAAAATATATTGAACGATTCCGAATTGAAAGCCTTCTAAGTCAAACAATTTTAGATTGGGTCAATTTTTTCGAAAGGATAATATTTCGAATAGAATGAAAAGGAATTAAACTTGTATCATTTCGAAAACAAAGCATGAAGCAATAATTTGAGAATTTTTAGAATTTTTCCGTAAAATTTGCAGGAAATGTAGATCAAAATGTCTTTGTTTCGTTTATCCAGCGAATTTTGAGCAACAAAAAACTTCCAGTGAGAGGGTTGTTAAAAACAGTACAAAGAAGTTTTCTGGAAGATTTTAGTACAATCGAATTGATGTTCAAGAAATGATTATTGTCTCAAGTCGCTAGCGGATAGGAGACTCGCGCGCGGACTGTCGCGAGAGTCTCAGATCCGATTCATAATACAGTTCACCGACGCCAAAAATAAAAAGTATTCAAGTAATCAGGTAATATCATAGTATTATAAATAAATAAATAATATTGCGTAATTTGAAATAATATAATTATTTAATACTATGTACAATATAATTGTTCTATTTTTTAGACAAATCTAACAAAAGCATATAATCTCTGACAATTCTCAGAATTGGAAGTTGGACAAAAATTATTTCAAATTTGAAAGCTTTCTTCATTTTTTAATTCATATTAATTTAATATTATATAAAGTATTGAATAAGAATATTATGCTTTCTGAACTTATGATTACTAATTAGATCCTTCTTTAATTTAATATATACATTTTGTTTGCGGAAAGTACAAAGTAATTATTTTTTATTCAGAACAGCTGCCATCTTCGAAAGAATTCATATTTTGAGTCTGACTGTCACTAGGTTTAGTTTCAATTGATGAAAAAAAATTGTTTACAAACACGCGCCCTTTTTCGGGAAAATAAACGATTAAACTTTTAAGGTCTTTCATTTTAGCTAGGCTGATATCTACTCGAGGTGGAAGTAACTTTGGAAGAGTTGCAAGTTTAATAGCTGAATTCACTTCACAAACAGAAGGATTTCCTTTTTCATGATTTTGAAAAACATGGATTTTTCCGCTTGGATGATACTCAATGACATTGAATTCGGTAATTTTCATTCCTTTGGGTATTTGCAAGTTACCTCTCAATAATTTATCAAAGTCTTGTAAAATGTCTGCCGCAGATTTAATTGTAGTGAAAGGAGGATTACGAGCACTAAGAATTGAACTGCAATAATCATAGAATATTTCGATTCCCTCGATTTTTTTCTTCTTCTAGGCGTACATTCCAAAATTGCCATCGCATATACAATATGGATGGCCGCGGACAGGAATTACGTGCAAAATTTCTACATTTAGTTTCATTGACAATGGAATTATGAATGTAAACATGGTATGATTGCGGTTTTGTACAAAGGCAGCATCCAAGAAAAGGATCATTTTAGAGTGACATTCTGAATTAAATTCTTGTTTCAATGTAAAATGAAGAAAGCTACAAACCGTGTTTGCACCCTTCTTTGCAAACCCTTCGAGGTATGCAAACATGTAACTTTGATCAGTATTGTGTACATGGACATTAAAAAAAAGCCATAATAATCTATTATAAAACTGATCATTGACGGGAATCTTTGGTAATGATAAATTTTGCGCGTAGTCGAACTTGCAACATACAATTTTTTTTCTGATAAAAGTTTTTTTTAAGCCTCAAATAGTCTTTCGCTTTTTTCTCGTGCTCAGTAATATTCGGAGATTCGACATTTTTTTCACTTTCGCAGCACACGTCACACACATCAATTCGCGGAAGCTTGAACGAAAAAGGCAAGTTGTGGTTAAAATATTTAGCGTAGGAAAATTCGCTTAAAGGAATGTCCTCCTCTTGTGTGACGCTCTGATAGTAGTCATGAAATGAGTTGTACAAAGTAATTAAATTTAATTCCGGATTTTCAAAGTATTTCAAAGCAGTTTCTTCTCTTTCATAGTGAGATTCGAGATGTCTCAAACTATAACAGTGTATTTGAATTAGGTCTTTCACATTGTCATTCAATTTTATATTACGATTAGAGTGTTTCCCTCTAGTATCACATAAATTTTCCTTATTCAAAATTTTCCCTTGCAAAACCCTTACTATTTTAATTCCTACACCAAGTACTTTGTAACGAAACTCTTGACAAATAGGAATATTTTTTTGCTCATGGTGAAATTCAAAATTCCACTTTATCAACCTCTGTTTTTGAGCACTAAAATCTACAGATAATGGATTCCCGAATTTCATTATGGTGCTTAACAAAATATTCTGCTTATCGTAATCAGCTAATTACCAATAATTTGAATTAAATGTTTCCTGTTCTGGGACTTCAATTTTTTCATAACACTTCAGACATTTACATCAGATTTTAACTGGCTCAAAAAATTTTGCATTCTGTACTTTATTTGAAACAGATATATATTCTTCACCCTGAAAGAAAAAAAGGAAATTTCGCTGATAAAATAGTGAGCTGTTGTTCACTCACTGATTGTCACTGATTTTCAATAAAATTTCACTAATTCAAATTCAGAGTAAAATATCTCACGTTTATTATTGATATTTGCACTGACAAAATTATTGCTGTTATTTTTGTCACATTATTCTTTACTGAATTGTTTTAGAATATTAAATTCATACCTTGTTCCTCTTAGTTTTTTGAAAATTTTCTTCCCAATCTTCTTCATGTCTACTTCTTCTTCTATCTGAAGGATTCGCTTCCTCTGACATTATATCACAACACTTTTGGTAAAACTCCAATGACATTTCTCTTTTAAAATCAAAGAAATACTAACGCTCTATTACAATATGAATGAAAAACAAATGCACTTCCTCGATCATTAACTTTTTTCAACTCTACGAATTTGAAGCATTGAAAAATTCTCATTAATTGATTAGTTTTTATTTTTGGCCCCGGTGAACTGTATTATGAATCGGATCTGAGACTCTCGCTCCAGCCCGCGTGCGAGTCTCCTAGCAGCTAGCGACTTGAGACATTAATCATTTCTTGAATATCAATTCGATTGCGTTAACATTTTCCAGAAAACTTCTTTGTACTTTTTCTAACAACTTTCTTACTGGAAGTTCATTGTTGCTCAAAATTTGCTCGATAAACGAAATTCTCGAAGTTAGAGAAGTTCGATGTGCGCCACGCATCATAGAAAAATTAACAACAATTTTTTCTTTTAATTTTTAAATCCCCTTTACTGTATCCGTCAAAGGACATTTTGAACTACATTCTTTGAAAATTCTACTGGAAAATTCTAAAGACTGACTGACTGAGCGCGAGTTGAAGTGAAAAAGGTATTAAAATTGATTTTTCCAAAAAAGTCAGTTTTTTGGCTTCAATTCGAAAACTAAAAAGCTGCAATTTTTCGCCTGTGAAAAAAAGGTGCGCAATGAAATTCTACATCCGGATATAGTCCTTAAAAATTGAAATTCGAAAATTTTTTTGAAAGCTTCCAGGGTTCTCCCCACTACTGGCGAAATAATTTTATGTTCCCTTATTCGATCCGGTTGCTCAATTTCAAAACATTAAAAATTAAATATATATTTCAAATAAGAATTTGCCAAATTCAAATGAATTGAAATGCTCTTATTTTTTAATAAAAGCGTTATAAATTGATTAATTTCTAATGACAAACCTTTCAATTTATATAATTTCGAATTCAAATCAATCAAAGTATCATAATTTAAAATTGAAAACTAAACTGAACGTTTCAAAGTTAAAGCTTCTGAAATTATAGAATTTTAAATTGTTATTAAATGAAAAAAAAATTAAAATTTCACATCAAAGTTGATTGGTTTAATTTTCAAGAGCTAAACAATTAACTTTATCGTTATTCACTGTTCAAAACAGAAGAATTTTCAATAATTATGAACCTTTAAAATTGAAGTATTCTAGAAAAAAAAAAACACTTTCAATAAATAGTTCTCTAAAATGGAAAACTTTTCTACAAACAAACCCTTCAAAACTTCAATTATTTTAAATAAATCTAAATCGTTGAAAAATTAACAACTTACAAATCGTTTATTATAATTTTTCAAATTGTGCAATTCTTTCAAAAAATATTATTTTCACAGTTTATTTAGAATTAATATTCATTCTTAAAACTTTTCAATCTAATTAAATGATTTAAGATTGAATGTTTGAGAATAGTACAATTTCCAAACGTAAAAATTGAAGATTTTCATATTAAAATTTCAAAAAATGAGATACTTTAAAATGCAAAGGAATTGTATTATTTCTGATAAAAAGCATTTGAAATTGAATAATTTAAAATAAAAAATGTTTGAATTTAAATAATTATTAATTCGAAGCGATTAAACATTGAGAATTTTAAATTAAAAACTAAACTGAATGTTTAAAAGTTAAAGCTTCTGAAATTATAGAATTTTAAATTGTTATTGAATGAAAAAACAAATTATTTGACATCAAAATTGATTGATTTAATGTTCCTAAGCTGAACAATTAACTTCATCGTTATGCACCGTTCAAAATAGAAAAATTGTCAATAATTATAAACCTTTAAAATTGAAGTAGTCTAGATAAAAAAACATTTGAAATAAAAAATAATCTAAAATGGAAAACTTTTTCATAATCACACGCTTCAAAACTTTAGTTATTTTGAATAAATTTGAATAATTAAAAAATTAACAATTCACGAATCGTTGATTATAATATTTAAAATTTTGCAATTCTTTCAATTTTAATTGCAAAATCAAAACTTATGAAAGGGAGAATTTGAAAATCTCACATTCAACATGAAAATTCAGAACCTTAAAAATAATATTATTTCAACACTTTATTTAGAATTATTATTCATTCTTAAATCTTTTCAATCTAATTAAATGATTTAAAATTAAATGTTTGAAAATAGTACAATTTCCAAACGTAAAAATTGAAGATTTTCATATTAAAATTTTCAAAAATGAGATACTTTAAAATTCAAAGGTATTGTATCATTTCTAATTAAAAGCATTCAAAATTAAATAATTAAAAATCAAAAATTTTGGAACTGAAATGATTTTCAATTCGAAGCGAATAAACATTGAGAATTTGAAATTAAAAACTAAACTGAATGTTTCCTTAAGATATTCTAGAATTTTAAACAGTTCTTACATAAAAATCTTATAATTTAACATTAAATATGATTAGTCAAATTTTTCTAGTATGAAAAAATAAATTCCCGGCCATTTCACGGTCAAGTGAGGGGATTGGAAGAAGAGAAAGTGAAGGGAATTGAGAGAAAGGGAAGTATGAAGAGTGTAGGGAAATTAGGAGATTGTAGTGAGGGGAAATTTCAGTTTAGTAAGTGAGGAGAAATTAAGGGAGAGGAAGGAGGAGGAATGAAGGAAATTAAGCGAAATGAAAGGATAATTGGGCAGGAGTAGTAGAGGAAATAAGACGAAGTAGGTAAAGTGATGGAAAATGAAGGTAGGAAAAACAGGGGAAGTGAGGCGAAATGAGAGGAATTGAGAAGGGTGAAGTAGGGGAAGTTAGGGGATACGAGAGAAGGGAAAGTAAGAGAAGTGGGGGAAATGTGGGTAGGGGAAGTAGCATAAGTGGGGAAATTTAGGGAATGGGAAGAATGTTAACTGTAAGAAATGTGACAAGGGGAAGTAAGAGATGTAATGGGAGAGTAACTAAGGAAAGCAATTGGAAATTAAGTGAGAGGGAGTTAGGGAAGTAGGAGAAATGAGGTAATGGGAAGTGGGGAAAGCAATAGGGTGAAAGGGGGTTGGAAAATGAGGAGAGATGTAGGACAGGAAAGTAGGGAATGGAGGTTCTGACTGGGAAGTAAGGATAAGCAAAAGTTGAATTATGGGAAAGGGAAGTAGGGGTGGAGAGGGGAGTATAGGGGAAGTAAGGGAATGCAAGGTGAGTAGGGGGCGGGAAGTATATGAGTCGTAGATTTTATACCAATATTGAACTGTTACTAATTTTCTTGAAAAGCGATAAAAAGCGAAAAAGTGGACAATTTTTTCCTTCTAATCTTGGCAGTCTCGTTTGGCCAAAATCAAGCGCTAATCAGTCTTCCATATGGAATAAAAATGTCCAAGTTTAAAAATAATTGATTTTTCTTTTTAATAATTTTGTCTTTTATTCTATAGTGTACAGTTTTCAAAGCAGTCTAATTTTCGCCTTGAGTGAGCAGCCACTCGATAATGAATAATTTTAACACTCGATAAAACATAAGTACAATGTATTGAACTATATAAAATACGTGATGAGTTAGAGTGGATAGGGGTGGCAATAGAAGAGAATATTAGTGAGAGAAATAAAGTTGAAAGAAAATAAGGACAGTGGGAAACCGTTTGGAGAGCCGGTAATGACAGAACGGAGTTGCTGCGGGAATAAGTGCCCTTGTTAGCGAAGATAAAAATGGCTCGTGTGTTTGAACAAGGCTGAAAGCTTTCTGCCTTTTCTGATTTGAATTGTGCAATATATTTCAATTTAAATGAAGAAAAAATGATAAATAATTAGGGTGACCAGAAATTATACAAAATTCGATTTGTGTAAACCTTATTCCGGAATGTTGCTCCGTCTTGAAAAAAAATATCATATTTTCGTTTGATTTAAGAAAAAAAATTTAACTAGAGGTTGCTCTAAACCAATTTTTATTGAAAAAAAATTCTACTTTTACCATGGCCAATTCCATTTAAAATGAGGCACAATTTTAAGAAAAGTGGAGGCCATAGTGTCAGAATGATTTGGTATTTGGATATATCATTCTATCGTGAAAATATAGGAACCCGTATTTAACCATTTATTTACCAAAATTTTGTTAGATTTGTTACAATCATTTTAAGATTACCAGCGAATTCTAAAAAATACACAGAAAACTGTTTTAAAATGCAGTATTTTTTGAACCAGCGTAGGTATTCAGGATGTTCATTTTTTTATTCGATGTGGAAATTCTTGCTCTTTCCACTAATTAAAAAGAAATACATAAAAACTTGAAAATGAGCAAATGGTGGTAGTTTTTCTGAAATCATTGAAAGTTTATTTCCTCAAAAACCCCACTTTTAAATTATTTTTTTGAAATAACCGGTAATATGTACTGCACATCTCGTGAGTTTCCCTTTTGGTAAACTACTTTTTAAAAAAAAAGAATTATTTTGAAAAATCTCATTTTTTTCGAAAACAACGAAAGATGAAAAAAATGTTTGAATAAAAGTAGAAATATATAAAACAATTCTACAGAAAATACCTCTGACTTATTTGTGATAGATAACAGCGTTCACCAGATAAAATAAAAAATTATATTCCAGCAAAACTTGAGCCTCAAAAATGGTTCAACTCGTACAAAACTAATAGGATGCTTTTTTATACTAGCAGAAACAATTGGTAAATAATTGAAGAATGAAAACGTTTCTGAAAAGCCCTAACTCTTTTACTTTTTATTATATTTTTTACCAATATTTGCGTATATAAGAAAAAGAATCATATCAGTTCTATAGGACATTAATAATTTCTGAAGCCAGGAAATAAAAAAGAAAAAATTGTCTAAACTATGCAATATATTCGCTCATTTCGGGAAAAATGCAAAAATTCTTTTTTTCCAAAGGAATTTTTTTCAATATGAAGCAGTGTTTTACCAGCTATTTTGACAAATATAGTAAAAAAAATTCAAAAGTGAGGTTTTTAAGATAATACTTTCGATAATTTCATAAAACAGCCACCATGTTGTCATTTTTGAAATTTCAATTTTTTTAAATCGATACGTATACATTTATTTTTACCATAAAATAATATATACAAACACCAACACTTTCTGACACGATAAGCACTTTGCCTTATTTGAAATGGAATTTATTTCATGTTTTCATCATCCATTATTTAAGGCTTATTTGCGGGGGAGGTCCAGAAAATCTGACAAATCGTGGATTTAACCATTATTTAATCCTTTTATGAATTTTTGTGGATTCTCAGGAAATCTTTGCTATCCTTCGAAATCCCATGTATTCTTTGGAAAATTTAGTAAATCCCTTAACATTTTGTAAATCATGTGAAAATTTCGGGTAGGCGTGACTCGCTCGGTGGGGAAAGGAGTAATGTGAGGAAGGAGGCATAGATTTTTGAAATTGATGTAGAATTCTCATGTTATTTATTTAAATGACACGCTCGTTCCGCAAAACTGCTCCGACCCAGTTTGCTGATCAATCTCTCTAGCGATCACCCCAAGTGAAGAAGCTCACAAGGTCGTCATGTTAGGTTCCCCACTCAGGCCCGTTAGTGTCCAAGGTCTTTTGCTTATGGCGTCATTGGTTGGCTTTACCCCGCCGAGCAGAAGGTTAGTTTCACGCGCGTAGAACTGTTAGTGGAAAAGAAACTTCCGCCACGAAGAGCGCGTGAAAGAAGGGTTGCCAACTTATAAAATGCATGTACTCTAGCTGATGGAAACTGTCGCTAACGTAGATCATCAAAGGTAATGATGCACAGTTACCGGCAGTTTCGATCAGCTGGAATATCTGCATTTAATAAATTGGCAATCCTGCTTTTACGCGTTTTCCGAGGGGAAAGTTTCTCTCCACACAACCGTTCTACGCGCGTGAAACTAAACTTCCGCTCGTCTGTGTAAAGCTGACCACTCACTCTACTGACACTCTTTTCATAAAATATTTGTCTTGCCACTTGGGTTTGGCTGTGAGTGACTCGACACGTTAACGTAATGACGGGCCTTCCCACATGAGCGCAATATATTATATTCTATTGAAATGCAGACTGGCTCTCATTCATTGTTGTGAAAGTGAAGTGCGGGTTGTAAAATGCAATTTTTTAAAGGTTAGCACAAAATTCATGAATGATAAGTGTCCTACCTAACCAGCTGACGGACGAGAACGCGTACGACCATATGTCTACTGGTACTGAGTAATCAGTGAACCTTACTGATTCAACCAGTGACATAATTTCACTGAGTGAAGCAGTCAATCACTGATTGTCAGTGACACACTTCTGGCTGTTTCAACCAGTGAGATTCCACTGGTTCATTTAAGGGTTGGGTAATTAATGGACATTCCCTTACACGCAGTGAAGCTTTATTTCGAGGAGAAGAATGTCAATGTTTCTTTAAATCAAAGAAACTTTTTCCTTGAGGGCCCCTTTTTGATTCAATTTGAAAAAATAACTCGAAAGGAAAGATAAAAGTTTTTAATTATTGACTTTTTTCGTATGCAAGATCGACAGCCATGCAACGGTAAAAGCAATCTTGATGAGTACCGTGTCTAGTAATATTTATGAGTTAGTCGTACTGAGACTGGCATTGATTTGTCGATTTAAAAACATTATCTGCCAGCTACGTCATATAAATGCAAATATGAGGGTGACGTGAAAATTAAATCTTGAATTAAGAATTCTAGACCTGCAATATCCGAATTGCATCAATATATCGAAACTCGTCAACGTTATCCATAACAGGCTGTTTTTTTCCATCAATTCATACGAGTACATTGTTAAGATTGATTAATTTTTCTCAATTCGAATCTTTTTTCAATCTCATATTTTATTTTATTTAATCTCAAAGATTTTATATTTACAAAAAAGTTTTTCATGTTGGGGGGGGGCAGACCGGCCAAGACCAGACCGTCTGGTTTCCAGTCTTGATGCTGACCAGATGATCTGGTCACAATTTTTGTTAAGATTTCACTATTTTTATGCGTCAAATTCAACTGTTTTGTAGAAAATTTATGTCTTTCTGTATAAAATTATTCTTTTTTAATAATAATGCAACTGTCTGGTTAAAAAATAATATGTTTAACTGTAAAGTCAACTTCTTTGTTGAGAATTCAATTTATTTACAGCAAATTCGTATTTTCGGCTCTACGAAATTTTCAAAAGTTTATATTTCAAGTTGAATATTCTCAATTTCAGTTTTTATAATAGTTCCATCATTTGTTTTGTATTATGTTTAAAAATTTAACTTTTCATTTGCTGGTTGAAAATTGATCTCTTACAGATGAAAGTTCAAGAGCTTGCTTAAAATTGTCTTGTATTTTGTTAAAAATGCATTCTTTTTTATAGAAAATTCCAATATTTGGTCGAAAGGTAAACTACTTTTTCGAAATGTTATTTTTTTACTTCGATATTCACCATTTTTCTGTAAATCGTATGTTTTTGTTGGTTGAAAATTAATTTTTTCAACTGAAAATTTATATTTTCATTTGTAACTTTAAAATTGATATTTTTCAGAAGAAAATTCAAGAATTTGATTGATAACTCCAGTACTTCGTTAAAAATTCGTCTTTTTTCATATAAAATTGAAATATTTGGTGGAAACTTAAACTTCTTTTACAAAAGTTTATTTTTTTTAGTTGAATATTCATGATTATAGTTTTTATTATGTTTCTGTGATTCGTTCATTTTGAATGAAAATTAATTTTTTCATCTGAGAATTTAACTTTTAATTTTTGGGCTGAAAATTGATCTTTTTCAGATGAAAATTCAAGAACTAGCTTTGGAAATTCACGTATTTTGCTAAAAATTCGTCCTTTTTATAAAACATTGAAATAATTGGTCTGAAAATTAATTTTTTCAACTGAAAATTGCACATTTAATTTTGTTTGTAAACTTGTCTTTATCAGGCACAAATTTAGGAACTTGCTTGAAAATTCATGTATTTTGTAAAAAATTCGTCCTTTTTGATAGAAAATTAATTTTTTTGGTTCAATTGAACTGCTTTTGATTGAAAATTGAAATATTTCTTGTTAAAATAGTAACTATTACAGTTTTGGTTGAAAATTAAGTATATGGGGTTGAAATTTCAACCGTTTTATAGAAATTTGTCTTTTTGGCTTTAAAATTAAACAATTTGGAAGAAAAGTCCACTGTTTTTAAAAAAATTCATTATTTCCAATTGAAATTTCATTTTCTCAAATAAAAATTGACCTATTGATTCACAATTTATATAATTTGTTAAAAATTCGTATTTACTGGTATGAAATTAATTTTCTTGGTTGCAAATTCAACTATTTAGTTAAAAATTTATGTATTTTGTTGAAAATTGATCTTTTTTAATAGGGAATTCATATTCTGGGTGAAAAATTCAATTATTTGTTTCAAAATTCAACTGTTTTCTAAAAAACTCCTCTTTTGGCTTGCAAATTGAACTCTTGTTGAAAATTTGTCTTTTCCATTTGGAAATTCATCTCTTCTGGTAGAAATGTAATCTTTTTGGTTCAAAATGCAATTTTTGGGTTGAAAATTAATCTGGTTTGGTTGATGATTGAATTATTTTCTTGAAAATTCATCTTTTTCGGTTCAATTTAAGTGTTTGTAATTAAAAGTAAAAATTTGTCTCTGGATAAAATATAAACTGTTGCATTTTTTATTGAGAATTTATATTTTTAGGTTGAAAATGCATCACTAAGATTTTAAAATCCCTCCCCCCCTCAAATGTTCTTACTTTATTTTTTATTACCCCAGAATAAATTCGCGAGAAAAATTAAGACGGCAAAAATTACATAAGATAAGAGGGGGTAAGCTTACGGATCCTAAAAAGGGGTGTTGCGTGGTTCCAAATTTGAGCGAAAACTTTACGTAATTTATGCAGGGCCTAAGAGGAAGATTCTGAACTTGCAAAAGTTAATGAATTTTTTGAAGGTCGTTACGTCTATATTTTAAAACATTGGCAAAATAAAGTTAAAAGAAACGGCCGTTTTCTCTTTAAATAAAGTAGGTTATAAGAAGAAAAGAAAAAACTCATATGAGGGAAGGATTTAAGAGAGAAGAGGATAAAAGGGGATGAGAATAATAGATGTTGGTCTCTGGGGTATCTGAAAATAAATGGAGAATTTAAGTAAGTGTGGATGTTTAGCAATAAATTATATTTACGAGGAAAATGACTAATCTCTGCCCCAAAAACAACACTTTTGCCACGTAATAAATTACTGTAAATGATTTTTTGAACATTTGGATTAATTTTTTTAATAAGACGTGATTGTTTACATAAATATCAAAATTGCATACAATCCATTTTCATATTATTGTTATTTAGTATTAAAAAAATTTTCATATTGTTTTTGTTCGAAATTGTTTTAATTTTAAAATAAATTTCCATCTACTCTTCTTTTTCTTTGAACTTTGAAGAACAGATGCTGTCTGCATATTTTAAGAAGTTGATAATGCCAAGAGATGCAATATCGGATTTAAGTTTCCGTACATTATCAAACAGTCAATTTATTAAGTTATGAACTCTTGGTGAACAAATAGTTTCTTTACTCAACTTCTAACTTTCTGAAATCAAAATTGTTCATAAATCATGATTCTGAAGCAAAGAGAAAACATTTTCTTTGATTAGATCTGGATATGGGTGAAAATAAAGAAGTTGATAATATCATGTCCTTTGAATATTATACTACTACTTTTTTCAGATTTCAAGGTGTTACGTCTTTTAAACGAAAGCTTAAAATTTTATTGTTAAATACACCTACCTTCTCGAAATTATTTTCAAAATTACAAAATCAATCTTTTTTCTCGTTTCCAATTATAGTTTCAGAGTAACAATCACTTTTGAAATGTCCCCGAGTTTTTGTACCATCATGGAAAAAAAAAGTTTTTCATTCATTTTGTGGCTTAAAAGTTTATTTCCAAATTTGAGTTGATTGATAAATAAAGATAGTTAAATATCAAATCTCATTATCTTCACAAATAAACATACAATATAAACAAAGCTCTTTAGAAATTCCTCGGAGATCCTAAAATTACCTTAAAATATTTAAAATCCTTTGAAATTCCTTTAAGTGATTAAAAGTTTTTTAAAAGTCTTTGGCATCGTTTTAAATATCATGAAATCATTTTAGAAATTAGATACAAAATCCATCAATTTATGAAAATAAATTCTTTCAACTCCATTAAAATATTATAAAATCCCGTGGAATAATATTAAATTTGATGATATTCCTTGAAATCACTTGATATATTTGAAGTCCTATGAATCCTCTAAGAACCTGGGAATTTCATTGAAAATACCTTATTTATAGCCTTAAATATATACCTTGAAATATTTGGAAATTTTGGAAATTTTTTGAAATCCCTTTAAATTTTATCAAATATAATCCAAATAAATTCTTTAAATCCCTATGAAATTTAGAAAATCCTGTGGAATTTTTTATATCTATTGAAATCCCATAAAAATTCTTTGACATTTTTAAAGTCCCTTAGAATTTTATCAAAAATACCTTAAAACCTTTAGAATCCCCTGAAATTCTTTGAAATCCTCACAAACTTTGGAAAATTCTTCACAATTCCGCTTTTTCCTCAAAATCCCGTGAAATCTTCAAAATAATATTGAATCGCAGCCTGCTTCTGTAAATATTTTTAAAAAAACTGAGGGTGCGAAAAAGGCAATAAAATAGTGATTTTATTCAGGTAATTATTTGCTTCATCAACTGTATTATGAAGAATAATAATTAAATTTTAATTTACATATTTTAAGTCCTAAAAAGCAGATATAATTTTACTTGAAAATTATAATCATAAAATAAGAGCGTACTACTTTATCTTGCAAATCATTATTTTTACACTTAATGTAATTATTATGAATAAAAAAAAAGTTTTATGTTGGTCTCAAATACGTTTTTGACGTTGCATTTGAAATCAAATAATTCAAACTTTTTGATTTTCATCCATATATAATTATTCAAAACTTTTTAGAAATGATTAAATAAGCAACTCTACTCAGTTTGGGTTATGGAGATAAAGAGACAAGTAAAATTAATAGATAAAATTTTATGATTTGAGTTACGATGATAAAAAAATACATTTGTTCTTTCATCTTTATTACTTGATTTTTCTTGCACAAAGCCTCTTAAAGAGAAAATCTATTTATTCAAATGAATTCGCTGCCATAGAAGTTCATCCTCGTGCAGCGTGCACTATCAATGAGCCCTAGGGGCGATTTTGAGCAGCGACTGTTTTAAATGAATTTGCACGTCAAGTTTCAAATAAGCTCGAGGTCTTCTGCATAACTATTTTCAAAAAAATTATTAAAAAAAAATCTGAACTTCATCCTATCTCAAAAAATTAATGGAACGAAATTCTCCAAACTGTCGAACTTATTATTATTGAATATTTAGTTGGTTGCACGCTGCGTGAGTATGACTTTAAGTCACTATTTTCGGTTTATTTTTTTTATTTCTCTAGAATTTGATAGATTGCAATTTCCAAGTAAAGAATTTTACTTCTAAAAATTTATTTCTAAAATGGAAAATTTAAATTGTAAGTGATTCTTTAATAGCAGAAGGCAACAATTCTGTTCTTAACTGTTGCCCAGACGTTTCGAAATGTCAAAAGTATTCGATTTATAAACTCTTGAACATATTAAACGAGATTATATGTACTTATCTATTATTAAAGACCTACAATTTTCCGCGCCATCAATTTATTTGAAAAAAATTTCCAAATAAATAATTTAAATGTTAAAATTTATTTCTGAATGTTCCTAAAGATAATTGATAGTAGTATAGCTAATTAGCTATACCGCTACTGGAAGACTTAACTGTTCGAGCAAGGTTCTGTTCCATGTCAAGTTATCGACAGTCGGCTTAACCCTTAATCGATAATGCAGATCACAGACATGGATCGAGGAGCAGTCGGGGTGAAAGTTAAAAAAATTGATAATTATTCTCAGTGAAGCCTCTACTTGGAACTCTGCGCATGCGCATCCAATAATATATCGACATCTTTGCCAATTTGGTCACATAACATTTGGTATTATCGCCAGTCGGTGTGACTTTCAATCGGTATTGTAGATTTATCAGCATTCAGTAATGTAGATCTCTGACGCGGATCGAGGTCACGATATATCAGAGGTCTACCTCATCGACCTTAGTCATCTACTTTGTAATCCCAATGATTTATCAAATTTTGAAAACTCATGGGTAACACTCTGCTTTGTAAAATTTTAAATTCAGTTTTTTGAATATAATAGCCGTGATTATTTCTTATATACCTACATATTTTATTATTATTTCAACCCTTTCTTAGATACTTTTTTTGCAGTTAAAAAAAATATAAAGTCATGTTATCATTTCACACTGAAAATCTATATTCATAATGAAAAATAAGTATACTTTTCGTACATTTGTAGATTATGCCAGCTGTTTTCATCATGAAAGATTTTCAATTTTGGTAGAAGTTAAAGTTGTATTAACGGTAATAAGAGTAAGATCGGTTATTTCAAACAAAAAAATTATTCAATTTCAAAGAAAATTTACAAGTTTTTTATGTATTTTTAATTTTAAAAAATTATTATATTCCAGACTACATTCACAAATTTTAGCGTCTTATACTGGAAATCAATATTTTAACAAAAAATCATTGTATTTCAAAGAAGATAAAATTTTTTTAACGATTTTAAGTTATGTTCGCATTTTCTTCTCGAAATCGTTTCAGATTTCAAAAAATTATTTACAATTTTCGAACAATTTTGGGTGACTTTATCAAGAATAGGCCATTTCGTTCTTATTTTTTGGTGCATAGAGTGCGAACTTCCCGTACAGTGCTGCAAAAATGAAATTTCCAATTTAGAACAATTTTAGTTTGAAAATAAGATATCAATTTTCATGAATTGAAAAAATATTTTCCTTGCTTTTCTTTGCTATTATTTTAGATAAAGATACTATTATATATAAAAATTTGTATGATAAAATTGACAAATTTTCACTATCGTAATTTATAATATTTTAGAGAAAACCCAAAGAGTAAATTTCACAATGGAAGTAAAAAACGGTTGAGATGATAAACCACGAGGTGTTCTCATACTGCCGGTCTCACAGAGATCCGCAAAAACATACCTATTAGCACTGCCGCCTGAGAATATTCCTCCTCAGAGATTTTCCTGGCTAAAATTTTCATCTGACGAGCTAATTAACAACTGGCAAGGCTCTTGCAAGATCGAAAGGTGCAGAATTTAAAGAGTTTTCTTTTGGTAACTCTGAAGTCGAATTTTCTCAACCTCAAATTAATTATTCTATGATTAATAAATTATAGTATTACAAGACATGTTTTAATTGAAACCAAAAAATTAATATTAAGACCTTTCTCTATTTAATAGTATCTATTGTCTGAAATCAAATGAAAGATAGGCCAGGACAATATTTTTGATAATTTCTCACAATTTATATCCTGACTTTGGAATTATTGTATTAGTTTTTAACGAAAGGGCGTTGGTGCATTGTTTTGATTTTGTGAGGACAAGTTTTTTTCGGATATACTTCACTACTTTCGTATGAAGTACAAACAATTTTGACCTGCATATTTTCGATAGATATTTCTACGGTCTATCGAAAGGTTTATACAATATTTTTTTCTTTTTTTCTTGAAATGAAGCTTAGGATTCTCAGTTTCGAATCCGTGAAGAAAAAAATGTATTTTTGTTTTGTTTACGATGAATTAAATGTTTTCCATTATGTTTTAGGAAAACTTTCTCTTCTAAAGAAGTTGTACTCTTTTAAAATCAATAAAAAAATTCGATGAATAGAATTTATTAAATCTATCAAAATTGTGGTAAACAATTTTGTTTTAATTGATTTTAAAAGAGTAAAACTTCTTCGGAAGAACAGTCTCCTCGAAACAGAATGGACACAATTTAATTTCTTGAAGACAAAAGAAACATGTTTTTCTATACGACTTCGAAAGTGAGAATCCTAAACTCTATTTCAAGACCAAATATAAAATTGAACCTCCACTCCTTCGTTCAATATTTACGCAAACAAGACAGATCCCATAAACTACCATTCAATAGGACTACACATAATTGAATGATATTTGTTCGAAATAACCGATTTCCACTAAAAAATGTTAACATAACTTGAAAATTTTCAAAAATTGTAAATTTTCTTGGGGATATATAGATTTCCCTAGAAAACGCAAGCATAACCTAAGATCGTTTAAAAATGTTGCATCTTCTTTGAAATCTAACGATTATTTCTTAATAGTACTGGTTTTCATTAGGGAACACTAACAAAACCAAAAAATATAAATTAGATAACTCTGGATTATTTACTGGATTATTATCTAAAGAATAATCATAATCTGATAACTCTAATGATTTTTTTAATTTCAAGTTTTGAACACAATCGAAAATTGTTAAATGATTCTAAATCTTGGTCAAATTATAATGATTTTTGTTTTAAAATACCCGTTTTCGATCTAAAATGGCAACGTAACATAAAATTGCTTCAAAATTATTAACCTTCCAAATCTAATGATTTTTCTTTGAAAATAGTCTCTCTACTATGTTACATCAGTAAATTTCTCAGCAAACTTGATTGAAAATCAAAAAAACTATCTAGGTTAAAATTTCTATTCCTGGAGAAAAAATGTTTCGACAAAACTAGATGATCTATTTTGCAAAACAGGCTATAAAATTATTCGACTGACTAAAAACGCAAAACAAGTCTAAAAATCTATCAACAATTGTGGTTTATTTTAGAGTTCCGCGTCAGAAATCGGTATGTTTAATTTTAAAAAAATCAGCAAAGATTCACAATTAAAACATTTTTAGATTACGGTAGCATTCTTCAGCACAAATTGGTATTTTAATACCAAAAAAAATGATAATTTAAGCAAGATTTAGGATCTTTTAGCCATTTTAGATTATGTTAATGTTTTGTGTCGAAAATTGGTATTTCTATAATAGAAAAAAATGTCAAAAGATTTACTAATTTTAACACTTTTAGATTATGCTAGCGTTTTAGATTGAGAATAAATATTTCAAACAAAAATAATTAGATTTGGAAAATATTTACAATTCTTAATAACTTTTTGTTATATCAGTGTTTTTCGTTTGAAATTATTGGCATTTTTTATGAAAAATTATTAGATTTCAAAGAATATTTACAATATTTCCCAACTTTAGGTTATGTTAGTATGTTTTACCTGTAATTGATATTTGCAAACAAAAAATCATTGCATTTGAATTCAGTGATCCGTGCATGCATAATTCTCAATGTTCTTGAGCAGCTTTTCGCAAAATATATTTGAAAGTCATTTGAGCGACTTCAAATGCATATTTCTACTCAGAAGCACCTCTATACAAAGTTTTCTCCTGATAAGAAGTTATGAAATAATAAAAAATCGGAATTGGGATTTGTATTCTAAGGGTACAAACCTAATAAAAAATAGACCTTTGCAAAGTTTGAAGGTGCGACCAACAACTTTTTATGTTTTCGTATCCGTATATGTATAATCCTCAGTTCCCTTAAGCAGCTTCTCGCTCCTTCCTCGTTATCGTCAGGTCCTAACAAAGTTAAGAAAGTTGTTTAAACATCCTCCTTTTTCTGCAAATCTCGTAAACCCAAGTAACATATACGAGGTTCTTCACGATTAACTTGAAAGTTCTATAAAGCTTTCGAGCGAATAGGTAAGCCATTAAACGTGATGTGCAGGACTTCTATGCAGGCAGCATTCTTAATTAAGCGTTTAACATGTAAGGCACTCGACGTCTGCGTCACATTATTTATGCCTGTTGAGACTCCGGGCTCTTTGTACGAGAAAAGCTTCTTTTAAGTATAGTATTATAAGGGTAAGAACAGAAAAGTAAAACTACCTGTTAAAGACAGCAAGGGTAAAATCCAAGCGGAAGAAGATGAAAAAATGCAAAAAATTGGAAGGAAATAAGAAATTATATAGGAAAATGATCAGCAAGATTAGGAAAAGAAGTTGTAGTACACGTGAATAAAGTTTGAACTTATTTTGGTATAAGATCCAATTGCAAATGAACAAATAAGTTTTATCAGAATATATTGGAAGGTTTTTCGTAATATTATTTCAGAATTAGGTCCATGAAACTGAAAGTGACTAGTTTGTATGTATTTTGCGAAACAGGTAGGGCTACCTGAAGGGGGTTAACGTATCCGTGAAGCAGGTGCTTTTTGGTTTTTGTCGAGTGCGGTTCTAAATGTTGTTTGCAATTAGTTAGGATTTATTCATTCATTGTAAAATTCTAATTATATGGACAAATTGTATTGAACTTAGTGTAATTATAATTATGTGAGACTCCTCCCAGCGGTTTTTTCACGGGGCGGTTTTCTCCGGTCGGGTTGATTTGAAGCAATCCCATAATGATAGGAAATGTGAATGCACAGGCAAATTCAGGAGTCCACTTGCGAATGATTTGAATAAATTCAATTGACTTAGCTCGAGTGAATAATTATGTTCGACCTTCCCACGTCCCTCCTCTGATTATTGGTATCTGATCAAAATTGGTTTGGATTTGGTCGGGTACGTAACAACACAGCCGGGATCAAGAATACTGAATGTCAAATGGTATGAGACGCAGATGAAGTAAAATATTGTATGAGTGACTATTATCAGAAATTATTTGGATCAGATTTTATCAGTATTGAAGACAATACGTCAAAAAATCCCATTGAAAACGGCGAAATAGCAGCTTGTCCCTCTGAGGTTGGAGCTACAATTAGGAAATTAAAGAATGTTTAGGCTGGTGGTGGTCTGGATTGTATTACCGCTCAAATGAACAAGACTGGTGACGAGTATTTGTCTGTAAGGTTGAGCGAGTTGATGAAAATATCTTTAAAATTCTTAGTATCGGGTTACTGTTAATGTGAAATTTGGAAAAAAATGCTAGTTTCCTTACTGCTTCTCAGACCAGAAGGGTCCCTTTCTAATCACGTAGTGTGGAAATTATGCTAATTTCAAATTTGAAACCTGTTTTCAAGAAGATTATTAAGATGAAAAAGTTTTTTAATTTGTGTAAGTGTTGTTATATTATATGTGATAACTTAGCGACGTCCAAACTAAGCCTCAATTCGCGCAGTTGTAACAAGACTAATATATGGAAGAGAAGGAGAAGGGATAAAATCACTCAGGACAAGTTTAAATTTTCGTTTTTTGGTTCACTGATCAACACACTAAAACTCAACAAAATAAAATAAAATTTCTCTTCAACTTCGTAATTTATGATCTTTTAAGTTAAGTTTTGACCCGTATCCGTGGACCGAATAACAGTTTAAAATATATTTGTTGTATTTTTTTGAAAAATCAAATCAAAATTGGTATCAATTATATTAAGTTTAAATCCCTATCCGTGGTTGAAGTGCACTATATTATTGACTAGAAAATTTATCAAATACACAAACTTATAATAGAATTTTTTTTCAAGTATACATTATAATCAATTTAGAGTTGAAATGTATAAGGTAGAACTGATTCACATAGCCTTACTGACACATCCAGTGAGTCAGTCCGGGACGAAACATAAAAAATCTGACTTTAATTTACTTACAAATATTTATCCTTTTTTTAAATTAAGTGTAGAATACAAAATAAATCAAAATTACCGACCCTAATGCCAATAAAAAAAATCTTATTTACACTTATAATACTTGCGTCAATTAGAAAAGATATCTTTCGAAAAAACAGCAAAGATGTCATCTAACTATATGTGCAGAGTTACTGCAATAACTATAGACCTTTCAGCTTACTAAGTATCTCAGGCAAAATATTTCAGAAAATACTTATTCTTAAGGTGATGAACATAACAGAAGGAAGGATCTGAGAAGTTTAATGCGGGTTTATGCCAGTAAGATCATTGTGCGGATAAGATATTTAGCTTAAAGCCACATCACGTGGTTCCCTTCGCATGGAAACGGTTTATCGTTGAATTTAAAGTCATTAATTTTGCACTTTAGATTGAAATGATAAATTTTTCGAAATCGTGATGGACAAGTCAAAAATTAATTATTATAGCGCCTTAGTTTTGAGCAAGGCCTCAAATTGTTTAATTTTTAACACAACAGGTTTGAGATTAATCATTTTGAAAATTTTCAATTAAAAAGCATATAATTTTCAAAGATTTTAGAATAATTGGACTTGAGAGGATGACAATTTTATATTTTTGCCGTACGAGTAGGTGTAGCTGGAAAAGAGGCTATTTGTACTGAATTTTCGGAACGAATATCCAGCTTTTTTCGGTACGTGTAGACACTCCCTATTAATATTATATTTTTCATCCTTCAAATTTCTATGATTTCAATTTAAAATTATAGTCTTGAACGCGCAATATGAAAGCAGTTTATTTTTCAGGCCTTGGAACTAAAGTTTCTTTGCTTCAAAAGCTTCAATTTGAAAATATTTTATATGAATTTTTCAAATTTTTAGAGGTTTTTATTTTCAAGTTTCACAGTGTTTTGAATTTCATTCGAATGTTGAAAATGCTAGCACCATTTCACTATTGAATTTTTCGAAATTGCAAAATTTTGTATTCAAAGCATTAATAGTGATTTTTGGATGGAATAATTTTTTATTTAAATATCCTAAATTCTTTGGTTTCGACATTCGTCAGTTTTAAATTTATCAATTTTAGATTTACATATTCTAAATTGTTTGGAAATTATTTTAAATGCAAGGCTTAGAAATAAGAAAATTTTTAAACTAAACATTACCAATTGAATCATTTTTATTTGGTAAATATTTCAAAATACTGAAAATTTTGAACTCAACTTTAAAACGAAAATTTCGAAGAAGAGGCTTAGTATTGTACAATTTCAAACATTGGTGTCATAGTGATCTTTTTTTAAATTTAATTATCAATTTAATACCTTAAAACTGTACGATTTTTAGTTGAAGATTTGAAAAATTGTATCATGTAAAATAGAAAAGTATTTGATGAGAAATTTTTTCAAAATAATTTTAATTTTAAATAAAGTGTTAAAATGTAAGCCATTTCAAATTGAAAATTTAAAACTGTACTGCTGAAATTCAAAATAGATCAAATATAAACTTTCTGATGTTGATACCTTGAAGTTGAATAATTCCCCTTATTCTCGATTGTTAACATTACAATTCTAGATTTTCTAATTTTTATGTTGGACGCTAAATTTTTAATTTTCAACTTTCATGAATTTTAATTTCGAAACTAAAATTGAAATAGTTGAGTTTTGAAAAGAGTAATTAACTCATCAATTAACATATTTCAATTTCAAAATGTGAAGTTTCGAATCCTTTCATTTTCAGTTTCTTGATAATCTTTGTCTTCAGTTTTAATGTTTCGTAACCAGAAATTTTCAAAATTCTTCTATGAAATTCTTCGATTTTGAACGTTTTGAAATTGGCCTATGTTACAAATTTTATTTTTAATCATTTCAATTGCAAAATTCTTTATTTGAAATTGAAATCAATCCATTTGGAACACTCTGAATTAGAAATTATACAATTTCAACTCCTTTCAAATGAATTTGTCCAATTGTCAGTATTTTAGTCTGAAATTTTTGAATTTCAAAACCTTCTGTTATAAAGATTTTCAACTTGAAACACTTTCAATTTCAAATTTTTAAACTTTGAACACTTTTATCAAAAATCAATAAAATTACAATTCTCTGTCATTCCATTCGAGAAAATGCTCTTTTTCGAAATTTTATCTAATCTGAAATTGTTTTATTTTGAATTTTTTTTCTTCAAAATTATTCAATATGTATTTAAAAATTTTGAATACTTTTGATTAAAAATTGAAAGTTATTATTTATTGTAACAAAAGTTTTTTGAAGCTGATATTCAAAAAGTTATTTAATAATGGATTTCCAAATGTTAATATTCTTAATATTTTGGAAAATAAAAATCTGGACGTAGGAACACGCGCTTTCCGCGCATGCATTTGCTTCCTGTATAAAATATTAATTACCTTGATTCCCATCATGAAGAAAATTCAGTTTTACAGAATGAAGTTTATATCCATTTTTCAATTATTAGCAAAGAGTTATCACAAGAAAATTTCAATACATTCAAAATAATTTTAGCGATTGAAGGATTTTTGTATAAATGCAAAAAAGAATAATAGATTGTTAATTATTTGAAGAAAAATCAATTACTTTTAAACAATTTCAGAAAAACTGGTAAAAGTTTGCAATCTATTAATAAATTAAGAAATATTTCAAAAGATTTCAGGAGCTTTGAAGAGATTTGACAATAAGAATTAAAATTATTTTTGGTTATAAATATTAACTTTATTTTGAAATATCTAAAAAGGGTTCTTAAAATTTTAACGATTGAGTGGAAAATGTGCATCTGTAGATTGTGAAAGATTTCGAATTCTTTGCAATATATTTTGGAAATTGTTGAGAATTCCGCAAACTTGTGAAGAGTTTTATAAGAATTTAAAAGTTTTCGATTGATGTCGGTAAGATATATTCAAGAAGCCTTATGTTGACTAAACCATTTTTTTGACCTGGAGGATTTTTTTATCACCTAATTGAATTTACGAATTTTGAAAGTTTTTGAAACTTGCTTAGGCTTGAAGGATTTATTCTTATTTACTAAAATTAATGAAGTTTATTATCTGTGAGTTTAAATATTTTAAACAGAATTGGGTTAAAAAGTATAGTCTCGATTTTTCAGGCGTGAAATGACATTGATATTATAATTATCAATGACATTTAGCTCTAGCGAAAAATAATGATAAGTAAAAATTAACAATAATTTGATATATTTATAATTGCAAAAATTATTTTAATTAATCTTCAGCATTTCAAAAAAATTCTCAAAGATTCTATAGAAAATTTAAGTTCTGAATTTTATCATTTTTCTCTCATTAAAATCTCAAACGGGAAAAAAATCAAAGACCTTAGTAAATTTTTTAGTTTTACGTTGCATAATTAAGTTGGCAAGTAGAGTAAAGGGTACTTCTGGGTACCTTTTACGTTTCATAACCTAAGTAGTCTCCATAAGTAGCATTACGTACTCCACCCATACTTTGAACTAGAGAGTATTTCAGTTCCTTCAAAAAGATTTACTCATGAAAAGTATAAAAGTATCATTACAATATATATAATTACAATTATCATACCTTGAAAAAATCGTATATAAAAAGGTAGCGTAGCGATATATTTAAAAAATCTTGCACTCATCATTGTTGAAAACCTGATTGCCTTTTCATTATTTGAAGATTTTTACATCTTGAATTTGAAATATTGAAAATTAAAACTTTCAAATTCTCTAATAAATTACTTCAAATAGTAATTATTCACTTTCTTCATTATTTTTTTTTGAATAACAGATTTCTGATGAAAAAATTCGAAGAAATAGAACTTTCAAAATTCTTCTATAAAAAGGAGCAAGTATTATCAATGTTTGAAATAATTCCAAATTGTCTTTTACAAAAAATATCACTCTTCATATTCATTAACTCCGTCATTAATTTCAGCAAATTATAAATTTGCCCACGATTTACAAGTGGTAAAAATTGTTAAAAAAAATTAAAATTGTTTAAATAATTTTCAAATATCGTAAAAGCAACAAATATTACTTTTAACATTCGTTAAGTGTGTCATGAAATCCATAAAATGATAACTTTTGATGACTCAGTTGAAAACTAAATTATACAATATGGAAATTGTTTAAAAAATTCAAAATATGTTAAATAAAAAATATTGTGTTTGACATTCATCAACTATATCACTTATCCTTGAAAATAGTAATTTTTAAAGATTTACCAAGTAGCATGTGTTTTACATAAAACTGCTATTTTTCATTTTTGGGCCCATTTCTCGGACACAATACACGGGTATTGAGATTATTAAAGGGTCAAACTTGAAAGTTATGGGGTGGAAATTACCTTTCTTTGGCAATCATTGAGAGGTGAATAAACGTGAATTTACGAAAATTTAATAACAAGTACTTCTTTTTCCCATTTTTTTTTAATCTGAGCTTTTTTTAGTACTAAAATTAGTAAATAAATGAATATAGTCTTTTATTTGGTTCTGAAAAAGAATATCTTGTTAAATGCATATTCTCGACAATTTTTAATGAATCAATCTAAAAATTTTCAGGAATCTTCCTTTAATAGTGATAAATAAATGTCTTGCTGGAAGTTGTTTCACCTCTAAAGTGCTCTCGAAACTTTTTGTCAGCGAATCTGAAAAAACGGGCTTACCGATCTGTCTTAATTTGAATTTGAGGACAAAATTTTTCATTTTTGAAACTTATTATTAAAAATAATAGTCCGATGAAAAAACATAAAATAAGAAAAGGTTCTGTTGTGGCCATTCGCCGGATGCCTATGCAATTTTTTTTTTTGACTTTTCAAATTTCCATCCGTCAATTATATTTGATACTAGAATTTTTCAATAACAAATAATAATACACTGAAGTCCCGCTTCACCGGGCATTTTGGAGGTACCCTTAATAGCCTTCACGGTAAATCGGGACTCTCCAAATCGTTCTTCCTCTCCTTCTTGCTTGTGGCTTCTTATAGTGCCGAACAGTAAACTACGCAACTCTGCTGACCTTGCAAGTGCCTCTCTCTCGCCCTCTTGGACCACCTTATCCGGTATATTGGGATCCGGTGAAGCGGGACTTCAGTGCTCTCATCAATATTTTTTCGCATGCACACCTCTGCGCAATGGAATTCAAAAGATAATAAGAGTAGACAAGTTTCTCACCAAATAATAGAAGAAAAACAAAAGAATCAACAATTGTTCATTATTTTCATTAGCATACAATTTTAAACGATAACAATGGAAAATTCGCTTGCGGATATCATTTCTAAATTGTATAAAAAACTAAAAAAAAACATCAGGATCTGAAATCAAATAAAAATGGCATTCTAAACGTTATTTTGAACCATGTCAGTTGATTCGACCCCACTGTATCTGTCGTCGCGCGTGGATAATGAGGCCAAGCAACTGCACTAGAAAATTAATCTCTGCTACAGTTAAAGTATCCATTCATTTTTTTTGTCAGCAAAGTGAACCTTTTTTTGCTTCTAAATTGTGTCAAAAATCCATACAAAATATACTTAGCAACTGTAAAATTATTCAAATTCTGTTAGTGATTCGGGCGATGACGTTGGGCATAAGATAGAAAGAAAGAAGTTTCAAGTACTATAACAGAGTATATTGTAACGGGCAGCTCTGCTAAATCGCGTAGTTTCGAAAAAAACGGGTAGTTCTGAATTTCGGGTCATTTTGTACTAATTGAAATTCTTTTCCTTATAATTTATGAAAAAAATATATATATATTATTTTCGATCAATGCTTTTAGTATTTATTATCACAATTGTTCACATATATTTTTGATATTTTTCCGCAAATTAAAATACAAGTAGATTCAATCAAACTTATTATATGCTATACACTTCAATTCATAACAGGATAAACATAAATTTTATTCTAAAGAAACCAAATTCAAAAGCAACGCTTCTACTTGGGAGGCTCTTGTACAGGATCGTTAGGATTTTCTGATTCGATCAGAGAATCTGGTGCCGTTCGGTTGGTTCTAAATTTTCCTTACAATATACTCTGTACCATAATACATTGAACTTTCAATGCTTAAATAGGCAGAAAAAACATATCTTCGAAATTCGAATTGCCGGTTCTAATTTGTCTGAGGAATGAGCCAAATATATCCAAGTTGTTCTATTGCCCATCCAAGTACTCGATCAGTGGGAGACCTGCCCGGAGGAGATCTGGATCTGGCATGAAGAGGAGCCTACTGAAGAGAAGTCCGATATGTGGGAAGATTGGGTGATTTTCGCCTACTAAACTATCCCTCATTTCAAATGGGGTCATATTGTCAACTGCGCCGCTTATCATATTTATTTTTTCGTTTGAGCGATTTTTATTCGTCCCTCTATTGCACGTCATAGTACTCGATCAGAAGAAGGCCTGCGAGGAGGAGACTTGGATTTGGCACGAATAGAAAACTCCTCAGGAATAGAAGACCGCTTAGGAATGTGTTGGTCGCCGACAAGGTTAAAACCAGGATTACGATTTCGTAGCGAATCGTAACTTGCATTAACTTTACTAAAAGTATGTGGAAAGATTGGCTGATTTTCGCCCACTGGACAATGCCTTCTTTCAACTGGGGTCATATTGTCAACTACACCGCTTATAATATTTATTTTCACTCTTGAGCGCTTTTTATTCGTCCTATACATTCCACGAAGAACCCCGCTACGCTCTAATATTGCGCAAATGTCACCATTGGATGCTGATAATACAATATGTTCTCTGTTTGGCACGGGAATATGTCTCGTCTTTTCTACTCGCAATCTAATTGGTTTACCATCAGGAAAAACGTATATTCGCAATTCGAATCTAAGGTTCTGATTTGTGCAGGGAATGAGCCGAAGATATCCAAGTTGTCTGAGTGAATATCCAAATACTTTAAGAGAAGGAGACCTACCAGCAGGATATCTGGACCCAGCACGAAAAGGAGGCTGTTCTGGAGAAGTCCGGTCAGGTAAAAGTGGCCTGACAGCAGAAAAAGGAGAAGGACCAGAACTAGGTTCGCTATTATGATTCCCGTCGGGCTGTGAACTGCATTTTGCAAGAAATAGAAGATTCATTTTTTTTGGTTCAGCATATTTATGACTCATATCTTTGGTGAAACTCAATGCTTTTTCACAGAAAGCATCTTTTCTATGATTCAGTCAAAATTATGTGACATAATTCTGAAATATTATAATTCATTTGAATTCAGAATAAAATTAGTCATATTAATAATGCACATTAGTCACCTTTAGTTAATTTGAGTCACATTCAAGCCTATGAATTAGGATGTCAAAGAACTGTAATCAAAAACGAAAAATCATTCACAGAAAACTTTCGGTTTAAATCGGTTCCGCCTCACCATATACTCAGGGTGGGTCGAAAGACCAAGTTTTAGAAATCGAATTTGGAATTATGTGAAAAAGTAGTGTGTTGAGACCCTGAAAAAGTATAAATTATTTGGTTTCGATTGATTAAGGCATTCTGAGCACGCTTTCTGAAAATTTGTTTGAAAAAATTATTATTTTCATAGATTTGATTTTACTGTGTGTTTTATTTTTTTTATGTTATTCGGGGTATTACTCGTCTTCAGAAATGCCGATAGTTCTTTAATGAATGATCTCTAGAAAATAATTTCAATTGAGTAAGCCCCTGTTTTCAAAAAACATTTATAAAATCTACAGAAACGCCGGGAGAATTATTTCAGATATTTAAGGCTTTGCTACTCATGCAAATACACTAGAAAAAAAATTGACATGCTTGGAAATAGATAATTTGAAAAAACACAAAACTAAGTTTTTCAAGAATTTACTATGCTTACATTTATTAATTTTCAAGCATGTTAAATTTTTTTCTAGTTTATTCGCATGAGTAGAAAAGCCTGAAGTATGTGAAATAATTCTCCCGAGGTTTCTGTAAATTTGAAAAATATTTTTTAAAAACAGGGGTCTACTAAACCTAAATTACTTCCAGAGAACGTTCATTAAAAATCTGTCAGAATTTTTGCAGACGAGAAAGGCCACGAAGAACATAAAAAAATTGAAACACGCAATAATATCAAATCTATTAAAATGCTAATTTTTTTAGACATATTTTCATAACATATTTGCCCCTCTACCCCCTATTTAAAAAATTCATTTTTACATTCTTATCCTGATGAGAAGGTATTGGTTTTATGTCAAATTTTACTCAGTCGGTTTTCATAAAATCTAGACGTTTTAAGACCACCTGTGTCGGAAAAAAAGACTTTTACGGCCAGGAAGAAAAGAAGAAGTTTGTCAGTCAGCTATTTTCGAAAAAAAAAATAGAAAGTTAGAGCATTTTCAAAATGTTTGAGACCATTTTTTTTAGATTTGAAACTTTTATCTGCAGTTATTTGGAGTATTCAAAAATTCAAACAATTTATCCTCATGACATTTTTTGATGGAAATAAAATTATCAGAGTTATAGAATTTTCAAAACCTAAAAAAAGAAACAAAAATTAACATTTTAAGCCAAACATCGCACTATATGACAAAATGTGAGGAAACAAAAAACGTTGACTTTTGAAGGCTCTTAAAATTTATTATAACAACTTTTTGAATTTTTTTGAAAAATCAAAAATTAAAATGTTGACCCCACAGAACATAATAAAAAATTTCATTTTCCGGTCAAACTATGCAAGATATAAAAAAATATAAACAAAAAAAAATTATACACAAAAAAAAATCCACAAACATTTTTGGATTCGTTTTCGATGGGACGCGTGGTTTTCGCGGTAATCGTGAAAAATGACATTACAAAGTAAAAAAATTAAATGCTCGGACTAACGACACAAGATACAAAAAAATAGACGAAAGTTGTGCACCCAAAAGAGAATTACAAATTTGTTATTATGCATTTTTTGATAAGACGCGTAGGTTTTGTTTCAATCGTGAATAATGACATTAAAAATAAACAAATTAATTTTTTGGATAAAAAGACACAAGGTATAATAAACTGTTAACTGACAAAATTGTTTTCAAATTAGATCTGAAAATTTGCTCTTCACCTTTTTCACTCGCAAGACAAGTGATGAGAATGTAGCCTTTAAAGCCGAAAGAGCTTTAACAAAAGAGAATTCACAATCACTCAATTTCAGTTATCGATGGTTTGACTATTAATTTTAAAAGACCTATCCAAAAATGTGGGGGATGTACAATAACCGAGCGCATAGCGCAAAATAAATACATTATCGAGCTTGAAGGGCGAAATAAATACATTATCGAGCGCGAAGCGCAAGATCCAACAGGTGCGTGCCCCAGGCGCGCTCAAATTTGCGAGCCACGCGCGCAGCGCGTCACGGGATTGTGCCAGCACAGCAGGTAGATTTTTCCCACTATTTACAAGAAGGTTCCCCTTTTTCGCCTTTTTCCTGTTTTTTTAATCCTAAATGTGATCTGACTGAATAGAACCTGATAAGAAAATCGAACTATCTTTGCTTGAAAATGTATTCTTTTTGGTAAAAAAATAACGTATTAAAATCCATTTCAGCCTTCCTAAATATTGATATTTTTTCGTTTAGAAATTGAACTTTTGGATTATAAGTTTAACAATTCTGTTGAAAATTTGTCTCTTTTGAATGAAAGTTCTACTAAGTTTCGCTTTCCAGTTCAGCAATATCAATCCTGGCAGTTATCTGATTGATTTTGATTAAACTTAGTGTAGTTGTAGCACTTTATGGGTCATGTCTCATGGCCAAAGGATTTTCAAAAATTTTTTTAATTCTGGGAGTTACAATATTTTGAAGCTTGATGTCAAATTTTTCTATAATTGTAATATTTTCGAAATACTTTTTGGATTAAAATGAAACTTATAGGAATTTTGTAAAAAGGATGCTGTTTTATATAAAATATTAACAAGAAATAAAATTTCAAAATTTTCAAAAAAAAAACTCAATAAAAATGTTTGATTTCATTTTTTTACGGATTTTGCTATTTTTAATTTTTGTGTAGAATAATGTTCCTTGTTCTTTTATCTTTCATTTGAAAAAAAGCTTGAGGGACACTCGTCGGGTTCGCGAGTTATGAATTTTCAAAGAGCAGCATTCTAGTCGAATACTTGTGCTGCCGTCAGCCTCGGTACTCATAGATTCTACTGTTTTCTAAATATGCATAAGTCGCGAACCAGATGACTGTCCATCAAGTTTTTTCAAAATAAAAGATAAAAGAACAAGGAATATTATTCGACAAAAAAAGTTAAATCCGTCAAAAATAGAATCAAAACTTTTTTTTTTACTTTTTTTTTGTGAAAATTTTGAAACTTTTTTTTTGTATATATTTTAGATGATACAGCATCTTGTTTTACAAAGCACCTATAAGTTTCACTGTAATCTTAAAAAGATTATTTGAAATATTACAATAAAAATAAATTGACCTCGAATTTGAAAATAATGTAGCTCCCAGAATTTAAATTTTTTTCGAAAATCGTTTGGCCTAAAAACGTTACCCATGAAGTACTACTACTACACCAAGTTTCAATGAAATCGATGAGATTTTCGGTTTAAAAATCCTACAATTCGTTTAAAATGAAACAGTTTGTGGTTGGATTTTGATATTTTTTGTTTCAAAATTGAACTTTTTAGTTTAAAATTCAGGTATTTTGCTAAAAAGTAATTTCTTCTGGTTTAGAGTTTAACTGATTGGTTAAACATTCTTGTATTTCAAAATATTAGTTTATACTTGACAACTATGTACAATCTGGCAAGAAACTTTGTTCATTTCCGTTAACTAACAATAAGGTAAGCCCAATGTATATACTTAATTGTATTACTTAAACTATATTTTTAGTCAAAACTTTTTCAACCAAATTTTTCAAAATATATTGTATCCTCTACAGAAGTACACCTTGAAAAGGACTCGAATCCAAGTCGAAACATGTCGGCAATTTTTAAATAAAAATATCAAAAAACCGGAAAAAGCCTTCACTACATTAATATTGTACGATACCGGAAAAAATATTATTCTATTTTGTTGAAAAGTAATTTCTTCCTGATAAGCTAATAGTATACTATGCACCAAAAGGGAGAAGAGGGACTTTATTGACGAGTGTATGTTTCCAGTATAAGTCGTAGGAGTCAAACTTCCGTGCCGCTTTTTAAGTTCATGGATATATTTAATATCCATTATATATCTATGATGTCACAATTTTGGACGTCATAGATATACAAATGACCATTATATAACTATAGGCTGGACAGGGGGTCTTCAGGTTCGCTCCACAGGCCTGTGAAGCGGCCTTTTAATGTATATGTTACATAATATATAATGAAAATGATAGATATATTATTGTTTTCACCAGTAGAATGAAGGATGACTGCCAAAGTGAAAACGAAAGTACAGATAATCATCATATTCGCGAAGTTGAGAAAAATCTAAATAATGCTTCAGTAAATAATTTGGTTAACAACTGTAAGTAACAAATATTCCATTGCGCCATTAGAGTACACATATCTCCTTATCTTACATACATGTGAGATAGCGGCATTATAGGCATCAAGGTTGTCTTGCTGCGATATTTCTGTCGTTATTATTATTTTTTATGATCATTATGATTATTACATTATAAGCTCAATGCGAAGGTATTTATTTTATGTGAAAATGACTTTTGAAGAAATTAGCCGATCGGATTGCCGTTTTGTTAAATTTTCAAGGCCTAGAAATAATGAATGATTTCAGTAGCCAGCCATTTTTGATAAAATATACAATTAGATTTTATGGAAAAACTATATTGCACATGTAAAAATACTAACGAAACAAATTGTTCGCCTGAAAAAGGTCTACAAATTTTCTTCTCAATATCTTTTTATGAAATGCATAGTTTTCGTTTTAATTGTTGAGAATGTTATTAAAAATTCCATTTTTCATTCAAACTATGCAAAATCAAAGATAGGTAAACTTTATTCGTATGAAGAAAATTTGTTTATATATAAGTACTCTCTATAATAACTAACCAGGAACATCAATGTGAAATAAAGACCAAACAATACAACTATAAAATACGTTTGAATTATTCAGTTCTGACCAAATCAAAGCGAGGCACAATGTTTACAAAAAATTTGTTTGAAAAATTATATATTTGGTTGTAAATTCGTCTTTTTTGGTAAAGAATTTATCATCTTGATTGAAAATTAAACTACTTTGTTTAAAGGTAAACCACTTTGTTAAAAATGAATTTTATTAATTTCATATCTACCTGTATGTCTTAGGTTGAAAATTGAAATATTTTGTTGGGAATTAATTTTTACGACATTTCGTTCAACTATTCCATCACTAGTTGAAAATTAATCATGTCTAGTCGACGATTCAACAATTTGATTGAAAATTTATATGTTTGTAGTGTGGGTTTTACATAATACTATTATTATTCATTTTCTGACCCATTTCCCGGTCTCAATACGCTTGTGCTCAACTACTACAACTCACTACACGTGCTTATTCGAAAGAATAAAAATGATGTTGAATAGTAATTCGGTATTAGGAAAAATTTTTCAAATAAGAATACGGTACAATACAAATGATGTCAAAAGGTAATTTGGAGATAACAAAATTATGACAAATGGTAATTCAAAAAAATAAAAATTAAAACGAAAAGTAATTCGAAAAAATTAAGTAAATTGGTGTTTGATAATTAATAAATAAGGATAAGAGAAACTAAAATTATAGAAAATTTTCATTCGCTCAAATGATTTTAGGTAAAATGAATCAAAGTGTCTTGTCGTCCCGAAGTTTGGCATGCAACTTGTCGAATATTTTTCAAAATATTTGGTAGTCCCGAATTTTCGGGACGACTAGTCCATTGCCTTTTTCAACTCCCCGTTATCCGTCGTAGGATAATTGTAGTAGATGACAATTGTTTACAAGGTTTGTATCCAACTTCAGATGAATAATACTCCTGATACGTATCTACTGTATATATATATATATATATTCGGTTTCGGTTTCTATTCCTTTGGAATAGAACTGAAGGGCCTATGACAAAGCCACCGTTTAAACTAAGAAATATGACTTTTCTGCCATAAAAGGTGAACTTTCAATGCAAAAGAACGAATTTTTTACAAAGCAGTTGAATTTTCGAACAGCTAAGATGAATTTAACAAAATAGTTGAAGTTTCAACAAAATATTTGAAGTTTTTACAGTAAGACAAATTTTCAGTAAATTCATAAATTTGTAACCAAATAGATGAATTTTCAACTAAAAAAGGGGTTTAAAACCAACAATAAAATAGTTAATTTTTCACTTAAAAAAAATAGTTTTCAACAATACAAAAATGAACGATTAACCAGTTGGATTCAACGAAAAAATACGAATATTGAACAAATTAGTTGTTATAGAATTCATTTCAAATCAAGCAGATTGTACTCGTCAAGTCGCAGAATATCAAGGAGATGAAACATTCTTTTTTTTAGAAGAAACTAGGCAATACGTATTATTCCGATTTCCAAAACACCCCTATCGGTGCACATTTAAAGAACACCGTCTACGGTGCCTTCAACTAAAACCTTAAAAACATAAGAATCACAAGACACGCATTTTCAAAACAGTAGTAAATATCCTCATAACCACAGAAATATCCAACAGCCCTCAAAAACTACCCCTACCTCATTTAACGAACCCCGTCTCGACTGCCTTCATCTAAAATCACCAAAAAAATTTTTAATTGATAATTATTACCAGACGCGCATTTCCAAGACTGTATTAAATATCCTTATAGCCACAGAAATATCCAGTTAAATTTCGGATAGATTTAAAACACTTCACAAAGACTTCAATGATTTCCAAAAGATTTTAATAATTTCACAAATATTACCAAATATATTTAAAAAATATTTCAAATATTTCGGAAAGATTTCAATGGGTTCTCATAGATTTCACAAAGATTAAAAATATTTCGCAGATTTCTGATAGATTTAAAACACTTCACAAAGACTTCAACGATTTCCCAAAGATTTTATTAATTTCACAAATATTACTCAATATGTCGAAAATATTAAAAATATTTCCAAAGATTTCAGAAATATTTCAATTATTTCACAAAGATTTCAAAGATTTCAAAGGATTGAAATAATATCACAAATATTACCAAATGTTTCAAATATTTTGCAAAGATTTCCAGAGATTTGACCAAGGTCGCAAATATTTCAGATAGATTAGGACTGGGTTCAAGAATTTGAATGATGCTACGTTTATGAATCGGTAGTGGAATAGAGTATTAGTTACAGGATAAAGAGGATCATGAACATTCACGGTCCCATAGCCGGGAATTTTCCTATTATTTCTTAGCCACAGATCTCTATATTCAAACCAAATCAGAAAATATATATTATGGAAAAATTCAAACGGTTCCATGAATTTAATCATTCGATTTCAGAGGGGGGGGGGTCTATACTTTGCCCCTCCCTGTGTCTCCTAGGGCTCCGCCGCCTCTGACTATTAAGAAAGACTATTTATTACCTTGGTAACACGCTTGACTGTGAAGCCAAGCAAAAGAAGCTCTCACTGCTTGCGTTTTGAGTGCCGTTTCTTCATCGTCCCAATCCCGAGGCCTCGTTGCCATGTAGCCACAATTGTGATATGACAAAAGTCCGAATTCATGATGATCACCGGGCCAAAATCCAGGAATATTGGTTCCGTGCCTCATGATCTGACGGTAGCCTAGGGTTCGGGGATCGAACCTAAAATCAGGAACTTCATACTCGGAATTTTCGGATTCTTGAAGAGAAACGATTTCTCGAAGAGGGAGATGATGTCGCAGGTGAAGATTCGGTTCCCCGGAATATTGGAAATAACGGTCAATGGGGTCTTCAGCATAAGGTTTCATCCACGAGCGACGATTTTTCTTGCTCACTACATTTACAGGAGGTACTATTCCTCCAACGCACCAGAAGGCCTCAATTCTAGGATCTAAATCTACTTGAGTTTCTAGTAGATGTGGATATTTCGTTGAGAGTTCAACGAGTAAAATCCTGTTGATTTGCCGTGTTACTGCCTTGGTTTGGATATTTTGAAATCCTTTGGGGTCGGATACCACCTCGGGTTCTAACTCCTGTTGTCGCCTGTTGAGGAATATATTATTTTTAATTAAAAATTTGAGGTACATTTCTATAAAGCTTCATATCTTTATTTTCAGGAAAAAGCGTTACGTATTTTTTGAACGGCCCCTGTGCAAAAAAACTCGAAACTCGAATTATGTTAACAAGATTTTCATCATACCCATTACAAGGGGGTTATCTAGGTTTCTGAGCACAAATTTGGAATCAGAATTTTAACGAACGATTTGACATTTTTTTACAGTCGAACTCGGATTCAACGTTCCCGGATTTACCGATCCCGAGAATTGACGCAACGCCGCGGGTAGGCTTTTCAGGCGCTGCGCGGGGTGTGTTTACCGCTTCCGAGAATTGACGCCGCGCCGCGGGTAGGCTTGTCAGGAGCTGCGCAGGGTGTGCGGAGTTCACGAAGGCGTGGCAAAACATGAACTGTTACGTTCGCAGTTCCGCTAAATCCGGTTTAGTTTGGGTAGGTCAGGTCCAAGGACAGCCCCAAAAGCGACGTTAAATCCGAGTTCGACTGTAATTCCATCATGGTGAAAACCTTTAAACTTGACAATTTTGAAGGTGGTAGCATTTAAGTTTGACAATGTCGCAGGTGGAAGTATTTGAGCTTGATAATGTTGAAGGTGAAAGCATTTCTGCTAGAATTTTTCCAAGACGAAAGCCTTGGAACTGAAATAATAATTTGAAGCTTTCAAACTGAATAGTTGGAATGTGAAATATTTGTTAACTTGAATACTTTGATAGTGGAAAAATTTTGTCCAGAATGGTTTAAATGTGGAAGCATTCAAACTTGAGTAATTGGACGGTGGAAACATACATTGAATATTTTGAAGGAGTTTCATTCTTCGATAGCCAAAATCACATAAGCTTGAGCAACCAAAAATTCCCGATCAAAAATTCTGAGTAGTCTATGATCAAAAGAGCTTCAAAGGCGTTCAAAGAAAGTGCACATTTAGAAACCACTATCGAGTTTTACGATCTTTGAAGCTAGACTCTCCCAACCAAGACATCGTAGTTTTCAACTGCATTTTTGTTCTGCAATGTATAAGAAGCTCTGCCAATGTTCAATAGCCTCAAAATTTATTGTGATAAGAAACCAACTTTAAATTCAGACGGATTAATATGTCTTTGGTCGCGTCGATTAATGTCAAACCCAAAAGGTAAAACCGTGACGATCACCGAATGATAATGACAACAATAAAGGAGAATGGAGGGGGTTGGAAGCCATTGTTCTCGATCGAAGTATTTTGTAATCGAATCGGTAATAATCTATTTGTAAAAGGACAAACTGGAATTCAGGGTATCTTAGGGGAATGAGCCACATATCTGCAGAGGTAATTACGCTCACGATGTGGTGTCTCGGGCAAGGCAGTTGATTATCTTGAGAGAAAGTATCAACTAACAGCCACTAATTGTATTTGAATAAAATGTATGTTAATTTGAAAAGGCTACTTATTGTTTCCAATTTATCATGATTCCTTGGAATTTTATTTGAATTCTCTGATAATGAAATTTTTTTATCGAAAAAAAAAATATTTTTCACATTTGTAAAGTGAAAGAAAAAACTTGCAATTTGAATTTCGGGCTGAATTGGCATCAAACTCGCAATGTCCATCCCGCATTAGTAAAATCTGAAACAATTCCATAGAAGTTTTTTTAACCTTACGAGCAAATTCAAATAAAAAAGTTTCATCCTTCTAAACCTTGCACTTTTTCTGCTTCTTTTGGTACAAAGTAGCAGGTGACAAGAAAAGTTTTGTGAAATGTCTAAAGAATTATTTATTTATCAGAACGTCTGGCATTTCTGGAATTTACGCTTTCAACATATCCACATCTAAAAATATTTTAGAATGTCACTCAATGTTTTAAATGAAAATTCAGTGTTCTTAAAATGTAACTTGGTTTTAATCACAATTTTTTAAATGTAAAATAGTGAATATAAAAATACCAAAGAGTTGAAAATTTTTAATCAAAATAATTATTTCTAGATCCTAAATGATTGTACGATTACAACACATTTTCCAGACCAGCAACAATCAGTGAAGCAAAATACTGGAACTGTAGACTCTGTAGAGAGATTCGTTAATAGCGAAAGATGAAGACGATAGATTTCTTGAACAAAAGGAGAGCGGTTCATTGTGTCTGGGAACGAAACAGCTTTGAACTCTACTCTAAGAAGAAAAAAACATCTCTGAAGCAAAGAGATCGACAAATCAATAGAAAATCTTCATAGTTGCAGAGAAACAGTTTCCCATGGTTTGAAAGATCACTTTTCAGAGAAAAATAATGGCACCTGTTCAAAAAGATTCAGAATCACAGTAAGAACTAAGGGTAGTCTTACCTTATTTTGGAGTAAATATTACCTGCAACAAAAATTACAAATGTGCATAATCATTATCCTGACACCTCGGTATTTTTCTGCTTTAACGCAGGCGTGTAAGTAACTTTTGACAGTTCTTACAATTCGGCACTTCAGCGATTAGAGCTAGTCACTTCAAATTTTCAAGACTACCGTGATGACTTTTATGAGAACAAAAGACAGTTTACTCCCTACCGAGGTAACAAATGGGCAATTCTATGTAAGCTTCATATTTAGTGTCCTAGTTACTTATTGTTATTTGATAATAGGATAAACATTGATTGACTATTTGATACATTTATTTGTGACAAGAATAACTACATGGGATAATAGTTTGTATGCACATACTTGTAATACAGGTGGTAAATTCACCTCTGATATATGCGAAATGTCTATCGTTTATATATTTTATAAGACAAAAATCTAATTTCATGAGTCCTTTCTAATTCTTAATATTATCAAAATTATTTAAAACAAAAACAAAACGTGCTAAAAACGTGTTCGTACAAATAAACTTTCGCTGGTGTAATGGACAACGCTTCGTACGAAATTAGTTAAAATCAATGAAATACATGACTGATATCCCATTTTCAGTGATATGGATATACTCATAAGTGTCGACTAGAAAATCTCGTATGCTGTAATACTTATATCAATTTAAAAAAATGGTCGCCGGTGTAACGGTTAGTTAGACATTCGTCTGAAATATTCGAATGATGATATACGAAACATAAAGAAATAATTTTCAAGCATAGTAAAAACGGAAAAAGATAAGGTGAGATTGACTTACTTAAAAATTTTGTATTATGTACTGTCTAAAAATTAAAAAACTAGCCTTACACTAGTTTAATAACCCGTGGCATCAAGTAAACGGTGTTACACGAGTAAGGATATAATTTTGGTCATCCAAAGAAACAATATATGAAAGGTCATACATATGTGCCGCTATTCATTTATTTGACAAAATGTATTTTAAGAAAATATTAAGGTTCTGGAGAATTGCCCATATATGTTTTACTCATACGAGTACGTAAAAATACAAAGTTACCTGCAACAAGATTTACCCTTAGTTTTTTCTGTGATAACAACTGATAATTGAAGTGAATGAATTACTCATATTTCTAATAGTAAAATTACAGATGTTCAATTCATCATGATAATGTTTTTATTTGTATTATTTTCTTCAACTGATTTTTACTAACTATGTTGTATACGATCTCACTCATATTACATTCTATTACATCGATAATGAATGGGATAACAAACTTTGCAAGTTTACAATGAAGTTAAGTTTAATAAATTTTGAGTAGAATCTTTACCCCACTTTCATTAGCCGTTTCAGAATTTAATGCGAGATGGAAGTCCTGAAAATTTACGGCCGATTACTTTGAGCTGAGTTAAGCCGATTTGAATCAAAAACACTGATGCTATATACCAGTAGGATTATACAGGTTGCACCCACTCTCTTTTTGTCAAGACAATTCTTAACCGAGTGCGATTTTATCTCCATTTGGAGGAATCTCGCATACAAATGAAAACGAACTTTCGAACCAATTTTAAGGAGCCTTACAATTTGAATTTCACGCCAAAATTACAAAACCACCCTTGTAAACATAACCGCTGAAACAGCAGCAATTTTCTGATAAATAAATCATTGTTTAATACCAAGATTAGAGTTTCTCTACCTCTCAAGCATAATATTAAATACATTTAAAGGTAAAATGGATTTAGGTTTAGTTTGTTTTACTTTATTAGTTACAAGCTGCCTATCTGCGAGAAAAATAAATGTGCTACTTAATGAAAATAGGTCAACATACTCGAGATTGTTCTGTGTCAAGTGGTTGTGAGTTGTCACAAACAATGGACTTATTTTCACTTGTACTAAAACTCGGATTCAAAGATATTGACCGAAGTAAGCCATACCCAACTTGCAACGATTTTACAACCACTCGTAAAAACTTGGATAAGTGTAACATTTTTTAGTGCTTAAATATGTACAGTGTACACTCCCAAGAGGATGAGGGTGACTAACAAAGTGATTTTTACACTGAAACACTATGTTAAACTTGCTGGCACGGAATATACTCGAGTTCAGGGATAATAAAACCAGAATACGAGCTCGTTTCAAAGAGAATTTCTGCGATCGCTACTTTCCAGAAAAAATCCAGTTTATTTGTAAAATGGAAACAGAATACGCGAATCTATATTTGAAAAATGATAAGTAAAAATTTTTACTGAAATAATAATTTTCTCAGTTTTAAAGTATTGTATTTGAAAAATTATCTTCTACAAAGATTTTATTTAAAAAAAAACGCTAATAGTAGTTTTCGTATCAAGTGGCTAATTTGATGGAGGATTCGGTTTTTATAGCGTTTCTAAAGTACGATGGCCATTCGTATATATGTCTGGGGATTCGAGACAATAACTTGCCCTGAAAAAAAGCCTTTGAAATCCCCGAACAACGACTCTAAGATTTTTATGATCGACGTTGTCACACTCAAAAATTACTTCTGCGAGTTTGTTTCTAACAAAATCTTTCACATCCAGAGATATTCTACTTCTGGGATCTACTATTCTACTGCCACACTCAAACAACCTGTAAAACAATATTAATAGAAAACTTCAGCAAATATAAAATTAGAAACGTTTTTTTTATCTGGCAAAAAGTTGATACAAAAATGTTTTTAGTCTATGAGCAAAATTTTATGAGGAAGTAAACTTTGATAGAAGAGTGATTTACGACTTTAATTTTTCGAATATGAGAGATCCCGGATGAAAAATTTAGTGATAATGATATTGAAGAACTCGAGTAACCGTATCTTACGATACGTAACCGTGAAATTGTTCTTCAATTAGATTTGATTGAGTTCTGAAACACTTGAAAACTCGTAACAGAATACCACTTTGCTTTCTTTACAGCTGAAAAGTATAGCACTATACACTATTCGTGACGTAGAACTGTGATCCAATTGACTTTGTATGGAGTAATGTGAAGTAAGGTTCATTAACTAAGAGCAGGCTTAGTGGATTGACGAAACAAATTTCCATCGGTATCGATGCTATTAATAATTTTTCAACCTTGTAAAAATAACATCCATAAAGAGCTCATATATTGTCCTAGACGTTTAATTAGAAAATAACTTTTATTTTTAACACCTCTGTTTTTTTATTAATATATTATGTTGCAAAATCTCGATACCTATTCGATTTGCATGTATTTAATGGATCCGCTTTCAATAAATAAAAAATTGATATAGATCAGGAGCTAAATGAAAAACGTATATATGAGCAAAATTGATCTCGTATGTGCACCGAATGCGAATAAAATGCAGAACACAAAATGGCTTTGAAAGCTTCAGTTGTACAATTCATGGGCTTTCAAGATTTTAGTTGCTCCCTTTATAGGCACTCAAGACTTAGTTTCCTCTTTGTAGATATAGGAGTTTGAAATATGCAAGTTTCGATATACAATTCTATAGGAAACTAGTTTCGTATTTTAATAGAAATTTACAGTTACTGAATTGATTTTAGAATCAAGTCTCATATAATGAAAAAATCGAATGCAATATAAATAGAATAGACAAATAAAACATAATGCAGCAAAGTATAATACCACACAATAAACAAAAATCAATATCTGCACTTTCATTTTAGGCTTTATCGACAGATCCATGAATCAGGTTGACTCTTTAATTTACGAATCCATTAGTTTCTACCCAGTCAACACCGATACGAAATTAATTTTCATGCACCTTTCTCTACATATTTTATTCCCTAACGTAAATAGTTTTTATTTTTACTTGTTTGTTTATTTTTCGAACTATAAATTTGTTACTGGATCGTTGAAAGTGATTTTCCCAAGGGGAAACTTTGAAATTTTGGCAGTTTCGGAAATGAAGACAGATAAAAGTGATTTTTCAACTAGCGTATAAATGTTTATAAGTTTGCACCACCACTGAAAGCGGCACAATCAGATGATGGAGACTTAAGGTTGATGACGTCATAAAAGTTTATGAATTTTGGAAAGCTCAGGGTGACTGAGGGAGATTAGGATTGACGAGTTGCGCAAATTTCGAATAAAAACGTCCACGAAAAACATTTTGTAATAACAATATATTAGATACGAATATGCAAATATAAAAATAAAATGTGGGATGATAATAAAGTATTGATGAAGGATAAAATATTGAGAACTTAAGCTCTAAGAGAAAGAAAGAGGTCTGGACAAAAAGTAAGTTCATTCTATAGATAAATGAACATTTGACTCAGAAACGCGAAACGTTTGTAGATTTCTTACAGAAATTGAACATCTACTGTGGTGGTTATAAAAGCCTCTTTTTCAGGACATACATCACAGGACAGAATATTATAATCTGCAGAGTAAAAAAGAAAAGCACAAAAAAGAAAATTTTGAATTTGAAGCATAATTCATGTAAAACCTAAGTTATTTCTTTATATTTTAAAAGGAAGTGTCTAGGTAGACAGAAAATATTTGTTATACGCTCACAAAATTTCAATGAACCTAGATGCCCTTTAAAGTTTCCGTGGGCTCACCGAAAATATTTGTTCTAAGCTCACAGAATTTCGCTTTGATCGAGAAACCGCCATTTCAGAATGACTTCAGAAAATGTCAAAATACATAATTATGGAACAACAATTTCGTAGACTAAAGAGAAATTATACTTTTCCTGCAAATATGCTTTTAAACCTAAAGGCTTCAGAATTATACATTTTTTGTTGAAATTTAAAAGACTTAGAATTTTGAATTTTAACAAAATTGAATTCATTTTATTAATTTTTATGTGAGTTTTGAGATGTGATAAGAGGATCAGCGACCAGGGTTCTCAAAAATAAATGGTCGTTCCTGGAATATCTGAGCTTACTTCAAGTTCAAAGGTCGAGACGGCAAAGGAGCGACAGGTCACTAGGAGGATCCCCGATGACTCTCACCTGGTGAGCCGACCGGGTCGGGTGTATAATTTTAAATCGTTCTTACCAACTTTAAAATGTCTCATGCATAAAGATTGTGGTATTTCGATATATCTTAATACAGATTGGATTTGCCCTGGCAGCTCGTGTGTTTTGATTTCGTGGGGATGCCCACGCACATTTATCAACGCAAACCAACCTGAGGGGAGGCTACTCAAAAATGACATTGAAGGACGGAATTTGACAACTTTTGGTTTCCATCACGACCAACAAACAAAGGATCACCTTTCGAGCAGACTCCAAATCGTTATCGCTCAGGTATTTAATAAACTTGTTTAGAATCAGATGAAGTAATTAAACCTTCTGAATCGGATTTTTGAGAGTAACATATGTACAATATTTCGAGACTGTTAGTCAGAATTAAATGCGTGAGAATTTGCTGAATAGGAAAGAAACCGTCCAAAATTGTTCTGATAATCTGTTGACCATCGGACTGTATTTCAAAAATATATGAGATATTTTATAATAGATCTTCAATCCTTGATTAGTTAAATTTTTGTGAATATTTGTTCCTTAATTTGAAGAAAATAAAATGTCAGTAAATAAATGAAAAATAAGAAATAAATTAAAAAATTAAAAAATTAAATTCAACTTTCCTTAACCTACCTAATAAACCATTTCCTTTCACAATTGGAGAAGTCTCATAAAATATGCAGACTTCAAAACTTCGTAGTCGATTTGGAAAATTTTATTTGCAAGGCTTCAGTTTTTAGAGAAAAAAAATAATAATAACAATAAAAAAGAAAAAAAGTACATTCAAAAAATTAAGAAAAAAAAAATATATTTAAACAAACAAGATGTTCAAAAACGAAAACTAAATTTAAAATTTGAAAAAAAAAAATTTATTTTAAAATTGGAAAATTGGAAATAACTGGAACGGGATATGCTTTGACGATTGAATTTCGTTTCCCGGTGCAGTAATTCCTGGAGAACGTGGATATTTTTTTCGATTCGAGGCGGATCAGAAGTGAGAGAACGAGGGGGTGGAGCCGATGATAATGGATTATCCATACAGCAACGTTCATGGAGATTAATATTCTTTTAATGCGCCTGTCCACTCCATAAATTCTGTGACTAGGAATGGATGTTTTTTTTTTGGTGAAACGACTACATCTGATGCAAATTGACGTTTCGTAGTATACATAATGCCAGTCATGAACTTGCGCAGGAAATAAATGGTACGCGGGAATTCAAAGTTAAAGATTACGAGATTAGAGTGATGATAAGGGGAAAGAGGAAGAGGGATATAATCAGAAGGTTCCAAAATATCCGGGATAGCTAATTTTAGGAGAAATGAGGGAGTCTCGTGTTTATGACAGGAGTTTCTTAGAGTTAGGTGATGCTTTTGATGTGATAATTTTTATGAGAGTTTGATCCAAATAAGGGTTGTTTGAGAGCAGTTTATAGTTCAGTGTGATATTTAAGTTGAAAAGGGGTCTATTTAAATTTTTTTTATTCTAGATCACAATGCGGCTCTAAAAGTGTTATATTACCATCTTAGGCACTTTTATGGTGTTGATCTATTGCCCATCTTGTCATACGCCCAGGGGGAACTCGAGTCCGTTGTGGAGAATGATCAGTGTAAGATCTACTGGAATTTCTCATTCTCCACCACTCAACGTATCAGTGCTACGAAGCCTGATATTGTCCTCCAGGATCTGAAAACTAAGATCATTTACGTGATTGAATTCTCGGCACCAGCCGATGGCAATATCACGGCAAAGGAGGGAGAAAAACGGGCGAAATATCAAGCACTTCTTTTCAAGCTGAGCAGGCTGTACCAATGCTAGAAAGTCCATCTTGTAGTTCTCATAATCTGCTGTCTTGGAGGTATGAAAGCTTCGTTTCTTACCTAACTCAACAAGATTCCGGCTCGCCAGCATCAGGCTCATTCCATCGCGAACCGGATGCAAAAGCCTGTTCTTCTGGGATCACTTTATCTGGTCCATCAATAATATTCCTCATAACATTCTACAAAGATTGGTAGTTCTAGAAAAGTATCAAGAGGTGAAACCTTCATCTCCAACTGTCCCGTCTGCCGCGTATGGTCATCCGCGGGTGGAAACTTGACTCCAAGGAGATTTGTCGGGATTGGTTGGTTTAAGAAACCATGATCGTAGCTTTCAGAGCGTACAACCTCTCATAACAATGCATTAATATTTAGACAACAAATTCAAAATGACTTATAAAAAATACATATATTTTTTACGTCATTCTACATTTTTTGTCGAAATATTGATACATTGTTATTATTATTATTGTTGCCAGAGTCGAGGCTGGATCACCAATGTAGGGTCTGGAGCCTCAATTTAGGGTAGGGTGTGGAGTACCAATATAGGTTCAAATTTTGACCCCACTTTGACGCTAAACGTGGAAAAACGGTCGATTTCGGACATTTTTAGCGTCAAAATATGGTCTAAATTGAATTAAAATCGCTGCTCATTTTGAACCTACTTTGCTGCTACAGTGCCTACTAAGATAGAAGTTATAGGTTCAGAGTAGGGCCTAAATTTCGACTCCGGAATGTTCAAGATTTTCAGTGCATCTTGCGTGCACTTTGCATGCAGCCAAAATCATAATAAGATGAACAGATGCATGTTTTGCGTTCCACCATATTGTCTTTACTTCATGTCTTAGCTAGCTATACTTATGGATCTTGGTTGTATGGGATGCTTGCAAATTCCGATGAAGTGTACAAGCAATGTCGATGATGTATACTCTTCCGCCTTATTTCTCATGCATCACGATGTCGGGTTGATTGACTCGGATATAATGAGCCGTTTGGATAGTAACTTACTTATATGAGATGTATCTTTGTTTCCTAAATGGACATTGAAATATATCTATAGAAAGGCATCTATTCTTTTAGGAGTTCTAGGTTCGGGGCGAGTTGTTGATGCATAATGCCCGCCACATTATTATGTCTGTGCATATATTCTCTCTTAGCCATTACGTGACAACCATCAACAATGTGCGCGACAGATTCGTTGGTATCTCCACATAATCGGCACCAGTCAACCACATCTTGATGTAACACGTGTTTGCGATAATTTCTGGTCCTGGCAACCCTGTCCTGATTCGCAATGACAAAACGTTCCATTTCTGGAAACAGAATGCCTTCTTTTATTCAAATATTGGTTGCCTCATTATCTACTCCATGTTGATCTAACGTTTTGGGGTGATCGCCGTAGATGGCTTTTTGTCTCTATTGCCTTTCTAATTTCTCTATGGTTTCTGCCCTGATATTCAAGGCATCCTCTGAGGACAAATTCAAGGGCATGTAATCGAAATCCGCTTGACAGATGGTGTTGTAAAGGGCAACATCTCGCTTGCTGTTAAAATAGTCTCGCAATGGATGATTTTGTTTAACCTTTCAAGTTCGACGTTCGACCACTTGATGAGCCCAAGGTGTTGATTGCCTTAATCTTGTTTGCCGAGTTAAGAGAACTCTACAGAATCAATCTGGGTCTTGTAGTGAAGTCAGTAGTTGGCCTTTTCTCAACTATCGCACGCTGAATAACCTTAGATTCAAGAATACCCAGGTATTTATATGACTCGCTCTCATCCATTATCTCGACGTAATTCTCGAACTCGTTCTCTAGCTCTACGATCCCTAATTCTCCTCTGGTTAGATGCACTGTTCTGCATTTATCAATTCCGAACTCCATGTGAATATCATTGGAAAACTGCTCTGTGACATCGATCACTTGCTGCACTCTCTGGCCTAAACTAGCGTATAGTTTCAGTTCATCAATGTATAGAACATAGGTCACTTGATGACCATCCTAATTATCATGTATTCTAAACCCATCATATATGCTATTTAGTGTTTTGCTCAATGGGTTCAGCGCTTAACAGATCCATAGTGCACTGAAGGAGTCTCTTCGAAAGATGTCCGTCGTAATGCGTTATCCTTGTTAGTTATCCTTGGGTTTCCATGATCAAAATATTTGATTCATGTACCCTAAAGCATCATCGCATGACTTAGAAAGTCAATAATACTTGAGCATATTTTGTAAATGTGTAAGACTTCAAGCAAATAGTCATGTAGTACGGAAGGAAACGCTTGATTATAGTAAATGTATGTCATGTGCAAGTTTCTTTAATGTATACGAGCTTGCATCATAGCAACAGCATCTATGTTGACTAGATCTTTACTGCTCCTCGACTTTTTATAATATTCTTTATGTTCATCTCTGAGGATGTCATTCTCGCCACAGTGAGAATATACATTATCCGCAATGATAGCTATAAAGCATTTATAAATTGTTGGATGACTGGCTATCGACCGAATATCAGTTGGATTTTGAGCATCTGGTTTTTTCGGCAACGTACACGTAGTACCTGTAAGCACAAAACCTGGCATCAGATCTGGATGTTCAATGATCTTCTGAAAACACCTTGCAAACGCAGGAGGCACACTCGTCAGGTACTTGTACCAGAAATTGTGCACGATTGTCCGGACCTGGAGCTTTCCAGTTAATGGCCTATAGCGAAACAGCTGAAACATCTAAATCTATGATGTTATTTAGCTCCACTTGAAGTTTATTGTTTGCTTTTGCTTTCTCTGGTTGGACCCACGCAGCATCTAAATGGCTTTTGTTCGTTTTTCTCCAACACCCAAATTAGTCATATCTTCCAATTAAGGGACTGCAGCGTCTTGCCGGTTATTTTGTTTTACACTCATTCAATGGTAGAACCTTCTTTCATCTTTCTGAAAGATTTGATTTTGTTGCCTTCTTGCACTATTTTTTTTTGTACCGACGCAGTCTAGCAGTAAGAACATCAAGTCTCTGCGTTGGGAGTCCATAATCTCTTCCAATATTTCTGGCATCAATTTCTCGACGTACCGAGGGTGGATGATTTTAATAGCATGGTGTATCAGCTTTCTGATTTTATTTCCTTTCTCACATTGAGTCAATCGAACCAACTTGCATCTTTCTTTGCTGACGGCCCAACGTTCTAACGGCTACGACAGCTGCACAATACACAATACGTTTTTAAACTGATAGATTCTGCTAATTTATTTTTGTGTCTAGCTGTGGGTACTTAAGTAAGAGGAGTCGATTGTGTTCTCTTCTCACATATTGCCCCCTTTTCTCGTCCCAAACATAAAGGCGCATGACATTTCTGTTCATATGGCAGGCCCATTTTAGTCGCTTTCTTGGTTGCTGAACCTCTGCTTCTGGAGGACCTGGTGATACTGGAGCATCATCAGGCTGAGCAAGAACATTAATTGCCATTGCTTTAAATCGTATGGTGCAGCTTTCTTTAACTGATGTTTATTATCGACGTTTTTCCACGCCAAATCAACCTGTCGTTTAATCTCGATTGCTTCGTCTTCTGAGATAAGAAGATTATGTCTGATTTTCTTCTTCTTAGTGATAAGTTTTTTCACTGGAAACTTCTGTATATGAGGATATTTTGCAGCAAACTTCGTCCTGAAGTTGTATCCTCTTTCGCTTTCGGTTTCATACGTCGCACTTTGATAATAGAGATGCACCAATTTCTGTTTCGTTGAGCTATCCTACTTGATGCTCCCCCATGGTATTTCCATTAAGTTAGTTGGCTCCAAATTGCTAACGCTAGCCAAACCATCCTCAGCAGGCACAGTTGATGTTCCACTGTTTAATTTTTGTCACAGACGTTTTGCTGGCCAACTTTTTGATTTGTGAGATCTGCCTGACCATCTCGCAGCTCACCATCACCAACGTTCCGCATGCTGAGACCCCCCGCTGTGGCTCCAGGGGCGCTCCGACGATCGTCGGGAAGCGACAAGCATTTAAAAATATTTAACAGATTCTCCTTAATAATTTATGGGTTTTGGTGTTTCTCCTAGTCCCTTCTTCTGTCTTCTTTCTTCACCTGTCTGGTATGGAAAACGCTGTCAGTAGCAATGCTGCAGCGAACATAGCCATCAAAGTCATGAGAGGAAAGCTCAAGCCCTACCGTGAAGCCAACGTGATAACACTTTCGACAGGGAGCCTTTATTATTATTATAACAAAATAAGGAAGCTCATTTTTCTCTCAGGCTTAACCCCTTGAGCAGCATGCTGTGTTCAAGGAAATGTGCTTCGGGGGGGAAGATAAAAATGAACTTTAATTTTCGTAAATCCTGTTGTCCTAAGGTTGTTCAAGTCGCAGAATACAAATCTTTAGTTAAAATTTGGAGATACAAAATGGCTGATCCAATATGGCGATTCAAAATTGAAAAAATCGGCACATTCTCATGCATTCTCATTCTCTCATCTCTTCTCTCATTCTCTCTCTCTCTCTCCCATTCTCTTCTCTCTCATGCTCTTCTCTCTCTATCATTCTCTTCTCTCTCCCTCTCATTCTCTCTCTCATTCTGATTCTCTCACCCACTTTTTCTCTCATGAGAAACTTCGATTGAACAACCTGAAAAGTATCGGAAATCGTTTTCATCGCAATTGACCTTTCTTGAAGTTCCTGAACAAAACGATCCAAGCACTCGTACATTGACCTACGTAGTTCCTCTTGTGTAGTCAAATTGCAATCCGTTGGGTATTCATCTATTGAAAGCTTTTTTTTCCTACGTCTTTGTCTATCAATTTCAATACCCAGTTGTTGGCATTTTTCAGTTCCGAAAGTAGTAGCTTTACTGATGATATCATCCCTTTCCTCAACGAGAAAAAGTAATAAAGCTTCTAGTTTTTTCAAACTCATATCAAGAGTGATCCCTTTTATTTGTAAATAAATCTGAGCAGAATCAACTTCGGCTAAAATCATGTTCCACATTTCCAAGAAACATAAGAATGTGTAGTTGCACATTGAGGAGAGCAATATTCCTGCAGCAGACCAACTTGACAATGTTGTTCCTTACTGCTTTAACAATATGACCATGGACACCCCAATATGGAGTGAACATCAGAATCAATGGTTTCCCAAGCATTGACTGTTTCAACAAAATGTCTTTCCTGAGTTTCTTATGTATGAATAAGGAAAGTCAAATCTGATAGAAGTAAAAGCGTTGGTTAAGGAAAAATCAATACAGATCAAAGTGATATTAGTGTTAATAAAACTATTTTTTCACATTGAAATTTCTTTACTCTCAGACAATTTATATTTTTTCCCAAATTCTGTTGAGGGAGATCGAATTACCAGGGATAAATTCTGCTAGGAACGCCAAAAACGCAACAGTACATCCGGTAATCATTTATTGAAGAATCCGAGAATGATTGAATGATCTCGTTGAATTGGCTAATATATGATGTCGCTGATTCCATCGACGTACCACCCAAGGCCATCAATAAGGTTGTTTTAGAATCTGCGCAACGCCAAATTTACTACTGGCTTGTACTATTGATAGTGCCTTTGTGTTTCGCATTAAGCTTAATACGTTTTTATGTTCTGTCATTCCTCATCAGAGATGGTCTTGAATGATTTTTTCAGGATTTGACGATTAATTCCTTCGATACTGCTGAACAACAGTTTGTGTACTGTTTTGTTAATGATGAGCATGATTCCTGATTGAAACGGAACATGCAAGTCTTCGATCATTATCTTTTACTTTACTTGGACCATCGCTTCATTCAAGGACAAAAAGATAAAGGACGAGCTTTTGTTAAATTGTACTAGAAATAAACAAAAGGGTTCTTCCTGAAAAGAGGCTTGCAATGATAATAAAAATGGTATATAATATAAATTTGAAAACTGCGTGGGTACAATATCATTGCGCGCGGCTCGCTTCCCTTACAATTTTGAGGCGCCTAAAGCACGCGTATGTCGGATCTCGTGCATGGCGCTCGGTCTTTCTATTCCCCTTACATTTGTGGATAGACCTTTTGAAATTGAAGGCGAAAACTAAGGCATCTGTAGTTTGGTGATTGTAAATTCTCTTTTGTTGAAGCTTCTTCGTAGTTAACGAACACATTATCATAAAGTGTGTCGCGCATCTCATTCTATTTAAGTATGTCATTTCTATATAGAAAATTTCAATTAAAATTTCAATATAAATATACAAAATATTCTATTTTATGTTGAAAACTATTATATCAAGCGATTGTCTTAATAATTTTTTAACTTCGGTCGGGGACTTCGATTTTAGGTAAAAGATTTTGCCGTTAAATATTTGATTGTATCTTCTGTTGTTTTTTCATAATGTTAAATTTTTACTTCTTAAAGTTATTTTTTACGATGAAAATCAAAACAATGCGTCTCACAGAAAATGATTTTCGAACAATTTTTAAATATTTTTGAAATGAACAATTGTGTTTGAACATTTTATTATATCTTGTATAGTTTGGTCGAGAAATGGAATTTTTTATCCTGCATAACATTTTCGATGATTTAACCGAAAGGTTATGCGTCTTACCAACAAAAAAATAGTCTGAAATAAATTGTAATTAACATTTTCTTCGTAGCTCATATATTTTTGCTAAAAAATGAGATTTTATCTTACGTCTTCGATTGATGAAAATAGAACCGTTGGTCAAAAATGACTGGTTAACGAACTCGTCCTTCATTTTTAGCTCTTAAAACATTGTGCCAAAGGGCGATCCAATCAGAGAGTCCCTATGTAGGTATCGTACTTACAGACGACGACACTGAAGTAAAAGCCGTTGTTTCTCAGTCAGTGAGGCTGAAAACGTGATAATGTTACATCAATAATAATAATGTGACTAAAAATAAAAGCGTGGGCGTAAACATTGAAATTCACTTCTCATATAAATTTAATGTCTAATATTCACAACCCGCACATTTATTTATAGTAAACTTATACAATAGCTTGTAAAAAATTGTATTATTTAATAAAATATATTAATTTTCATTATTCTGAGAATTGTGTAGTAATAGGAAGTAACTTAAATAGTTATTTACATTTTGATGTGTATTTTCAAAGTATTTTTATTAACAAAGTGCAGAAAAGTATCATTACACTAAGTTGCGTTCTGAGGAACCGGATAAAAACACAAGTGAGTGGAAATAAAAAAGAATGGTTTCTTATCTATTGATTGCATCCACAAAATAAATTTTCGAAGATTTTTGTATAGAAATAAGGACAGTTAATCCTGAAAGAAGTAAAAGCGTTGGCAAAAGAAAAATCAATACCGACGAAAGTGATGTTAGTAATAATAAAAATAGGTTTTCACCTTGAAATGTATATGATTAAAAAAAATCATTACACTGGTAAAAGAAAAAATACATGCTTAATTACACATAATCATATTCCTCTACATCGCTGTCATTATAATACAACTGAATCTTCAAATATGATATTGATACAAATAAGATGGTACAGCGAATATATAAGTTTACTTAAATATCTGATTGGCGACTCATTGTCAGTACTTTCAGATAATTTATTTTCTTTCTCAAATTCTGTTGAGGAAGATCAGATGACCACGGATCAATTCTGCTAGGAACGCCAGGAACGCAACAGTATATCCAGTAATCAGGAATAGAAGAATCTGAGATAAGATTCCTTGTGAATACAGCTTTACTGTATATGAATAATCTGGCTGGATCTTGAAGGTCTCAATAATAGAGAAATCGTTTTTCCACTTTACGTAAAGTCCTGATTGAACTAACAAACGAATGATTTCGTTGAATCGATCTACATATGGCGTTGCTGGTTCCATCCACATTACACCCAAGGCCGACATTAAGGGTTGTTTCAAAATCACTGCAACACCAACTTTGCTACTGTTTGCCATTATTGATTGTGCCGTTGTGAGTCGCATAAAGCATGATACATTCTTATGTGCTGTCAACATCTCAAAACAATCCTGATCAGAGAACGATGACTTAAAAGATTTCTCCAGGATTTGACGATTAATTCCTTCAGTACTGTTGAGCAATAGTTTGTGTACTGCTTCGTTAACCACTGGTATAATTTCTGACTGATAAAGATCATGCAAGTCTTCCATCTTTATGTTTGACTCTACTTGGACCATCGCTTCAGTCAAGGATGAAAAGATAAAGGACAGATAGGTCATTCCAGTGATGAGTAAACAGCCGAAGATGATCCTTTCTTTTAATTTCCGTGGAGTCTCATCTAGTGAAAACCCCAATAAAGGTTGCAAAATGTTGTGCCATTGTCGGGAAGTATATTCGAATTTTAGTTTTCGCTCGAATACCTGGACGATGAATGTGATCAGACCGATCAAGATAATTGGTAATGCGCATTTCCAGGGGTCTAAGTACGAAACCGTTGTGCTCGGTAAAATAGGCACCAAGGCGTTGTAGGTTAAGTCATCATAGACGATTGTCGTTTCTGAAAGTTGATCTTTACAGGTACTAGCAGCTCCTAATAGGTTCGAAATGAATTGAATTTCATCATGTGAAATGCTGTAGAATGCTCCAGTGGCCTTGTCTCGATTGCAGTCAAATCTTCCCCAATTAGCCGACTTTGATGGAGTAAGGATAATTTTAAAATTCATCTTACTTGAAAGAACTTTTGACATTAGTACATCTGAACCACGTGTTTCGATTGGATGACCAGTGCTGTTCCGTTTTACGTAGCTGAAAGGTGGTGAGTCATAAAGGCCTACCTTCATCTCGTGTCCGTGCAAATCCTTCAGCTTCTCTGGGAATAATCTAGTTTTTGAAGAGTAATTTGTTTCGGTGAACGTTTGTGTAAACGGATTGCAAAAGTGCAGCTTGGAGATGACGGAACAGGATTCTGAGTCGTGCTTCCGCTTCTGAAAAGAGGGATTATTTTCTCAATATCACTTTCTAGTAATGTTAGTTATTGTTGTAAAGTTTTATTAAAATAAAAGTATAACATTAATAAAATTTTAATTTACCTTCAAAAGCATTGTCTCCTGAATATCCTGGTTGATTTCGAAGACAGTTGCGTCTAGAAACTTTTTGGACCACATGAATCGTAATAGCTTCTTGTATCCCAGATTGGTTTTTGACGATAATACCATTAGACACTTGGGTCTACTCCGTTTTGGAGAAATTCGGATCACGAATTCTACTGGGTTTCTCAATTCATTTAAATCATGGACATGCTTCGAAAAATCCACAATGATGAATAGCGTTGTTTCCCTTGGATTACCAATCGAACTGAGAAATTTTAAAGATTCGTCATCATGCATGGTAAGATTAGTGAAACTCAATTTCCGATTTGGAACTGCACTCCCCATTCTTGCGATCATATTTCCAATTCCTGAATCCTGAATTTTCGTGGTATCGTTGATCAAGAAAATGATCTGAAAGGGCTTAACGATCTCTGTGATATGAGTTGTTAGAGTGATGGTCCAATCTGAGTTTGCTGATACTTTATTCACTCTAAGCATCCAAAGGATGCAAAATATGGATTTGCAGAATATGCCCATCTTCAGTTTGTCGTGCAAGTGAACTTGTGGACCTGATAAAGTCGACTGCAAGAAATAGCTGTAGTGTATTTTTTTTAGCTTCTAGATTTTTATCAGCACCTTATTACTCAACCGTCATTATCCGTCATTATTATATAGCACACATGGCAGATAAAGCATATGTAAAATTTTTACAGTTTGTAAAAGTATACCATAATTGTAGTTTATAAGGGGGTAATTGAATTTGTCCAGGAATAGCCCAATCATTTGAAAACACGATAATCTAGACAAATGAATATATATTGCAATCAATAAAAAATGCGTTACAAATAAAGACAAGTGTTTGGTACATTTGACTGTGAAACTGTGATACTGTCGGTAATATTTTATTTTTTAACTATGTGTAGTTACGTTTCCAGATAAATATTTCAAAACCGCTATGTTTTAAATAGTATCACGATGCATAATTACATTTACACTGTAATTACACATGTTTAGAGATTACAATTTTACTGGCGGTGTCGCAATTTTACAGTCGCCTTTAATCAAAATATTTTGAAGTTGTTAAAATCTTTAAATGTTTCAAAATTTTTCGAAATCTGTGAAATATTAAAAATATTCAAACTCTGTGAAATCTTTGAAATCTTTTGAAATTTTCGATATCTGTGAAAACTTGGAAATATTTTGAAATTTTCTCATTTTAATTGGAACTTAAATGTAGCTATCTTCTGAAATATTTGAAATCTTCCAAAAATATTTTGAAACCTTTCGGATTCCTTTGAAATATTGTAAAATATTTTGAAATCCTTGAATTTTTTTGAAATCTGTCAGATCTTTTGAATCTTTGAAATCTTCGCGAAATGTTTTAAAATCTGTAAAATTTTTGAAATCTTTGAAATCTTTGAAATCTTTCGAAATGTTTGAAAACTTTAAACTTTGTGAAATCTAAGTAAAATATGTAAAATCTTTGAAATAATTTGAAAGCTTTAAATTAAAATTTTTGTAATCTTGATTCTATTTATATTTTGAAATCTTTGTAATAATTTGGACTAATTTCATTCAAATTTATTTAAGCTTAAATTTATTTATCTGTGAAATCGTTCAGATCTTTAAAATCTTGAATAAATCTTTTTAAATCTTTGAAATAATTTGAAATCTTTGTGAGATGTTTTTAATATTTGGAAAGTATTTTGAAATCGTTAAAATATTCGCAATTATTGTGAAATATTTGAAATCTTCGTGGAAATATTTTTAAATATTTTTTATTTTCGTGAAATCTGTGAAATCTTTTAAATATTTTCATTTAAATTTATTTGAGCCCTAATTTATCATTGAAATCCTTCTCATATTATGAAATACTTTCATTTCAATTTATTTGAGCTTAAGTTTATTTATCTGTTGAAATCTCTGAAATAACTTTGAAAACTTTGAAAATATTTTGAAATCTTCGAAATATTTTGAAATTTTTTAAATCTGTGAAATCTTTGAAATATTTTGAAATCTCTTGATTCAAAAATATTTCAGCCTTAATTTATTTATTGTTGAAATCCTTCCATAATCTTCAAAAATCGTATGCATTTTGGGAATTTTTTGAAAATTTTGAAAATATTTGAAATCTTTGGGATAGATTTGAAATTTTTTGAAATATTTTCGTTTTAATTTGTTTAATCTTGAATGAGTTTATTGTTTTAAATCTTTATAATCTTTTGAAATATTTTGAAATCGTAAACAATAAAATCTATTGTGCTCTCAAAAGTAGAGTGGTCAATCCTTAAAAAATTCTTCGCCCCTAATTCGCAAAAAAGTTTTTGTTCCAAATTTCCTACCACTGATCGTGATCTTTCCTGATTGTAAGATCGTTCCGCCTTGTTTATCCTCCGCCCGCGTGTTTTACCGAGCGGTTCCGACCGGTCGAACCGCTCCGAAGCCAACCGAATCCGAACGAACAGTCACATTCGAATCTTGCTCGCGCGAAGTACGTCGGCGCCCCTTCTCGCGCTCGCCTTTGAACCTGGAGCGTCGTTCCCGAAGAATCACGCGGTCTAAAAGCCACACGCGATAGTGCACTTTATTTCAAAACAATACCAATCTTTCGCGCCTTTTTTAAACCTACTGAATGATCTGCAACGCATTTTGAAATTTCCGTCATTTCGGACCGAGACATCATCCGCCCTCTCACGGAAGATCCCGAAACGGGACGCTTCCCAAAATACCAAAATACTGGACATACTTGTGTGAGTGTGTGTTGGTGTTAAGAATTTAACGAAAAGTGCGCATGTACACATTTCCTCCTTCAGAAGCTGGATTTTCGTGTTTTCTGAGCACGATTCTGAGAGAGGTGCTACCTGGTGCTGTGGAAATCGCCCTAATACGGCCCGTTATGGATTCCCAGTCAATGGTACGTTAATTAGTTCCTTTTTATCCTCAAATGCAATTTAAATTCTACACTGTAAGCACTTCCGGCGACAATTAAATTGCACTTTCATTTAATATGAAGAATACTTCAGATTCTTTAAATTAGGTTTACATTACTAGATTGAAAGGTAAAGTTTTTCTATAAGTTAGAAAGATTGGAAAAATAATGACTAATGAAACGTAAATGTTAAATAATAATTAACTCTATAATTAATTTTTTTTTAGTTTGGGCTGACAGTTCCGCATCGGGAAGATTAACTGTTTACTCCATCCACCCATTTTCTCTGTCTTGCTCTTACTGACTCTTACTACTGAAAAAGTAGTCTTTGAGTAGGAAATATTAACTATTGGGAAATCAAAATTTTTCTGAGAAAAGAGAAATTTTAGAGAATGTTTCTATACTTACCAAGACTGAGTGAATATAAAACAGTTACGATCTAAACTAGGAGGAAGTGAGTGGATATTAACTTGGAGTGAAATTTAAATTACAAGAAAGATTAACCAATAGCTATTAATTTCTTCTATGGAGGAAAATATAAAGGCCTGGAATAAACGACTGAAGTTGTCATGTGTTATTCATATAAGGATAAGAATTTGAATCTATTCGTTACGATAAATTCAATTTTCATAACTTCCTGACCAAATGAACTCGCATTTAATATTAAAATTAAAATGAGACTGTTCTTATTTACCTGCATAAAGTCCTAAGTTCATGTTGCTAATGAAATCAGAATGGTCGATATTATCCGCACTACATAATTAATCGAAATGATGATGATGTTAATAATAGGTATAGAAATAATAAGGTGAATTTAATACGACGAGTTCTTCAGGTTAATTTTATTCTCAGATAACAATCTTTCTTCGATGGCGGTATAATTTTCAGTGTACCTTTATACATCTAAGTTCAAGTTCATAAATTATTCACTTTCCGAACCCAAAGAAGAATTCCCGCAAAAATGTTTGCAATAAAAATTCGTTTCTTTTAGTAGCAGTCATTCCATCCACAACGAATAAAAATAACGCAGACTCAGGTGGTGGAATATGCACCGTAATTCAACCAAATTAATTTTAATCGTTGAACATAAGGTTCATCGCTTCGGTGAATGTGGAAATATTATTGCCGATAAGCTAATTGATAGTGATTTATAAATTCACTCCTGCCACGAAAATTGCTACAAGTCTCTTTAAGTACTAAGTGTGGACAGAAAACATTTAACGTTTTCGGTAACTTACTTTAATTATCTCGGAAACAACGTTCATGACAATCTTTATTATAAATCACTTTCAATATGCAGCATACATTGGATGGTCAAAAAATGCAATTTTTTTCACTTTATTAAACATGAAACATTTTTCAAATGTGTTTTGAAGATTAAGCATCGATGAAATGAATTCAAACAGAAAAGTTATTCATTAATTCCAAAAAAAGTACTTATTCATAATTTACTGAAAAAAAATGGTTTAAACAATTGAAGTGGGGAATTCTGAACGGTGCTAAGTTTAATCAACCTCATTTAACAGGAGAGGCAAGAAACTTTTCCAGAGGAACAATTTACAATCAATTGAGTTTCATTTTTTGTAGGCGAATGGATCATTTCAATATCCATTGTGTTAAATGTCGATAGCACTACATGTGCACTTAAAAAACCTAATGGAAATAGCGATGGACGAAGCATAGTTAACTTTCCCTAGTATTATAAATATAAAGATAGTACACGAATTATTAAGAAGATCGTATTAAATACAAAAAATGGAACATTGGTAGAACTGGTACGTAATCTTTTGATGTTTATAATAATATCCCTGAATGTTGAATACTTGTCAAAATCTCATAACGGTCGTCAAATTAAAAAAAAAATTATTTATTTGACTTCTTTAAAATTTTTAAATGTTTGAATACGTTTAAATACTAAATTTCAGGGTAAAAAATTGCAAAACTTACATTTGTCCACTGAAATAAGCATAAAAAATCAAGGACGTAAGACTTCTGTAGAAAGCTCAATTTCTTCAAAAAGTAGACTCAGCAGCGTTTAGCTTTCCCCTGCCTTAATTAGAAATATAAGTATATAATATGATATAATAACGCAGCCCTACAAAAAAAGTCATGAACCAAAATGTGTTATAAACAAATGCAACTTAGTTTTGCAATTCTAACCGTGAGTTCTGATTGAGCGGCTACAAGTGCATAGAAATTGTCTAGTTTGGTCCGCTGGGCCAACCACTCTTCGGGGCTGGAGGGGGTGTACAAAGTTCAAGACCCTAATGCCCCGCCGAAAAAAGTGGATGTTCGGTCTTACCAGACTAGTCACTTCTTATGGATTTTGTGTCGCTGATCCGAACCCGAGGTCAGAATTATAAAAGCAGCTCTTTTTTTCTAACCTTAAAAAACATCTTTTTTTTTTTATTTTTCGTTATGTATAACATGTCATTCAAAAATATGCACTTATTATGCAATTCTGACCGAGGATTCAGATTCAGTAGCTCCAAGTACTTATAAATTGTCTATTTTGGTCTACTAGACTACAAATTTTGCAGGGCGGGGGGAGGGAGTGCTGCACAGAGTTCAAGACCCTACTACCTTAACGAAAAAAAAAGTTTCGGCGGATCAGAGACTAGTGGTCTTGTGCGAAACTGAAGAAAGAAATGAATTTTATAATTTATTAATAAAACAAAATTTATTTAACATATTATAATTTTGATATTAATCATAGCAATTTTTAATTTTTACTATCCCAATATTTCAAATTAATCGACAATTAATAAAATTCATTAAAATAGTTCGGATCTACTAATACTTAACATTAATGAAATCATTGATCGATTTATATTTCTTTTGATGTAATACATTTAGCAAGTCACGCCTACCCCAAAAGGGAAATGGTTTAATGGTATAATACTTTCTTCTTGCATGGTTCCGTTCTGAAATTTGGTTAAAAAAATTGAAGAAGTAGAATTTTTTGACTATTATTGTGTTTCTTTAGAAAAATACAAATGATTTTGAAATTTTTTTATAAAAGTGAGTATAAAATGGTTGTAATTCCTTGGAGAAACCGAAACAATGAAAAAAGTCAATTATTATAAATACTTTTTTTTTACTATTTTTGTATTTGTTGATAAAAATACAGATTTCTTTTGCCTTACTCGACTGATATTTTACTTTTGAACTAGAAAGAAGGTTTTACAGAAGATTTCAAACCGTATACTGAAAAATAATTAGGAAAATCCATGAAAGTAAACAATTACCAAATAAATACCTATTTCTTGTTTATTTTTCCGATGAAAAGTGAATGAATAACTAATGAATAAATGATTAATAATTCTTAATTTTTCAAATAACTTTAAAGTGTTTTTATCAAACGTATTTTTCTTAATATTTTGATTAACTCCATCCTTAATCCCAGAAAATAAGAAGTTTTCGTGAGTTACATAGGAAAAAATCTGCCCGCCGCGCGGGGACATTTTCATTGCACGCTGCGCGCGTGGCTTGCAAGTTTGAGCGCGCCTAGGGCGCGTTTCTGTTGGTTGTCGCGCTTCGCGCTCGATAATATATTTATCTCACATTTCAAGCTCGATAATATATTTGTCTCGCGCTACGCGCTCGGTCATTGTACTTCCCACACATTTGTGTATAGACCTTTTAAAACTAAAGGTCAAAGCATCCACAATTGTATTTTGGTGATTGTTAATTTTCTTTTGCTAAAACTCATTCAGCTTTAACGAACACATTTTCATCGTGTATCTGGTGCTTCGCCCTCGATTTTGTATAAAATGCGAACTTTTTTACATTATATTCAATACTATTGTATCAAATGTATATTGCATTTACTTTTGTACCTGTGCCTGGGATTGCTTGTTCAGATATTGCAAAATAAACTAAAAATTTTTTTTGTCAGGATTACTATAATATTTGTTCCTTATTTTGAATTAAATTTTATTCTCAGACACCCTAAACATTTTATATCATTTAAATAAATGTATATTATTACAATTCATAATATGCATTCGTATTAAAACAGACGTATTTTCATTCTCTTTTTTTATAATTAAATAAAACGTGCATAATATATTTAAAAAATTTGTTATTAAACATTTCATTGCAACTTGTGTCATTTTTCCATCAATTTAATTTATTTATTTTCAATGTTATTTTTTACGACTTGTAATATGTATTCTTATAACAAAAGTTTATAACAAATGTTTAGATCTTTTTTTGGTTGAACAACTTTTGTCTTTTAATTTTTTTCGTTTCTTGTGTCGTTTCTTCAAACAAATTTGTTTACATTTGTAATCTTATTTTTTACGAATAATAGAAAATTTACTCGTCCTATCTAAAAATGATGAATGAGACATTTTTAGATCCTTCTTGGGTGAAAAACTTTTGTGTATCAATTTTTTTCGTACTGTGTGTCGTTTTTCAACATTTTTAATTTCTAATTTTTTTTCATTAATTTTCCATTTTATTTTTTGCGATTAAAAATAAAAACTACGCTTTCCATCAAAAAATGATTAATAACAAATTTATAGATTTTTTGTGTGTGTAAAAGTTTCGTCTACAAATTTTTGTTCGTACCTCACGTCATTTTTCCAAAAATTTAATTTTACAATAATCTTATAGGGCTTTCAAGAAGGAACGTTTTTCTGATCATGAGTTTTTTTCATATCGTGCCTTGTTTGGCTTAAAGTGTTCATTTTCGTTTATTTAAAAAATTTTTGAAAATGCTCTAACTTTTTGAATTTTTATCCAAAACAGCTGGCTAACAAACTTGTACTATTCTTTGAGACCTTAAAAAAGTGTGCCAAAGATCACTTCAATGTGATAATTTTTTCGAAAGTCATCATGCCTACAGACACTACTAGAAACTCCACCCACAAAAAATTCGTTTTAATTTTTCAGCCCTTAGGCAAAATTTGATGAATTTTTAAATTAAAAAACCGAACAGAAGACATTAACCGATTTGAATTTTTTAAATTTATTTATTGATTAAGGAGGGCAAAATTTAATTTTTTTTACGGAAATAATAATATTCCGAGGTTAATTATTTTTCTCGTGTTTATAATGAAGCCAACTTTGAACGAAAAAAAAATTTGGTGAATGTCTCTATTAATAAAGAAAAGATCGACCCTGAATTATTTTGAAGGTTCTTCCACTTAATTATATGACAAGTTGGAAGAAAATTCAAGGAGTGATTGAGTTTTTCTGAAGAGTGATAGATTCCATTCAACATTTTTAACGACGATGATCGACGTGACTCGAGAGTGAAACGCAGTTAATCATCCTGGGAATAATGAAGTCGATTTCTAGCGATTTTCTACACGCGTTCGCTGCGAAAAAGTCATCTTGTCCTCTTGACACGCATTAAAACGAACGTCGCATAATTTGTCCATAAATTATTATACACGACTGTATTCTAATTTTTGCGCGTGGGTACCTCGGTATTGCGAAGACCTCTTACTTCTTTGACTCTCGCGATGCTTTTCTAGAATCATAATTTATGGCAAAAAACGTAAGGCTAAAACTTGAAAATTATAAAACTAGCGAGATTTCTTGGATTTATTACACCTGTTAATTTGTTATTAAGCCACTAAGAGCGATCGATGAAAAATATTGTATTTAATAGAATTTATAAATAGAAAAGACTTGCTTTCTGAATAAAGAGGTCAATTAAGTGAATCTGCATACTGATTGGATAAATGTTGATTCTTTTTTTTAAACATATTGGAATGCGATAATTAATTTTTTTTTCATGTTTTTCTGCGGACCTGTGGTTGTCTCTTTCCTTTATGAAACTTTTAACTTGCCTTAGAAGGATTGGAACTAATTTACGATGGAGTTTTAAAATGTTAGAGTGTTGCATATTGCTCTTAGAAAAAAAGTCTTGTCGCTCAGTTCACACCTGTGTGGCACAATCCCAGGAAAAATAGTTGATTGAGAAAATATATAAAGATAAAATATCTCGCGAGAGCTGATATTCATTGCTGATTTAATGATAGGCATTCGATCTCTGAAAGGCAGTGAACATATGAAAGAAAAGAGATTAATAATCCTTAATTTTTATGAAAAAAAGGAAATTATAGTCGTTTCGTATCAAGTACATCGAGTTTTATTGGCATCGTAATTATTTTTCCATATAATTCATTGCTCGAGGTAATCGAATTATTATACACAGCGTTGTATTTGCATTTATTATGAGTATTTATTTAATCATGCAATTTTTTAAATTGGGGGTTTTTAACGAGGGTTACCTAATTTCGAACTTTTGTGGTGGTTTTAAATTATGAGCCTTAAAAAATGAGGAATTCTATTCCTAAAACATTTCACAAGTAAAACAATAAAAAATATTTTAAATTTTCAAGTTAAAATAAGTCTAAATGGTACTTTTAAAATCAGACACTTTCATGATAAGGAATTCGGCATTTAATTTTTAATTTTTAATTGTGAAATAAAAATTTGGAATAATTCAATTAAATCAATTAATTGTAAATTAAAATTTGAAGTTCTGAAATTTTTATTTTTATTTTCATGTTAGTCAGTATGGCCACATTTTTATCCCAGAGAAAATAATTCTTCTTCCGTTAAGATAATGAAAATGAAAATACATTTTTATTCTTGAGATGTAATTTTCCCTTTTTCCAACTGCAACTAGGAGAAATGAAATTGAATTAAAGTTATTTATTAAATCTGATATAAAGAACTATTTTGAAAATTGAATAATTTGAAATTGAAAACGTTGGAAAGCGAACTACTTTTTTATTTCAAATCATGACAAAACAAACAATTCCAAAATTAAAATGTCGAAAATACAGCATTTTTAATTGGGATCAATGGTTTGGTTTTCAATCCTTTTTTTCTAAGTGATCAGTAAATTTTTCCAATGTTTATCAATTTACAAATTGGGCAATTTCAAAATTAAATGTTAAAAATTGGGTCATTTGGTTCAAAAATTCGGATATGTTTTTGAATGTAAGCATTTAAACCATTTGCATTCAAAGCCAGAAATATTGTAAGATTTTTATAATCAAAAATATTTGGGATTAAATCAATCAAATTTGTACAATTTGAAATAAAAATTTTAAAATCTGTTAAAGTAGAACATAATCAATTTTGAAGGTTATGAATGGAAAACTTTTAATTTGTTAATACTTGAAAGTTAAATATTTTTAATTTTCAAGTTAAATTTTGGTCCTGTCATTTATCATAAATTCTTGAGGAATAAAATTAAAAATTAAAGCTTTCAAAGTTAAATACTTTCGATTCAGAAAATTTTCAAATTTGCATCGTTGAAGATTAAAGAAGTTCTAATTCCAAGCGGGGAATAAGCGACTTAAAAAAAATGTTTTTACATTTCGAATTAAACGACTTTAATTTGAAACTTTTGAAAATTCTAACTGAATTTTAATCAGTTGAATTTCGAATGTTTTAATATCGCCAAAAACATCTAAAATGCAAAAAACTCCGCCAAGTAAAAAGTTCTCAATACATTCTTAAAGTTTCTATAACTTTTCTAATTTAATCAATTTTGAATGATATATTTTCTTAAGATGTTTAATGATATGTTTAATGATGATAATCGGTATTCATATTGATAATATAATTCAAAATATAATTATAAACAATTTTTCCATTTATACCACACATTTTAAACAATATGATGATTGTTAACGTTATGCAGATGTTAAAAATTCATCCAGTCAATCCATAAGCTTCATCTAGTCAATTTATATTGAAATTTTTTGACCAATCAGTATAATATTGTCGGCTTCAGGTCGACTGAACTGTTAAAAAACCGAATTCTCGACATGAACTGAATGTCTCTGAAAATAATTAATGAATCATAATTTTCAGAAAAATGGCACTAGAGCTTCATCAAGTGAATTCATTCTGAATTTTTTAGATGAATAGTTTGGACATAAAAACTGGAATATCTCTAGAAATAATTAATGAATCACAATTTCATTAAAAAATTACACTTGAGCTCCATCTAGGCAATTTAGCCTAAAAATTATAGGCTATAGGTTGACTGAACTAAAAATATATGTACAAAAAATACATGTACGATAACTAGCATTCTTTCGAGAAAAGATATTCGCGTTTCTTTCTACTTGGCGGCGATTGATTACCGCGAATCTTGATTTTTTATCCCGCATGAAGAAAAATTTTAAATTGGAAGCGTAAGAAGTTGAATAATTGGTTTCACGAATAAACGTTTTGATGAAAAGTTGTGGATACAATACGTACTTTATGTAAGTGACTCGAAATTGTGGCTGAATGCATAAATTCTCTGACGTATCATGTAATTACATGCCTGTAGTCCCGATGTGCTTCTTTCACTTGGTGCAACATTTGTTTTCGGGCTAATTTCATGTTTGAGTTAAGGATTCGAACAGGTAATTGCCGCAATTTAAAAAAATTGTCAAAGTAACTCGTCGTTAATCGCGAAAAAGTTGCACAAGACGAAGCGATTGATCCAATAAAGGCGTACTTTAATCATACATTCCGTTGTATACTGATACCGTTTGTAAGTGGCAGGTAGCGGACAGTTGATGCTGGCTGAATAATTTGAGGTCGAAGGTAATAATCATGCTGCTCTGCCGACACACTGCCGTCCTCTCGGATAATTATTACTAAGTACCATTACACCTTCCGGTCATGGGAATGTATGCCAATTACGGACTTTCGGCAAAAAATAATTACATTTGAAGAATAAAATGAGTTTAGATATACTAGGTATAATTACTACTGAAATATATCCTTTTCCGATTGGTATTACTTTTCTTCTTATTGTAAATTGAATTTGAGATCCATAGGATTTTATTGAAGTTCGTTTTGCTTCACGTGAAATGAAATTTCACATAAGCCAATCAAACGTCCTGGAATAATCGACAAGCCAAGGTTCAAGTTCCACTTAAATTTAAAGTGAAGGCGTTGCAGTCGATCATTAGTGAATGCAATTTCTGGGCGTGTCATGAGTTTGGTGGATTCTCAAGCAGTTACACATACGCATATGTGCCTTATGTACAGTGTTGCGAAATCTTCCTGAGATCGACCCCGATGATCTCTGGGAAATTATAGGGATGCCAAAAAAGAGAGCCAACACGCAACTTGAAAATTGCTCCAGTACTTTCATCTTTCGGCCATTGCAATTACCAAACAAAAAGTAAGTTATATTTTGAGGATGTTTTTTTGTGTGCAAACATCTTAGACCGCGATGTGGAGGGTAAACACGAGAATTATTTTTTTGATTTATATCCCATATTGACATTCAATTGTAAAACATTACAGCTTGATGTGTAAGCATCTGAGACAGCGATATGGAGGGTAAAACCTCTGTTAGAGCGATAATGCCTTGGGTCACATGAAAATTATTGTTTGCATTTACATCTCATTTACACGAAACTCGTAAAACCTTACAATTAGGCGGTTGAGTGCAATAAAAGCCTACATCTATTTTCAGAGCTTACTTGTTTTTCATTTGTTTTGCACAAAACTTCATGAAGAACAAATGAAAAACAAGTGACTTCTGAAAATGCAAGTAGGCTGTTATTGCATCCAACCGCTCAATTGCAGTTGGAGTTCAATCTGTAAAATGGAAGTGTTAGGCGCTAATTGATTACAGATTGATGTATAAACATCTGAGACAGAAATATGGAGGGTAAAGCCTCGGTCAGAGCGATAACGCTTCAGGTCACATGAGAATTAATGTTTGCATTTGTATCCCATTAACACGAAACTCGTGAAACCTTACAATTAGGCGGTTGAGTGCAATAAAAGTCTACTTCTGTTTTCAGAGCTTGCTTGTTTTTCATTTGTTTTACACAAAAATTCATGAAGAACAAATGAAAAACAAGTGACTTCTGAAAATGCAAGTAGGCTGTTATTGCATCCAACCGCTCAATTTTAGTTGGAGTTCAATTTGTAAAATGATAGTGTTGCGAGCTAATAGACTACAACTTTATGTGTAAGTATCTAAAACAGCGATATGGAGGGTAAAACCTCTATCAGAGCGATATTGCCTTCGCTCACATGATAATCATTTTTTAAATTTATATCACATTAACACTAAATTCATAAAATTTTACAAAAGGTAGTTGGACTTCGACTTGTAAAGTGGTAGTGTTGGTGTTTATTGATTACATTCTGATGTGTACAGATTTGAGACATGTATATGGAGGGCAAAGCCTCTTTCAGAGCGATAATGCCTTGGGCCTCATGCGAATTATTGTTTCCATTCATATCCCATAACTTCTGGTATCTTCGAATGATTTCTGAAGTCAAACTTCTTCTTCTACCAAAGTTTTAGAATATTTCATTGAAAACTGCCGAAAGATGCTGTGTTTGGAATATTTAATTGATCGTCATCTTTGAATTTTTCAAAATTTGGAATTTTCCTCTCTACCATGTACTGCATAATAATTCATTCAATTTTTTACAATGTTTATTCAGTTTTAGTTGATAACTATAAAAATAGCCATTTTTTATCGAAATTTTTGAGTCCGCCATTTTGTAAATTTCGGAAATGTCAAATTTTTAAAAGTTAGGATATTCTAAGCATTACTTAGAGATTACTTTCACATGTGAATGTTTGATTTCAACAAAAATTCAAAAAGGTAGGTGAATTAAAAGTTTTTGCACAATTTCTCCTACATTAATCTTGTGAGAAACTTCATGCGCCTAGAGCGATAGGTACATAATAACCGATTTTGATCAAATTTAGAGCACATTCTATTTCTGGACATTTGCTCACTAATAATGCGTGGGAGCAAACGAATTCCCAAAAGAAATTTTTACCGTGTAAATAAGTGACACCCTGGAAGACTGCTGTTCTTTTGAAGAAAGGCTCTATCTACATTTTTTTATGAAAAATGAGTTTTCTATACCGGTGGTTTCATAATGAAAAAATGAATTTATTTGTATAAAAGGTAATTAGACATTCTAATTAGATTCGAAGATAATGATACCCTACTTAGCCTATCTACAGAGATTTTAAAGAAATGTGAAGAAATACTCTCGAAGAAAGGCTGTATCTACATTTTTTACGATAAATAATTTTTTTATATCGCTTGATTCGTAATAAAAAAACGAGTTTATCTCTAAAAGAGGTATTTAGAAATTCTAATTACATTCGGAGATAATTATAACCTGATTAGCCCACCTACAAAGATTTTTAAGAAATATGGAGAAATAGTGTCGAAGAAAGGCTCTATCAAGATTTTTCTTGAAAAATGATTTTTTTTTATATCGCTGGATTCGAAAAAAACGAATTCATCTGCACGAAAGGTAATTGAAAATTCTAATCAGATTCGGAGATAAGTAGACCCTAGTTAGCCTATCAACACTGATTTATGAGAAATCTCGATCAATACTGTCAAACTAAGGTTCTAAGTAAAAAAAGTAGGTAGATACTAACGAAATTATAAAGTTACAGAAAATATTTATCAGCTGCATTAATTATTAATCGTATTATGTAAAATGGAGATAAAGTGTTTCTTCAGCATGAAAGCAACTTTTCTTGGGGCCGAAAAGGTGGTTCAAAAACCTATAAACAATTTTAATTATTAATAGGTTTTTGACACCTGGCGCGTTATTTCCAGTTTTTACTCAACCCACATCTAGGAGACACGAGAACCCCTGCTTTAGCTCCTTATTTTGCACTGATTTTTATTCTCAGCTACCATGAAAAATCTGCCGTTTCAATAATTTTATATCATCACAATTCATAATATGCATTGGTATTGAAACATACATATTTTCACTGTCTTGTTTTTATAATTATAAAATGTGTGCATCCTATACAAGAAATGTTGTTATTATACATTTTATTGCAACTTGTGTCGCTTCTTCATCAATTAAATTTTTTTATTTTCAACGTTATTTTTTATGACTTGAACTGAAAATACGCATACTAGTGTCAATTAGTTCTAAGTAAATTTGTGGATATAACTTAGGCGAAAAAGGTTGTTAAATAAAAAGTTATTGTAGCTTGCGTCGTTTTTCCAAAGAGTCAATTTTCAATTTTCGATGTATTTTTAAAGCAAGAGCTTATAAAAAATTTTTAGATCTATTTTGGTTGAACAAATTTTGTCTTTTAATTTTTTTTGTCTCTTGTGTCATTTTCAAAAAATTTAATTTTTTTATTTTTATGCTTATTTTTTACGATTGAAAAAAATACTGGCCCTTTCTAAAAATTATAAATAACAAATTGATACATCCTCTTTGAGTGAACAAGTTTGCCTATTATTTTTTTTTCTTTCCTTGTGTCGTCTTCCAGAACATTAATTTTTTTTATTTTTAATGTCATTTTTTACGAATAAAACAAAAACTACGCGACCTATCAAAAACTAATAAATAACAAATTTGTAGATTTTTTTTAGGTGCATGATTTTTGTATTTTCATCTCTGATAATTTCAATTTGATCAAAAAATTTAATTGAGATAAATTGTTTGCATTTTGGAGTACTACTAATAACCGTCCATGGAATTTTCAAATTCCGAATAAAAGTGGTCTCAAAAATTGTCAAAATGCGCTCACTTTTTAAATTTTGATCCAAAATAGCTGGTTAACGAACTCGTTCTTTCTTTTCAGGCCTTCAGAAAGTGTGCCAAAGCACAATCCAATCTGGTCAATCTTTCGAAATTTATCGTGCCTACACGATACTACAGACTACAGACAGACAGACATACAGACAGACAGACGGACGGACAGACAGGCACGTTCGTAAAAATCGTTTTTTCTGACTCAGGGGGTCTCCAAACGTGGAGATTTGATGAAAACCGACTAAGTCAAATTTTACATAAAACCAATACCTTCTCATTAGGATGAGAATGTCAAAATTATTGTTCTTGTATAATTCGGACTTGCTCTATTGACAGGTGCAAAAAGAATAATAAAATTGTATTTATTTCTTTTTGCACCAATGAATAGAGCACATCCGATTTATCCAAGAACGATAGTCTTTTACAAAAAGAATCATATATTGGGAATTTCATATATAAGTGGACATATCTTTGGCTACATTAGTTTTAGTTAAAAGTTAACGCTTATCGAATATGTTTAAACATAAATCTGTCTGTGGACGTCGTCAAGAAAAGTCTGAAATAAACGGTATATAAACCTGAAGCAGATATATAAATTAGATAAACTACACTATCTCATTATCTGATTTTTTGTTGCAAAAAATTGCCTGGCCCCTCTGGAGCCAAAGCAGGGGGTCTTGTGTCTTCTGGATGTGGTTGGGTAAAAACTGGGAATAACGCGCCAGGCTGGCGCTGCAACCTGCGCCTCTGCCAATCGACAATGGCAATCACGTGTGCGCCTGGCGAGGTATGTGTGTACACATGTGCGTGTAGTTATGTTGCACTCCCATAGACGGAAAAGGGGTTGAAGGAAGGGGTGTGCCACGCATGAATGGGAGTCCATTCATGTATTGTATGGTACTCATTCTACACACACAGGTAATTCACTCACTCACAGGCACATTCCTTTCGTTATTTCTTCCATAGCGCGTAGCGCTCCGCTTTCCTGCACGAATCTCGTATTATACGTACGTTACTAGTGCACACTGCAGACTGCACATGTTGTGACGCTGCTGATGCAGGTACTGCACGTCGCCGGGGTAAACAATGGGACGCATTTTTTTCCCCGAGCATCGGACCGCGGTCACGGTCAAGCATCTAATTGCCCTACGCTTACGCACTTTGCGGGGGTTCCGGAATAATAAGGCTTTTCTTTAAATGGGGTCCGATAATGATACGGAAGAGTTCAGAAGGAGTCGTCCATATACAACGTTACCAATTTTAGGTTATTTTTAACACCCCCCCCCCGTTGACAACCCTAGTTTTGTTTCGACCGCCCCCCGAAAAGTAACGTAGCCCAAAAATAGGGCAGTAATGGAGGAATAAATGATTTTAAGTAAAATTAATGTAACTACCATATTTTTAACAAACAAGATTCACTTCCTTATCAAAAAGAAGAATTTTCAACAAAGTACGCATGAATTTTCAGCCGATAAAGGATAAAGTTTTAAACAAAAATGGAAGAATGAAATTTTTAGATGAGAAAATTAATTTGTATACAACAAATAATAATAATTTTTAAGAAAGGAGTTACATTTTAAATCAAAGAGGTGTATTTTGTAGGAAAGAAAGTTTTCTGTGCATTTGTTGACCTAGAGAAAGCATTTGACAAGGTAAATAGAAGTAAACTTTGGGAAGTCCTTAAAGAGTACGGAGTACATGGTTGGCTCCTACAAAAAAAAAAAAAAAAAAAAACCGAAATTTCAACCAATTAAAATCAGCTAAAAAATGCGAATTTTTAACAAAATAGTTGAATCGTAAACGTAAATAATTCATTTTCAACTGAAAAAGATGAATCTTAAACCCAAAATGAAATAGTTTAATTTTCAGATTAAAAAACTAATTTAAAAAAAAACGAAATTTTAACCAATTGAAAGCAGCTAAAAAAGGCGAATTTTTAAGAAAATAGTTGAATCCTAAACGAAAAAGATTAATTTTCAACTAAAAAAGATGAATCTTCAACCAAAAAAGGAATAGTTATATTTTCAGATTAAAATACTAATTTTCAACAAAAAAAAGCAGTGAAATTTCAACCAATTGAAATCAGTTAAAAAAGACGAATTTTTAACAAAATAGTTAAATCGTAAACAATAATGATTAATTTTCAACTGAAAAAGATTAATCTTCAACCAAAAATGAGATAGTTCAATTTTCAGATTAAAAAACTAATTTAAAAAAAAAAAGTGAAATTTCAACCAATTAAAATCAGCTAAAAAAGACGAATTTTCAAGCAAATAGTTGAATCGTAAACGAAAATAATAATTTTTAACTAAAAAAGATTAATCTTCAACCAAAAATAGAATATTTCAATATTCAGATTAAAAAACTAATTTTCAACAACAAAAAAAACTAAATTTTAACCAATTGAAATCAGCTAAAAAGGCGAATTTTTGACAAAATAGTTGAATCCCAAACGATAATGATTAATTTCCCATAAAAAAGATCAATTTTCTACCCAAATAGACGAATTCCCGATAAAATACATGCATCTTTTACCAAAGAGTTACATTTTCAACTTATGAAGGAAAAATTTTCAACCAAAAATGGAATAGCTCAATTGTTAGATAAAAAGTGATATACAAAAAAAATGAATTTCCAACAAAATAGTTGACTTTTCAAATAAATTGTTTAATTTTTGACCAAATGTCTAATTTTCTACCAAAGTAGTTTAATTTTCAACCAAAAATATGAATGTTCAACAAATACTTAATTTTCAACTAAATTATTCAATTTTCTACACAACTGTTGAACCCCCAAGCTAAACAGTCGAATTTTTTACAAAACATATAAGTTTTTGACTCGAAAATATAAATTTGTAATAAACAAGTTAATGTACAACCAAATAATAGAACTTTTAAATGAAATTATGAATCTTCCACAACAAAAATGAATTTTTTTTACAAAGTTGTTCAACTTTATACCCAGTAGTTGATTTTTCAACAAAAAAAAACAAAAAAATGAATTCTCAACGAAACATGTAATAATTAATATTTCAACAAAAAAGATTTTAATTCTGAATTAAAAACGTTGAATTTAACCGAAAAAGACAAGTTTTCTAGAAAATATATGAATTTTCAAACAGAAAAGATCAATTTTCAACAAGAATTAGAATAATTACATTTTCCACCAATGAGATGAATTTTCAACTAAAATAATGAACATTAAAAAAATGAATTTTTAAGAAAAGAGTTCAACATTTAACCAAAGAGTTCAATTTGAAATAAAAAATTAAACGAATTTTCAATAGAATACTTAAAATTTCAAACAAAGTAGTTAAAATTTCAACCAAAGAGATGAATCTTCAGCCTAAAAAATGAATTTTTAACAATGTAGATCAACTTTCAACCAAGTAGTTGAATATTTGATCAAAAAGATGAATTTTTAAAAAAGTAGTTGCATTTTGAATAAAATAATTAAATTTTTAACCAAATAGTGGAATTTGCTAACCAAGCGATATAAATTTCGGAATAAAAATATAATGGAAGACTTTCCAAGCAAATTAATTAACTTGCTTTGTCAGCGTTATCTTATTTTTCAAACAGGCTTAAAATTGGTCAAATCTAAAATAGTTTAATTTTTGAAGCATTGAAAATAAATTGTTTAGCTTCAAAAGCTTAAATTTTTTAATACCTATTCTTTAAGTTTCTTAATTTGTAAATGCTTAATGAGGAACAAAGTTTCAGATATTCAAAATTGTAGAATTTTCTATTATAAATCTTAAAAATTAAACTGAACTATTCCAAAAATATTCTTACGAAATTGTAGAATCTTCAATTGTAAATTTTTTACCTTCATGAGTTTTTAATTTTGAACATTTACAATACAAATTTTCAATTAAGATTAAAAATAAATTCATTCCATCATAAATAATGTTTGCTGAATCAGCAAAAAACTGATTCACAATTAAAAAATAAACCTCCAAAAAAAACCTCACTTTTCGGCTCATTAGAGACAAGAATAACAGAATGAAAAAAGAAAGAGAAAAAGGGAAAAAGTCAACCAAAAACCAACCTCTCACTTTTTCCTTTCCGTCTTTTTTCGTTGTGTCATTCTTGACTCTAATGAGCCGAAAAGTGAGGTTTTTGGGAAGTTTATTTTTTAATTGTGAATCATTTTTTTGCTTATACAGCAAAAAATATTCATGATGAAATGGACAAAATTATTAATTAATTGAAAATAATTGCCATTGGGAGGTAACCAATCGAGTTTCGCTAATGATAATAAATGACGTCGTTTTACTCATTAGATTTCCTGGGAACGAGACAAATTAAGGAAGCTCCTTTAATTCTACACTCGTCTGAAATACAAGCGATATATATATATACTTTCAATCTTAATTAAACAATTTTTAAATAGAGAAACTAAACTCATGATTCTTTCCAATCTGCAGGGTTTGCTTATGAATGATTTTTAAGATTTCTTTTAATAGAGTTTACATATTTTACCTCAATTTTCTTGAAAGAAGTCTTTCTTTTATTTACATTTTTGTGCAAAGAATGTTTTGAATTTCAGAAATTTATTTAGAAATGCATTAAAATGTTTTGGATTGTTTTCATTTCCTAATTGGAAAATTTAATAATCTGAGTAGATTGGTCTTAGAATCACAAAAAAAAATACAATACAAATTTGGCTAATTTTTATGATTTGCATTAGAAATTTCTTTAATTTTTAAGATTCAGAATTTAAAACTTTTGGCTTTTGATCTACAAAATTATTCAAATTCAAAAAAAGGTTTATTCTAAATCATTAAAATTGAAGAGTTTCCAATTTTAAATCTCAAAAATTGAAGAATCTTCTATTGCAAATCTTCAAAGTAGAACAATTAAAAAAAAATGGAAGTCGATGTATCTACTATAATATTCATCATAATTTATGATTAATAACTATATCTTACACTATTTTGAATTTAAACATGTGTTATAATTTGATGATTAGGCAACGGAAATAAGAAACACGTTATAAGCGCGCATAGAGCGCTATTTTTGCTAGTTCGTACAATGAACTTTAGAATTAATGTTGAATAATTTTTCTGTTATGAATAATTTTCCTTATTGCTTCATAATAATCATTTACTTCATTATTATTATACCATTAGCATAAGTAAACGTAATTTTCGAAGTAAGCGTACTTTCGAAGTATGCGTAACTCACTTGGTTCGAGCCACCTCATATACTGCAGGGGATCAAGGAATTCATTTGAGAGAAATAAGAAAAGGAAGTGTAGGAGGAGGTATAAATTTTGGAATAATCTGGAATATCCCGTGTTGCTTATTTGGGCAACACGTTCATTCCGCAACATCGCTCCGACACAAGTCGCTGATTATTCTTTCTAGCAATCACCCCAGCTAAAGAGCTTCTATTGAAATTGTGATTAGGTCAAATTAAAGTTATGAATTAGAGTTATGAAATCAGAATTTAAGAAACATACTTACCTATGATTTCCATAAAACCATGTGATCCTTTCACGTGAAGGGGACCACCACTGTCTCCCTAAAAAGATAGTTGAATAGTTAATTTTTATATTTAAATCTAAATTGTGATTTCGAATCTTGAATTTTTAGAATGACAAGCTGTTTTTTGAAGATGTAAAAATTATTATTATATATTACTTTTTTTCTGTAATAAAAGCATCTTTTGTGAAATTTCAAGACAAGCAGAACATAGGAAATTAATTTTCTTGTCAAGTAATTAGAAACAATGTAAGTTTAAATATTTCCTTACAGTACAAGAATCGTACTGTCCTTCGAGGTATCCAGCACAGAACATATTATCTGTTACTTTTCCTTTTGTGTATCCAGCTTGCTTGCACTCTTCTTCCGGCAAAACGTGAACATAAACCTTACGCAATTCATCACTAAGAGGTTCATCTTCTCCAGTTTGACCTCTACCAACAGCCACAGCTAAAGCTCCAGAGTAATCAATGGGCTCTGAAAAAATTCGGTTTGACGATATTGAGTTTAAAACATTTTTTGAGTTAAATAAAATTCGTCCAGAAATTACAAGTTTCCTTAAAGGTAAGTAAATAAATAGATTAATTCTATTACTGATTTAAACTGTTTACTAATTTTTAAAGATTTAAAATTGACATGCAGAACGAAGAATTTATTAAGTAATAATGTAACAGAAAGCCCCAGCGTTCAAGGACAGACGAGTGCGATCAACACTAGGATGGGTGACCGTTCGTAATTTTCTCTTAGTCTTGTTTTCACTGTGTTTCGCTACTATCGAGCGGGAGGTTTGAGGCCCAAGATGAATGTGGGGACACTCGATGTTATCGAATGTCTACATCCAGTCTCGGCTGTCGGTAACCGGCTATGTTCAGGAATTTCGATTTTCTTCAGTTTGCCATTCCTCTGACCAAACGTTCAGGCTAATACGAGAGATTCTAATGAAAATCAGGTTCAACACGGTAGGAAAGTTTAGAAATTAAAAAATCCACAGGATTGAGTACGTCAGACATTGCTTGGAGGCTTACTATGAGAGTTGAGGTAATTGGGTAATTGGGGATTTGCGATGGGTATACATGGAGTCAAAAATCTAATATCATCTAAAAAAGTAACAGAAAGCCCATATTTTTTTTTTACTTTAAAAATATATTCACTTTTATCCTCATTTTATCAATCTAAATGTATATCATTTTTTAAGCTATACTGTGAAAAAGTATAAAGTAAAAAGTAAAAAAGACGCGAATGTCTTTTCTCGAAAGAATTTTCGTTAAGAGAATTTGTTCGAAATCGTGTTTTCTGTGGTAGCAAGACCTTAAAGTTACATTTTCATATCCATTAAAGATAAGGACTTTTGTGATCAAACTATTTTTTATGATATTCACGAAAGGCATTCATTTCAATATCTTCCTAATTCAATAACAAAAAATATACATTTTATTATTTATCACTACCTAAAAGCGGAAAATTGTCTATCACACTGTGAGACATCTCATTGAAAATTGATTTTCTCGGAACTGAATGGTTTTTTTTAGACTTTTTCTCCCAGTATTCCAGTAAATTAACATCATCATTTTATTTTTTCAATTGAGTATTTCATTTCTTGTCACTGTCTCAATTCGACTCGGATAGGATAAAAGAAGTGTCAACCCGACATGATAACCTTTGGACAATATTTTTTCATGACTGGAAGCTTCTTTTAGATGAAACTTTTCTGGTATCGATTAAACAATACATCAGCTCGGAAACAGAATTTTATTTTTATTTCTAATTGCGATTTCTATTTTACAAAATGTTTTTTCGCTTTCTTGCTCAATTGCCATTTTTTGAGTTACCTTGTTTTGCCTTTCCACTCTACATTTATCGTAGATGGATTAGATGTATCAAATAATTCTTCATCGATTTGCATCAACACTGGTGATGTTCCAGTGTCATGTTTCAGGAAATTCTAATTCATAAACTATTTCTAGAGATGTTTCACTTTCTGTGCCTGATATTTAATTTCTTTACCAGTTCAGTTGATCTGTACCCTACAATAGTCAACCGATTGATCTAAAAATTTCAGCATAAATTGGCAACGTAACTTTCAAGTGCAACTTTAGAGAAAATTCTCATTAATTAATTATTTCTAGAGATATTTATCTCTTTATTTCCACAATTCGATTTTTTAGTAATGTCACTCCAGTGACATTTTTCAAGATCATGTTTTCAGGAACATGTTCCAGGTCAGTCCTGAAGAAGTGAACTGCAATGTTCTCGAAACGTTGGCGAGATTCGTAGTTTTGCACGCGATTGAAACCCGAAGAAGCTTCCAATTTTGAATATAAATTTATCATTTTTCAGGAAATTTGAAATTTACTGAATGCAGTTCCAGTGCCATTTTTTCGAAAATTTTGATTAATTAGTTAGTTCTAGATATTTTTTTATGCTCAAAATTCAATTTTTTAGCAGTTCAGTCAACTTGTAGCCTACAATATTTAACTGATTGGTATACAAATTTTTAAGTAGAATAAATAGGCGAAGTTCTAGTGTATGTTTTCAGAATATTTTGAATAATTCATTATTACTAAAGATATTCCACATTTTATGTCCAAAATTGGATTTCTTAGCAGTTCAGTCGATCTGTAGCCTACAATATTCAACCAATTGGTTCAACAAATTTCAGTATAAATTGACTATATGTATCTTGAGTGACATTTTTTAGAAAATTTGAAATTAACTCAATGGATTTCAAATTTAATTTTTCAGGAAATTTTGATTAATTAACCATTTATTTCTACAAATACTTTACTTTTATGTCCAAAATTGTATTTTTTAGCCGTACAGTCGATCTATTGCCTACAATTTTTAACCGATTGGCCCAAAAATTCAAGGATAAATTGACTGGACGAAGTAGTGGTACAATTCTTCAAGAAATTTTGATTTTTCAATTATTTCTAGAGATAGTTCACTTTTGATGTCCAAACATGAATTTTGTAGCAGTTCTATAGGCCTGTAGTCTACAATAATTAAAAGGATTCGCTTAACATTTTCAAGGTAAATTAATTACATGAAGCTCCAGTACCATTTTCTAGGAAATTTTGATTAATTAATTATTTAGAGAAATGTTTCACCTTTTATGTCCAAAATTCGATTTTTTATCATTTCAGTCGAACAGCCTACAATATTTCACCGATTTATCTACCAATCGCAGGAGAAATTTACTAGATGAAGCTCAAGTATGATTTTTTAGGGAGTTTTGAATAATTATTTCTAGAAATATTTCACATTTCGTGCCCAAAATTTTATGCTTTAGCAGTTTATTCCACCTGGAGTTTACACCATTGAACCGATTTGTCTAAAATTTTCAACATAACACAACTAGAAGAATAACTAGGAAAATGGAAAATGAAAAAACTGTTTATAGTTATATTTTGATTTATAATGTCCGTACCAATACTAATTTTTCAGTTTTAAGTATGAAATATTCTTATTACTTTGAAATGAGTATTTTATTTATCAAAAAATGAGTAAAATCTCACCAGAAACATCTGGGTACAATCAACATAGTTTGTGAAATCAAAGTTTGCCAAGTAATTCTAAAAAATATTTGAATTTTAAAATTGATTGAATTTATACAATTACAGTAATTTTATGAATTTGTTAAAAGAGAAAAATGAAAACTTTTCAAAATAATTATTATTATCATTAAAAAAAGGAGATCTCGCTAAGTTGTTATTTTTCCTCTTTCAATATATTCTAAAAATTTCTATAATTTTATCAATAAAAAAAAAATAAAATCTTTTAAAATGACTTGGCAAACTTTGATTGCACAAACTATGTTGATTGTACTGATAACTTTTTACTTCGCGTAATTTTTTAGCATCGTACATATTTTTGGTAAATTGAATGTTTCAAAGTTTGCAGCAGAATTTAACAAAATATTGAATTTTGGATCCATCACCTAATTAGGAAGCATATCAAATTTTTAAAACAGTGTCAAAATTACCAGGCTCTCAAGCGTAATAAAAATCTGGAATAATTTAAATGGTCGACATTCGATACGATTTTAATTTTCAATTGAAAGAAACTTAAATTTGAAAATCAATTCAAGTTATCCATACAAAAATTACAGTTTAATCTGAATCTAAAACTTACTATTTTCTGGTAAACAGGCAGTTTGGATACTTCCATCCAATGGCACAGGCTCAGCAAGTTCAATTATTCCAATGTCGTTATTCTTAGAAGTACGATCATACGCTTCGTGCATTTTAATAGATGCAACACGACGTTTTATTAAATATTCAGCACTATTAGGCAAGTTATTGTCGGCCAGGATAATCAAATATTCTTGTGGGTCATCACTGAAATTTTTCTCATATCAATGAATATTTCGGGAAAAGGAATATTCCCATTAGATGGCAGTTTTCATATTTGGAAAGCAAAATTTAAAAAAATTGATCAATACACTTACAAAAATGTTTGTTTACATCAAACAAACATTTGTTTGACCTTATATGAAAGATCAAATTTGTTTGAATAAATCAAATATTTGCTTGACCATATCAGATTTTGTTAGTAACTTGCTACAAGTAAATATGTTACTGAAAAGTTACGTTATTTGTAACTTTTAGGATAACTTCGTTACTATTTTAAAAAGTAACTTGTAACGTTACTTAGTTACGATTTTTGTAGCATCTTCGAACTTTAATTTTAGTTATTTTGAAGTTACTTTGTATTTTTGGTATATCTCCTATTAAGAGAGCTTTATGGGTAGAAAATTAATCTTTTTTGGTGAAGCAGTCAGCTATTTTGTTGAAAATTCGTCTTTTTTGGTTGAATTTAACTGTGATTTGTTTCAAATCAAAATCTTTTTTGGTTGTAAATTTATATATTTTGTTAAAAATTCAATTATGGTGGTAAAAAGTAAGTTTTTTGTTGAACATTAATATTTTCGGTTTTTGGCTTAAAAATTACACAATTTATAGAAATTTTTTTCTTTCTTTGTAAAAAAATTGGCTTTTTCGATTAAAAATTTATCTACTTTGGCAACAAAATCTCTTTTATTTTCAAATTGAAAATTCGACTATTTTGGTAGAAAACTAAGCTGATTAGATTGAGGATTCAGCTATTCTGTCGAAACTTCGTCTTTATTGTTTGAATCCAACTGTGATTGATTTTAAATTAATATATTTTTTGCTTGGAATAATATCAACTATAAAGTCGAATTTTCTTTATTTTCAAACCAAAAAGACGAATTTTCAACTAAAGAGAGTAATTCCCAACAAAACATTTCATTTCAAATTTTTATTATAATTTATTAAATAATAATAAAGATAAAAAATAATAAAAATAAATAAAATAATAATTTATTCTATATAAAGTATTATATAATTTATTTATTATAATTTTCATATAATATTTTTATTAGTTGAGGAAAATATTATTTATCATATGTTTCGTTAAGAATTTATTATTTTTGTTGAAAATTTATCTGCTTTATTGAAAACTTATATATTTTTTAAAAATCAACTATTTTGGTATAAAATTCAACTATTTGGTTGAAAATTAACTTTTATGATGTGACTTTAACTCTTTTGTTGAAAATTCGTCTTTTTTGATTGAAAATTCATAACTTTAGTTAAAAATTCATCTCTTTGGTTGTAAATGTAACTATTTTGTTTCAAGTTAGTTTTTTTTGTAGAAAATTCGAATATTTTGGTAAAAAACTAAACTATTTGGTTGAAAATTAACTTTTTTGTTATGAATTTAATTCTTTTGTTGAAAATTCGTCCTTCTAGTTTAAAAATGTGACTACTTGGTAATGTAACTACTTTGTTAAAAATTTAGTTGTTTGGTTGAAGATGCATGATTTTAGTGGAAAATTTATCTTTTTGGTTGAAAATTTTACTATTTTGTTTCAAATGTAGCAAATTTTACTATTTTGTTTCAAATGTACAAAATTAAAATATTTTGTTAGAAAATTAAACTACTTGGTTAAGAATTAACTTTTTTGTTGGGAACTACTCTCTTTTGTTGAAAATTCGTCTTATTTGGTTGAAAATTTAACTACTTGATTAAAACTTGAGCTATGATATTCAAAATGCAGTTGTTTGGTTGAAAACTCATAACTAAAGTTAAAAAGTCATTTCTTCGGTTGAAAATGTTACTATTTTGTTTCAAATTTGTTTTCTTTTTTGGTAGAAAATTCAAATATTTTTGTAGAAAATTAAAATGTTTGGTTGAAAATCCACTTTTTTGTTGTGAATTTAATTCTTTTGTAGAAAATTCGTTCTCTTTGTTTAACAATTTAACTGCTTGGTTGAAAGGTAAAATACTTTGTTAAAAATTCAGTTGTTTGGCTGAAGATTCATAATTTTAGTTGAAAATTTATCTCTTTGTTTGAAAATTGTACTAAAAATGTAACTACTTGGTTGAAATGTAACATTCTTCTTGAAAATTCATCCTTTTTGGTTTGCAAATTCATTTTTTCTGGTAAAAAATTTCATTTTCTTGGTTAAAAATAAAACTCTTTGGCTGAGTGATATGCCTTTTACTGAATTCGAATTTTATTTTAAATATATATTGTTCTTTACTTGCTGAAATATATTGTATATTTTTTATTTACTTCAGCTAATTCCTATTTCTTTTTAACTTAAGTTTTTAGGTATTATCTTAGTCATTTTGATTTTTAAATTATAAAATTAAGGAAGTGAAAATAGTAACTTTTTCGGTAACTTTAAGTTAATTTATTTATGTGACTGTAACTTTAACCTTTTTCTCTATGTAACGTAATTTTAACTAGTTACTCAAAAAAAAGTAACTTACCCAACACTGGACCATATATCAAAGAAATAATTTGTTTGATTAAAATGAACATTTTTTTGAATATAAAATAGAATTTACAATGAGAGAAGTAAGAAGTTTTAGAGAATATTTTGTTTTGTTTACAAAAATGTTCATTTTTCTAGAAGCAAAACCTACGTGACTAAGCAGTGGCTGACAGTAAGAACATGTCTTCGAGTGATAAGACTGCCTCCGCATTGATATCGTCCTTCAATGTGTATGCTCGCGACCCATGGAAATTCAAAGAATTCTGTTATGTTACCATTCACGATTCTGCTCGTTCGACTAATACCACAAACTGAAAAAATAAAGACAAAATAATAAATTTGAATTTGCAGAATTTTGTAAAAATAATTATAAAATGTTAACAGTGTAAACTTAAATAAAATGTCGCTTTAAAATATATGTATCACATCAAAAAATAGTTTTTTCTGTATTTAATTTCAAAATTCATCTTTCGTTTTGATTTCAGGTTCACTTTGAGATTAGAGCAAAATATGTATCAGAATCTAGCGTGAATGATACTTATGTCGCTCAATCCGTGATGCTAGTTACCACAGTCGTTGCAGGTTCGTGGTCTACCAGATAAGTCAAAATCTATATAAGAGACTTCGTCCAAATCCGAAGATCCCAGTTTTGATTTTGTTATATTATAGTGAACTTGGACATTGGATTCTGGTAAATTTGGCTCTCTTCTTAGATTTATCTAAAAAATTATAATGATCATTACAATATTTTATAGAAAATTACACTCAGAAAAATGTTTCAATCAAAGAAACATTTGTTTGGCCCTATGTCAAAGATAGAATTTGTTTCATTCAAATAAAATTTGTTTGAGATAAATAATTGCGTGTTTGTATACAATAAATTTTGTTTAAATCAAAAAAATATATGTTCGGGTCAATCTAATATTTATTTACCCTGCATGAAAGAAAGAATTTGTTTGATTAAAACAAACATTTTTCTAAGTGTAGGTAATATTTATGTCAACCTACAAATTCTATTTGGGACCGTTCAAAAACTGGTTCACCCTATTTTGAAATTTTTATCCACCTTTTCCCTTCTTTGTCACAAATCTTTACAAAAAGCCTAAACCCCCAAGGAGGAGAAATTTTCAATATAATAGTTGGACTTTCAACCTACAAGGATGAATTTAAACCAGATGGTCGAATTTTCAAACAAAAAAGATTAAACTTGATCCACAAGCAGTTGAATTTTTAAACAAATAGTTGAATCTTTAACACAAGAGGCTTCATTTTTTAGAAGGCTATCGAAATTTCTAACGAGATAGATCTATTTTCAACCAAGAATTTTTCTAACAATAAAAATGAATTTTTAATCCAGAGGGAAGGATTTTCTCTAGAAAAAATAAATTTTCAAAAGAACAGTTAAATAAAAAAATGACCTTCTAAAAAAATAGTTTAGTTTTCAACCTACAAAGATGGATTTTCAACCAATTGATGGAATTTTCAACCAAAAAAGATTAAACTTCAGCCAAAACCAGTTGCATTTTTAATTAAATATAGTCGAATTTTTAAGTGCAACGAAACAGTTTAAACTCCGACCCAAAAAGATGACTTTTGAACAAAATAGTTAAATTTTTAACAAAATAATCAAACTAAACAACAAAATAGTTGAATCTGAACTAAAATGATGAATCAAGTTCAACTTTTAAACAATCAGCTAAATTTTCAATAAAAAAAGAATAATTCTAAGCAAAAAATATATTTGATATTTTAACCAAAAAAAATGAATTTAAAATAAAAATCAGTAGAATTTAACCAAAAAAGAAAAATTCTCAACAAAAAATATAATAGTTGATATTTCAACAAAAAAATTTGGGTTTGAAATAAAAAACAGAATTTAACCAAGAAAGAGAACTTCCGAACAAAAAATTTAATAGTTGATATTTCAACCAAAAAAAATTCAACTTTCAATAAAAAAAAGTAGAATTGAACTAATAAAGATCAATTCTCTGCAAAAAAAATAAATAGTTAATATTTGAACAAACAAAATTTTAATTAAAAAAAAACAGCTGAATTCAACAAAAAAATACGAATTTTCAACAAACTACTTGAATCCTCAACCAAAGCCAAACAAAAAGATTGATTTTTAATTAAACAGTTGCACTTTTACCAAAAAAGGATCAAATACCAAAAGAGATGAATTTTCATTCAAGAATTTTTATTCAAGAATGAACATTTTTTTCAACAAATTCGTTGAATTATTAAGCTGAAAAGGTGAATTCTCTACAAAAAGGTTGAATTTTCTACCCGAAAATATGAACGTTCAACCAAAAAGTTCATTTTCATCCAAATAGTGATTTTTTTACCAAGATAATAGAAATTTTAATATGAAAAGACGAATTTTCAATAAAACAATTAAGTTTTTAGGCCAGAAAGATAAATTTTCTGCAGAACAATTAAATTTTCACTCAAAAAGATAATTTGCAACTAAGTAGTTAAATTTTATACCAAAAACGATCTATTTTCAACCAGAAATGCAATAGTTGAATTGGCAGTGAAAAATATGGATTACTGACTAAAAAATCCATTTTCAACAAAATAGTTAAATTTTCAACCTGCTAGATGAATAATTTTTCAAGCGGAAGGGACGAATTTTCAAGAAAATTGTTGAATTTTTAACAAGTAGTGCAATTTTCAGCCTACAAAGACGAATTTTCAACCAATTCATCGAATCCTTAACCAGTTAACTGTTAATGACGCATATATGCGCAAAAAAATCCGTGAAAAAACTGGTAATGACGCATATATGCGCGCTTGGAATAACCGCCGATGACGAATCCGGGGTCAAAATTGAAAAATTTAAAATAGCTGATAATATAGTAGAATAATCATCAGCGACTTAAAAAACTCGTTAGTATTGCCTTTCATTCAAGTCACATGATATTCGCATTTTAGTCCGCCATATTGGATCCACCATATTGGACCAACCATTTTGAATTTCTCAATTTTGACCCCGGATTCGTCATCAGCTACCTAAAAAACGTTTAGGAAATGAACTTTCATGATGAATGAAGAATTATTTGCTTTTACCAGTTCTGGTACATAACGTCGATTTTGAGTCTATCAGTTAACTGGTTAAACAAAAAAGAGTGAACTTTAACCAAAAACTGTTTCATTCCCAACTGAACTTAGTAAAATTTTTAAGCCAAAAAGACGATTTTTGTAGAAGACAGTTGATTTTTAATGCAAAAGGCCCAATTTTCAATCGAAGAAGACAAATTTTCAAAAAAATAGTTAAACTTTCGACCCGAAAAGGTGACTTTTTAACAAAATATTTGAATTTTTAATAAAGTTATTAAATTATGAAAATATATTTGAATTTTCATCTAAAATTATGAATCTTCAACAACAAAAATGAATTTTTGAACAAAAAAGTTAAGTTTCAACCAATCAGTTGAATATCCAAAAAAAAAGATTAACTCTCAACGAAAAATATAATATTTGATACTTCAACAAAAAATTTTAATTTGAAATAAAAAACAGTAGAATTTAACTAAAAAAAAAGGTAAATTCTTAACGTGATTTTTAACAAGATAGTTAAATTTATAAATTTCCAATAAAAAAGTTGATTTTCAAACCAAAAAGATGAATTGCCAACAAAAAAGTAGAATTTTTCAAACAAAAAGACGAATTTTCTGCAAGCAATTAAATTTTTAGCAAAAAAAGAAAAAGTAACATTTTTAGTTGAAAAAATTCATTTTCAGCCAGAGATGAAATTTCAACTAATAAAATACATTTTAAACAAAGTAGTTGAGCATAAAAAAAGATGAACAAAGAAAAAGGACAAAAAAAAACAACAACAAGAAAAACGATCACTTTTTAGCCAAAAATGGATTAGTCAAATTTTCAGTTTAAAAAATTATAATTTTCTAACATAAAAAGCGAATTTTCAACAAAATAGTTCAATTTTAAACCAAAAGAGTTTAGTTTTGGAAAAAAAATAGTAGACTTTTTAATTAAAAATAATTTACTTTCGACGACAAACAAGGGGAAAAAGGAATTCTTCAAAATGGAGAAATGAGCGAAATAGGGGAAAGAGTGTGAATTCTGTAACTAGATGCTTTTCTTGTCAAATAAAATCACGAATTTTAATTTTTTCAAGCACTAAAAAAAATGTATTCACATTTATATATCCCATTTATAATGTCAAATTCTGCTTTAAACCCTCTCCCCGTCACCGGCACTGTGACGTAGGTTTTGAACAACCCTTTTTAACTTTTTAATTTAAAGTCAAATTTTGCCCTGAATCGTTTAAAGTAAAGTTTCTTTTACAAAAGACTCTTTCTAAAAATTGAGCAACATAAATAATGTACCATATTTACAATTATTATTTTACAATGATTAAAAATATGATTTACACCGTTCAGGATGTGGGCAATTAGATATGCTTTTTGTCCGTGATGTGGGCATTTATGAACTATGAATAAATTGAAGTTCACCATAAGAATTGAACAGGAATTTTGCACAATTTGATCTGTATTATAATCTACACTTTTATCTTTATACATTGTCTTTCATACTGATTTGAAAAATTAGCTTTGATCACCATGAAATTGAAAATTATTTCATTATTAACTTTTGTTTCGCTCGCCCAGTATTCGGTCGATTGAAGCGAAGGAAAATGGGGTCATTATTTTTCCAGAGGATATTACGTATGTAGTGAAATGTACCTGTCAGGGCATATCTTCGCGCACATTATAACATTATAACAAAACGCCACTCATTACGAAAAACTATGTTAACTTGGGTCACGACGTAGGCAACTTGTCAGCTCAATGCGCGCGATACTGAGGTGTTTAACCCGTGCATTCTTGCCACATTATGTCGCAGATTAAGTGAACGAAAGAAAAAGTGATTTTCATATCATTTAAAATTTTTTTCCCCCACCAACTTGCCTACTTTGTTTATAAATTTATTCATTCTAAAATAAACAAAATTGATCAATTTCACGCCTTTCGATTCGCAAGAGATTATTTCCTATTTGGACATCTAATCTTCTAGATCAAAATAAATATAAAAAACTTGGATACCTTATCTCGTTAGAATTGAATCCACTTTGTAACGAAGTACGTATGATTTTATAATTATGGGAGCTTACTAAATTTAAGGAAAAATCTGTTTTGAAACTTACCATATGAGGGGTAGCAGAGACGAAATAATTTCCTAGACAGGAGATGGTGAGAAAAGTGATGTATTTGTCCATATCAAAGTCGATTGGTACCTCCAATGGGATCTGCTACACCAATTAGACGCGTGTCGCGTGCCGAACGTGAGAAGTAAAGATTGAGGTGGTTTTGCCGTTTTATAGTATATTATAACTAATAAAGCCGACACACCTGGTGGGGGGTTTTCACCTTGAATGGCGCGTTTGTATTGGCAAATGTTGCGGTCGCGAGTTTAAATCACCTGTTGCTATTGTTGTCTCTCCCCATAAAGAAAGACAGGCCAAACGATGGCGCAATTTTTTAATCAACGTTATCTACCAATGTCAGACTGTGGAGCCTGTACGTCTCCTTGTTTCGGTGCACAATATCGCGACCATATCAATGTTAATTTCGTCAGCCCACCAAAAATGAAAGTTGTGCATCGCTCGTTTTTATCCACTAAATGCATCCAGCCATCTTCGATCCATCATGCAGAGTTTCACTTTCATGTCTCTCGTGAAATTTCCAAGGGTTCAGAGTTGCACTTTTCATATTACTCTTATCGTTCATCATGTAATGAATAATTTAATATTTATGAATGGGATATTTTCAGGGTATTTGAATATTCCTTTTTACTTGATAACAAATTACTCATTATTAAATTCAGAATGTGTAGAATTATCATTGTATGGAGTTACTTTAAAAGATTAAAACAAATTGGATTGTTTACGATTTTCATTTTATTTGATAAAAATCTGATATTGATAATCACTTGTCAAATCTTGAATTAACTTTTTATTCTGTAACACTACATTATGGAGAAACTCGAAGAGGATACTTTTGAAGTACATTCAAAATATTTGTTTTAAATTAAAGAAACCGCTTCGTTAACATAATTTTTGTTCTCATTTAACCAAAACTCACTTCAAAATTAAGAAAATCATTTCAAATTGAAGAAAGTTTGTTATTGGAATAACTATTTCTTTGAACCAAAGAAATTTCTTTCAATCAAGCGAAATTTATTTCAATCAAAGAAACTTTTCTTTGACTGAGAGCCAATCAATATTTTCCTTTTATTCAAAGAAATTTTCTTTAAATCAAAGAATTTTTTTTGAGTGTATGCATGAATTCTTAGTTTTCTCATTCGATCACCGACGCTTAGCAGCCCTTGACTCGATTTTATTCGGATGAGGGCCGTCGTACTAGATAAAGTGTACTTATCAGCTTTTAAGTAGGCCCGTTAAATTTTCCACTTTTTTCTTGATTTAATTTTAATTTTCTTGCAAATTTTTTATTTATGCGGATATTTTTAAAAAATACTAATTTAAAATTAGATATTTAAAAGAAAGTTTGTTTCTAAATTTAGAATTTTTTGAAAATGTGCAAAAAAACATTTTTTTTTTGTTGGTTGAGTAAAATACACACTTTTTTGTATAGGGATATTTCTAATGAATACTTATTTAAAATCAGAAATTCAGAAGGAATTTTTTTTCTCAATTTAGAATTCTTTGAAAATGTAAAAAAAGCATTTTTTTCATTGAGTAAATACACACATTTTGGAAAAAGTCGAGTATGTTGAATGTGAAATTGTTTTAGCTTGAACAAAATGAACAATTTATCATTCTGCTTTTTCGGAAAAACAATTTTTTAGTGATTCAGGAATTTTTTGATAATAGGATTTCGGGGTTTTTTGCTCAACATTCGATTATTTTAAACACTGAAAGAAATTTCAGGTTCGATATATTCATCTTTTTACAAAAAAACATATTTTTTTGCAGATTTTCCATACATTCTAAATTTAGCAACAAATTTTCTTTTTAATTTATAATTTTATATTAGTATTGACTCCCAATGACCGTACATATAAACAATTTTCCAGAATTTTTGAACCGTTCAAACATTTTTTTTAATTTTCAAAAATTTGAATTTTAAAATTCAAAACACGAACAGAAGATATTGTCAAAATAATTATAAAATACAAGTAACGTAAAACGGGGCTAATCGAAATACGTTCGGGAAACTGGTCCACTCATAATTTTATATTTTATAATGTTATTGATTTTTTTCTGGATAAAAACTAGAGATTTTCGATTGTTTTCTGTAAAATAAATGTAAATCTTGGTATTAAAGATTATTTGCTCGAGTGTCGTAGATAAATTTTGATAAAAATAATATTTATATAAGTATGTCATTTTCTGTATTTTGTTCAAGCCGGTTAAATAATACTTGCTAAATTAGAGCATCCCGTTTAATTAAATACTCTGATGAGTAGTTGTAAAATGCTGTTCACGAAAATATATCCTAGTATCACCAGGATTATTTTTTATTTGGTTTCCTTGTTTTTATAAGCTTGCATTTATTATTATGATGATTTACTTTACCCTAAACTAACGTTAAAGGCTTTTAATTAATGAAATTTAGACGCTTGATATTACCAAAAAGCTATTTTTGCCTTTTTATAGAAAGTTGACGACTTGGCCCCACATTGTGGGGTAAAGGGGGACATACTTTGGACTGCAATAACTAGTAACTTATCGCTAAACTAAATGTTTCAACTGCAGTATACGGAAAAGGAAGAGTTAGACATTACATATAATGCATTAATATCTAACTGCAATTTTTTTCTGTTATATATTTAGAAACTCCTAAAAAAGCGTCCCGCTTAGCCCCGCCATACGGTACTTTTTGTATAATTTGAGGGCAAATTTAATTTGAATTAATTATCTACCAATTTTTTGGGTGTTGTTCCAAGAAGTTGCCAAATATTCATTTCTAATTTTTTCTTCTAAATCACAATCAATTTTTTATTTCCCACAATTTGTTCCAATTCTAGTTCCGGTAAAGTCTGGGGTAAAAATTTGTGAACTTGCTTAATCAGTCATAAAAATATTACGGGTAATTTTTTGTGAAATGGACCCAAGAATTTAACTTCTAAACGACCATAATCCTTCAAATCGGTTCCTTTTATATTAAAAATATTTGAAATAACCCATAAGATGTGGTTGTTTCAATTTTCCAAATCCTCTTTGTTTTAATTGATATGTATCAACAAAAATACATCTAAATCATCCATAATCGTTTTATTGATATATTTTGTTTATTTAAAAAATAGCTAACAATAAATAAATATAAAACTTTTTAGATTTGTTTTGAAAAATACATATTTTTTTTATTTCAGATTTGAAACAGCAATGAATACATAATTTATATAAAAAGTGCTAGTAAAAATGTCCCCTTATGATTAAGATTTCATTAGGATTCGATTATCTTTGCGGATTCCCTTAAATATAAAAATGTTGATACAAATATAAACATTCAATAAAAAATTATGCACTGACAGCCTAAAGAGGTTATCTGCAAAATGCAATTTTTCTAAGACATTGTGATGCCACGCTAATATTAGATGGGTGGTCAATGTCATTTACGATAACGAAATTGGGTCGACGTAGTTAGATGCATGCCCTTGCTCTCAGTTCCATAAATATGTTGTGAAAAAAATTTACGTGATTTCTCAGAAGCAATGGAATATAGGAGAAAACTGAAAAATAACTGGGTTCTGTTACAAAAACCTAATTGTTTTAGCGAAGTATGGAAATTAACATTCATAACTGGTATATCTCATAAGAGAGACAGCTCATTATAAGATTATTATAGCATGCCTGGAAGCAGTCTGTGTCTCGACTGCGAAAACATCCTGTTCATTTCTTCGTAAGTTTCTGAAAACATTTATTTAGTAAGGTATTTTTCATTTTAATTAAAAAACTTGCATTAAGTTTATTTATCAATATTTTTTTATCGTGACAATTAGGACCTATGTAATCTTTCAATGAACCCTGACAAATGGGTATTGCCAAAGTAATCGTAGATTAATTTGACAAACATTCTGCTTTAATTCAGTTCAATTTTGACTAATACATTTTTTAATTGTTGTTGAGAATAAAAACACTTGTAAGGAATTCAAAATTGACTAATAATTCTATTTATTCAAATTATAAATATGGAAAATTGAAGCAGCTTTCAACATCTATCTTCAATCTTAGAAATGAAATTAATTAAATGGGTTTAAATTAATAACGGTTCGAAATGCTTTAAATAATTGGGTTTTATGATTTCACACCCTCTTAGAAGAAAGAAAGTAAGATTCAGGCCATATTTCCGCATGCAGAATGGGTAACCATCTACTTCCAACCAGCACCGGAATTCAATTACTTGTGCAAGAATTGGCACGTCTTTCAATAGCACGTGGGCTTTTACACGTGTTGATGTGAAGCAACTTTATGTAGAGAGAGTAAGTAGCAAAAAAATTAATTTACGATAAAAATTGATAAAATAAAAATAAAAACGAGTACTTCCTTGATTTTAGTCAATTCGTGAAACAAGTAAATTAGTACAACAACCATGAGGATATTTGCTTACTACTCTAAAATATAGTTATTCAATTGTAAATAATTAATTCCTTTACGAACACTTGAAAAAAAAATGATTTTAGAATGTAAATAAAAATAAGAGTAGAATTAGAATACTGAATTATCTGTTATGCCTACTTAACTGTTATCAAAACTTAATGGAAATAAGCAAACATTTCCGCAAGTGTCACAAAAGCAGCTTTTTTATTTACGGCAAATATATAATAAACAATTTATGTTTATAAATACTTTTATTCTCGACAAAGAATTTAAAAAATATATATATAATATTTATTACTCCATTTTCCGTTTATAAATTCACTTTCAGTTGAAAAGAAAAAGTGCTGATAATAAGGCATAAGGGTGTAAATGCCAAAACTCGAATTTTACAGAAAACACAAAAAATGTCTAATTTTATTTTTTTTTATTTGAAAAAAAGTGATGAAATTTTTTTTAGCCATTACTCAGCTTTATTAAATTTTAAAACGAAGAGGCAAAAACAAGTAATCACTCTTTAAACAAAAATACCAAACTTCGATTTTGACCCACTTCTAAATCAAACTGGATCATAATATTCTACAAAGACATGAGTTAGGTTAAAAAAATTAGTTTAAGCCAATAAAACGCATTTCAGAAATTTGGCACTTATGTCCCGGGGCCCTTCAAATGATAAATTTTTTTAGAACTCCAAAAAAGTATATTTTATTGAAAAAAACTCAATGAACAAGTTTTATTCACTTTGTCATAATCCATTCGACAATTCTTCTTAAATTTCTTATCATTTTATTACGGTAGTTTCAAGTCTTATCATAGAAAAATTTGTCGTAGTGCGGTTGAGCCAATAAAATATTTTACATCCGTGGAAGACGTACTCCATTTACTGTCTCATTCAATTATAATTTCACTAATATTCAGTCAAAAGTCATTAAACCTGAGTTAAATTTTAGAAATTTAATTAGTTAAAAAAATTAAAGTTATTCTTTAAGTTTTAATCCGAGTTGGAATCAGTGAGATCTTACTGATGAAATGGCTATAAATTGGTCTTTTATAACTCACTGATTAATTTCAGTACAAATTTCACTGATTCAAATTTAGAGAGTATGCTATCAAAGCGAAAATAATTTATAACTCAAACAGATAAATACTGAAAAACCAAATTAGCAATACTAAAATATATTTGAATGAAGTAATTTTTGTTTTTGAAAGCGGGGAAAATACGGAAGAAATAGATGAATTCAAATCCAAGTTTTAATTTAGCTAAAAATATCTTTGTTCTAACGATTTATAAATTAGCATTAATCATGTACTAAAGTTATTTCGAGTTCAAAGATGACCATTGTTAAAAATGGTTTATATAACCGAGGAGAATATTGACATTGTTAATTGTAACTAGTTTTGGAAGATAAAGTTTGGCAAACATCGAAAAAAAATATTTCAGGTGGAGATTGTTTAATTAATATTAGTTATTTAGAGTTTTATGTTTTTGCTTTCTCTTGAGGTAAAAGTTGCAATTCTTATTTCATCCTAATGTTATTGGGCTCATTTTATTCCTTGAAAGGTTCTCTACAAATCTCTTTGGTACGCCTTTATTTTAAAAGTTTAATTTAGAAATTATGCATCTGTTAATTTTATAAATAATATTTTTATTAAATAACATTTTTTAAATAAAAATGTACATACAAAATTTATAGCGAATCTTTCAAGGAATAATATGAGCCCCACAATATCAGGATTCAGTAAGAATTGCAACTTTTAGCAACTTTTACCTGAAGAGAAAGTAAAAACATAAAACCCTCAATAACTATTTTTAAATAATCAATTTCAACCTGAAATATTTGTCGAAATTCCACTTTCAGTTCTGTTTTAAAATTAGTTATAATTAAGAATGAAAATATTTTTCTCGATATTACAAATCATCCCTCGTTAAGTTATACATTCTTTTCCATGGATTGAAAAATAATAAAAATTGTTTTCGCGCTAAAGTTTTAGTAAGTTTTCCTACTAAGATTCTGAAATTTGAATAGTTAATTTTGACTAATCGTGCCATCGGTTTGTCTGGTTATTATGGTTAAAATTAACTTTACCAATCCTAAACTCATTCAGATCTAGAGAGTAAGGAATTAGTAATTCAAAAGAGATGTTATCATTCTTTTTGAAAAATTGTATAATTTTTTGTTATCTGTTTCATAGCATTTAAATGTTTGAAAAAACTGATACCATTTCTAACATTTCCGAGTTTTCAGTTCTCGAAGTTATCTGTATCATTGCAGTAGTTTATGAGTACTTTTTAAATTTTTGTGCTGAAATCTTAAAACCAAAAATGATTTTTGACAATTTTTTACATTTCACATATTAGTTTTGAAAATCTAGCTCTTCAGTATAGTAGAACTTTTCACTCTTTTTTTTCTTAACATACAAATTTATTCAAATATTTGAGTTAGCTATATCTTTTTAAAATTATTTTTCTACTATTAGCTCAACATTTGCATATACGGGAATTTTAATGACCGAGATAAGGTGCACTATCTCATTCAATGTAATTCTTACGTTTTCAGGGTTGAATTTATTATTATTGTTCCACTAAATTGTATAATGATAGATTGTAAACATTCTTTTATCGAATGATGTAAAAATATGTCGCATTGTCCTTAAATGTAATAATCACAACTATTTTGTTATTGTTTGTTGAAGATTCGTTACTGGAGTTGAAAATTCATCTCTTAGATTGAAAACTCTTTTTTTTTTTTTTGGTTACAAATTAATTTTGTTGACCGAGTATTTAACTATTCCAGTTGAAGATTCATCATTTTAGTTGAAAATTCATTTCTTTAGTTAAAAGTTAAACCATTTTTTTAATTGAGAATTCACTTAATTCGGTAAAAGTTAAGCTAATTTGTTGAAAATTTATTTCATTTTTAAATGCATACACTTTTTTTTCTTTCTTGGCTGATAAATTTTTATTTATTGAAAATTTTTCTTTTTAGGTTCGAAAATTAAAATATATGGTTAAAAATTTAACTACTTTTTTGAAAATCTAATTAATTTTTTGTAAATTGCAACTATGGTTGAAAATTCAACTTTTTTTTGAAAATGTTTTTTTATTTTGTTAAAATATCAATGGTTACATTTTTTTAAGTGTTCATATTTGTGTACAAAATTAAACTTTTCGGGTTGAAAATTCAACTGTTTTCAGTTAAAGCTGAATTGATTTTTATTAAAAATTCGACCATTTGGTTCAAAATTAATCTTTTTCCATTAAAAGTGAACTTTTCTGTTGAGAATTCATCTTCTCGGGTTTAAAAGTTAACTCTTTTCTAAAACATTTGACTTTTAAGCTTTAAAATTCAACTATTTGCTTGACATTTCATTTTCAAAGTACTTGTTTAAAAATTTAAATAGGTTGTTGAAAATTTTAATATTTGGTTAAAAATTTAAGCATGTTGTTTAAAATTAATATTTTTGGCTGAAAATTTCACTGTTTTATTATAAATTCGTTTATGTAGACAGAAAACTCGACCTGTTGGATTAACATTTTTTTTATTCGAAAATTCTACCATTTGGTAAAAAATTGAACTATTTTGTTGAACATTAATTTTTTTACTGGCAATTCAACTTTTTAATTTTTGTTGGGAATTTATCATTCATAGTTGAAAATTCAACTGCTTTTTTGAAAATTCATGTATTTTTTAAAAATGATTCGTTTTTAGTAGAAAATTAATCTTCTTGGTTGAAAATTCGTGTTTCTGCTTATAAAATTCATTTCGTTTAATAAAAATTTCATATTTTTTTTTTATAATAACCACTATTATATTTTTCGTTAAGAATTCATCTTTTTCTCAAAAATTAAACTTTTTGGGTTGAAAATTCAACTTTTTTTTATCGAAGATGTTGAAAATTTCAATGTTTGATTGAAAATTAAAGTGTTTGTGAAAATTCAACGATTTTGTTGAATATTGGTCTATTTAGAATTGAAAACTCGCCCTCTTGGATTGAAAATTCATATTTTTTTGTTATAAATTCAACTGTCTTCTTAAAAATTTAATTATTTGGTTAAGAATGCGAATATTTTTGCTTTAAACTCAATTCTACAGTAAAAAATCATCTTTGTTAAAATGACTGATTAAATTTTAAAAGTTGCATCTGCAGTTGTTTTATTTCGTTCCTAAAACATTCTTTTTAAAAGCGTTGCAAGATTAAGATGCTTGTCTTTAAACATTAATGGTCTCTAGGTTGAAAATTCAACTTTATTCTAAAATATTTGTCTTTTTGGTTCAAAAATTCAACTATTTAGTTGAAAATGCAACTGTGTTGTTGTTAATTCTTCTTATTTGAGAAGTCTACTTTCATTTTTTTTTTCGGTTCAGATGTCATATTTTTTGGTAAAGAATTTAATTATTTTGTTGAAAACTCAACTATTTTCATAAAAAGTCATATTTTTTCGTTCAAATTTCATTATTTCTATTCAAAAAGACTTCTACTGTATTTTGGGCTCAGAATTAATCTTCTTTGTTAAAAATTCTACTATTTGGTTAAGAACGCAAATATTTTTGGTTGAAGTTAAATATTTTTTGTTTGAGAATTCGACTATTTGGTTGTGTAAAGAGAATAAAATAATAAGATAAAATTACATCAAATTGCAATGGAAATTTCTTTTAAATTGAAAAAATATTGCATGCTTATCAATGTTATAATTCCAATCTTCAGTTTTTACAAGAGTAAAACATAGAACGCAAGAAATTTTATTCTTCTTTTTCACTAAATGTGACAACATTCAAAATTCTTGTAAAAATTTGAAGCATAGGGGAGACCACCCTACAGTGAATAATAAGCCTACAGTAGATAATCATCAATTTGAAATACTCTTGTATGTAAAATAATTAATTTAATTTAATTAATAGTTAGGGCACTACACATGTAAACATATTAAAATTTGAATAAATTATTTTAGGTATATTTGTGATTTTAATTAATGATTATCTACTGTAGAGTGGTATCCTCAAAAAATTTGCATTCAAAATGAAGGAATTTTGAAAATGAAGTTTTTCGGCCACCTTGGTTTAATCAAATCCAAAGTTTTATGTGACCCTGGTGTGCTTTAATGAACTTAAATAAAGCAAGGCTTTTGATAAAAAAGAGTCAACAGGTATACGTCAAGACATTAAATTGAGGCGCCTCGCCCGCATGAGGGCGTGACCCATATACCTTGACCTACTGTTATGGGTTACAGGTAAGACTATGCAATCTGCCCTGAAACATATTATCTTAGTCTACGCGACAAATTCGTGATAAGAAATGAATCCCACGTCTAATTGCGTCTTTCTGAGATATGAGTCGCTTAAACCATCGAAAAAATACAGAACGAGGTCGCAAATTCATGCTCATTATCATCATTAATAAATAGAGCATCTTCTCCGTTAACTCTATTTTTTTGCAGATGAATAGTCTAATATCCACAAGTGATCAACTGATCGCACAGTCACAGTGGAAAAAAATGACTTTTTTGGTTCAAAAAAACCTACAGCCCACAAATATTTACCGATTTGGATGCAAAAATATGAAAAAAAAGATGACAAAATTTCAAAGACAGTTGTCGAGCCGGATTTTTGTTTTTATAGGCTATAGACACAGACCGATTTCGGTATTCCCTATGGTACTCTATATTCATATGAGGTTCCTATAGTACCCTATTTTTAAAATTTGGTCCCTATAGTACCCTATTTACAGCCCATAATGAACTTTAGAAAAATTCATAAGATCAAAGCTTCCAAGTGTCAGGCATTTTGGAAAAAAATAGCAAAAATGAGGGAATTTCTGTAAGAAGTAGATGTAAAAAATAATCAGGGCTGCCACACAGTGACTATTAGTGACTTTTTTCTTAAATCACTTTTAAGTTACTTTTTTAAGATAAAGTCACTATATTCACTTTCCTTTCAATAGATAACTCATGGGCTAATCACTATTCAATATATATTCTATACTTATTCTGAATTGTCTTGAATTATTTTGAAATATTTTACGGTATTTTTAAAGATTCCGATTTTTTTGAAATATGTTTCAATAATTGGAAGGGATTTTTAAGATTTCAGGGTATTTGTTAAAATTCTAAGGAGTTTTGAAGAGCTTTTAAAAGTTTCAAGGGATTTAAAAAGATGTCAAGGGATTTTAAATATTTTAGGGAATTTTAAAAGATCCCAATGCATTTTTTAATTATTTTTATTAATTTGAAAAATTTGTGCTTGGAATATTTTAGGATACCAAATTTTCTAGAATTTCGAAAGATATGGAATGATTTTACAGTACCTATAAGGTTTTAAGATATTTTAAAAGATTTTACGGAATTATATTAGGTTTCCGAAGATCCCAGTAATTGTAAGGGTTTTTTAAAGCTCTCCTAGTATTTTAATAATTTTTCCAGGATTTCAGGAAATATCATATTTCATAGAATGTCGCTGGATTTTATAATATTCTAGCGTAATTTAAAGAATTTATTCAAGAGAAGTGAGGTATTACATAGGGTTTAAAATATTTAAAGAGTTTTGAAATTAGTTTTCGGAATTCACTCTGAATTCTTATTATTTTATCCTGAATTTTTTTAACTCTTTGTATTCAAATACCTTGGCATTTTCAAAAGCTTTACAAATTTTTGAAGGATTTCAAATGATTTTAAAGGATTTGAAATATTTTACCTTATTTAAAAAGATCACAAGTAATTTTAAATTGATTTGGGTAATTTAATGGGATTTCAAAGGATTTGCAATATTTTAGAGTATTTTAAAATCTTTCTAGGCATTTTAAAGATTCATAAAATGATCAAAAGATTTGAAATATTTTAAGATTTTTTTTTTCAAATATCTTGACATTTTCAAGAGATTTTTAAAATTTCAAAGGATTTCAACAGAGTTCAGAGGATTTGAAATGTTTTAGGGCAATTTAAGAGATTCCAAGAAATTGTTAATTCATTCAATAATATGAGCGGATTTCAAAGGGCTTAAAATATTTTACAGGACCTATAAGGTTTTAAGATATTTAAAAAAAATTTACGAGATTTTATAGGATTTCTGAGGATGTCAATGATTTTAAGGAATTTTGAAGCTCCCAAGGTATTTTAATAAATTTTTCAGGATTTATGAAAATATAAAATTTCATAGAACTTCACAGGATATTATAATATTTTAATGGATTTCAAAGAATGATTCACTAAAAGTGAGGGATTTCGTAATTTCAAAGATTTCACGAGATTTTCAAATATTTTTTGCAATTCATTTGGAATTCGCCCTGATTTCTTATTAATTTATCATGAATTTGTTGGAATCCTTTTGAATTCTTATAAATTCACTCAATTTTACTCAATTCGATGGATTTTTTAAAAATTTCTGTTTAATTCATATTGAAGTTTTTTTATTAAACTCACCTTGAATTCGTAAGCATTTCATCAAATTCTATGGAATGTCCTTTTAATTTTCTAAATTTAATTTTCAAACTTCTACAATATTATTAATTTTGTCATGTTATTGAATTGTTTTCAATTCACTCAAAAAATTTATCAATTGAGTATAAGTGTTGATGAAATTAATGCATTTGTTTACTAAATTTGTTTAAAAAAACCATACAATTTATGAACTTATCATGAATGTTGCTGAAATTATCATGAATTTCCCAATAAAAAGGACTAACATGGAAAAAAACAATTTTTTCTTTGATAGATGTTTATTAAATTTGTTTAGAAAAAAAACATCAAATTTATCAATTAATTATGAATTTTACTGACTTTATCATGAAATTCCCAATTAAAAAAAAAAAACTAATTTTTCCGTCGACAAATCCCCGAAAAATAAATTTGTTTAATACATTTTTTCAAAGGATCATGAGATTTATCAACAGATTATGAATTTTGCTGAAATTATTATGAGTTTCCTAATTTAAAAAAAAAACTGGCATAGAAAAAAACGAATTTTTCTTTCCAAAAATGCTTGAATAATGCATTTGCCTATAATATTAACAAGAATAATCTTAAGAGAAATTTTCTTTATTATAATATTGTTTTTATCGAAATTTCTTGCAATATAACAGAAATAATTCTAATAATATTTAACTTCATCATTATGTACAATTCTTACAATCAAATTCCTACTAGTGTTTTTTTCTCATAAAAAAAATGGTTTGTTTTACAGCAGTTTCTGAGATTATTCATAAGAGTTATAATTTGTAACGGAAAATAAGCATGAGTTCACATTTACCGTTTTTATGAACATTTTTATAAACAAATTCTCAATAAATGATTTTTTTTCATAAGTAAATGGATTTTTCTGACCAAAAGTGATACACAATTGTCTTCAAAGGCATTTATATACTCCTAGCTTTATCTAACTTGAATAATATAGATTATTAGTAACAATTTCGTTAAACAACTGTCCCAACCGGCCATTTCCTCGTAGAAAAAAATGTTTTCTTCCATTATTATTGAAATGACACTTATTGTGATTATTGATTCAAAAAATAGGTATCAGACACTAAATAACAATTTGCGTAATTGTTAATAACAATTTCAATGAACTTATTATTATTATTATTATTATAAATATTAATTTTTACTGCACTTTTCTGGTCTTCTTTCGATGTGAAAATTATAAGCATATAGATTTTGGCTACCAAATTATTTATAACAAACAGATAAATCAATTGCTAATCAATATCACAAATAAGCTTATGACAAAAATTAATAAAGAAAAAATAAATTTTTTCTACAACCAATCGGCAGATTGTGATATTCTTTTATAGAAATTATTAGTGATAATTACGAAAATTGTTATCTAGTGTCTCATATCCAGTTTTTGAACCACTGTTAGTTTACTGTCAGATAATTTTAGTGAAAGAAACGTCTATTTTGTATTTAAAAATGATAAATTTTAGTTTTTGCTTAGAAAAATGTTTATATCAATCACATGAATTTGTCATTGAATAATTTCGTTGCTTAATCATCGCAAGAATGGTCATTTCAACAAAAATTTATGAATAAATAATTTTTTTCCAGGATATTTGTTTAACGATATTGTTATTACCAATCTTTATTATTTATGTTCGATAAAGCAGGAAGTATATGAATGCTCTTGAAGACAATTGTGAAACACTTTTGGTCAGAAAAATCAATTTTGCTATTAGAAAAACTCATTTATTAAGAATTTGTCAATAAAAACAGTAAATGTTCATTTATGCTAATTTTTCCTTAAATTTATTACTCTTATGAAATATCTTAGCATTTGGCGTGAAACAAACCATTTTTTCTAAGATGAAAAAAAATACTAGTTAGAATTTGTTCATAAAAATTGTTTATAATTTTTATGAACAAATAATATTCTATTATTTGGTTAAAAATTTAATTATTTGGTTGGAAATTCAACTATTGTTTCAAAATCTCATATTTTTGCTTCGAAGTTAATTCTTTTTATTTATAAACTTTTGTTTTTTTATAGAACATTCATTCCTTTGAATTAAAAACTTTATCTTTTTTGTTTAATAATTCATCTTCTTGGTCGACAATTCAACTTTATTCTGAAAATTCGTGTTTTTAGCTTGAAAATTCAGCTATTTGTTTACAAATGCCACTATTTTTGGTTGACGTTCAATCACTTTTGGTTAAATATTCTATTATTTGTTTGAAAAGTTAATTCTTTTGTTGCAAATTCAACTATTTTCTCAAAATGTCATCTTTTGTGGCCCAAAATTCAACTATTTTGTTGAACATTTGTATTTTTGGATAGAAAATTAATCCTTTATCGTTGAAGTTGATTCTTTTTTACTAAAAAGTCTACTATCATATATTTTTGGCCCAGAAAGTTAATTCTTTTTATTCAAAGTCTTCTGTTGTATTTTGTTTTCCAAATTTTGTCGAAAATTGAACGGTTTTGTTGAAGATTCGTTTTCTGGATAAAAAATCCGTCCTTTTGAATCAATAATTATTTTTTTTTATTGAAAAATCTAGAATTTGGTTGAAAATTCAATTATTTTGTTGAAACCAAATATTTTCTTAAAAAGTCATCCTTTTTCGCCAAAAATTCAATCCTTTTGTTTAACATTCGTCTTCTTGCATAGAAGGTTCGTCTTTTTGGATTGAAAATTCATATTTTGATAGACAAGTCATCTTTTATGATTGAAAGTTAATTCTTTTTAATTGGGAAGTCTACTACCATAATTTTATACCATAATTCATCTCTTTTGGTTAAAAATTCTGCTATTTAGTTAATAAATTAATTATTTTCATTTTAAAGGTCTAATATTATATTCAAGGTTCAGAATCATCCTTTTTTCATCAAAAGTGCTACTATTTGTTCGAAAATGTAACTGTTTTATTAAACATCCATCTTTTTGAATAGATAATCCGTCTTTTTGGATTAAAAATTCATCTTTTGGTAGAAATAATTTTTTTTGGGTTGAAAATTCAATAATTTGTTGAAAAATTCGACTTTTCAGCTAGAAAACTCAACTCTTTTGTTGAAAATTCATCTTTCTTGGTTTAAAGTATGATTGCTACAATAATGCCATTTAAAACAATTTAGTGTCCTTTTATTCCTCTATTTTTTTTAAATTACCCTATTTCCCCTGTCTTTAGAGAATTTTCGGCTGTGACGCCTGTATTTCTTTATTTTCTCTTATTTGCAAACATTTTATTAATTATTTATATTTGATTTTTCCATAAGACTCATAAGAGAAACTATCGATTGTAATATAAGCAACATTTTTTAAAATTTAGATACTTTGCTGTTAGTATGAATCACTTTTTCCTCCTGAAACATCAGACTAGTTTGCCTCTTATCTTCATTTTTAATCTAACTTTACGATATTTACTGACCTATGAAAACAGTTTACAGAGATTCCACATATTCTTGTTCTCATTTCTTTCGAAACAAATCTCACATGCTGACACTGAGCAAATGGAGTAAGGTCATTGTCAAAAGTACAATAAGTTCATGGATAAAATTTAGACTTGTAAAAACATATACAATTAACTTTTATTACATAACAAACACAAACTGATGATCATAAGATTTATTATCTCATGTTGTGAGGATACTTTGGCTAGGGCCGTAATCCAAAGATTTTTGGATTTTCTCTTTTCAAATACAACACCGTGGTCAACTGGAATTCCCAAAAGATGACCAGTCAGGTAATAAATTATTATTAGAGAAAAATACATTGCCAAATCTTCTGCTTTCGAACAGAAATGATGCTTTATCAACTGGCGATTTTCGATTTTACGTCCGATACTTATTGGCCAGAAATTAACATACGACTAGCCTAAATTTTCACTCGGAGTACTAGTTTGTCCAGTATTCCGTATAAATAAAGATGTGGCACAGGGATTGAAGCCTGTGTGAAAGTGTCCGTCGAGTGGGCCGGTAGTTTGGCCGATCGAATTAAAACAATACGCGTATAGTGTCATACGCACGTTGGAAGGTATAAGGAAACGCATCACCTCATCGCCGTTGGCTCCATCCGAGAATGCACATCACGTTGGCTTTTTTTGCCCTATTAGTCGCTTTAGTTTCGACAGAATCTTCTAATCAGGTAAAAAAGAAAATTCCCTAAGAAAAAAAATTATTTTTGCAAGAAAATCTTGTATTTTGATATAGTTTAATCACAAGAGAGTTCATGTATTAAAGAACAGCAAATGCGAGTTGATCAATTTGACCCCGAAATTCGATCAAAATGATATGCACGGCTTTTATACAGATTTCGAATTTTTGATTTGATCAGCAAATTACGTATGAGAATGATCCGATTCTCAAAATCAATTGCCAATCATGAATTTTCATAATTTGAATTTTTCAAAAGAGCGAAAAAACATTCTGTAAAATAGAAATCACTATTCAAAGATGAAATAAACGTCCACTCCCGAGCCAACGTGTGGTCGAATTGTGGCCAAAAAGGATTGATCGAAAAAAGTTATCCAGGTTTGAGGAAATGGAAGTTGAAGTTGAAAATTTCAAAGTGACACTAACTTAAAATTGGACGAGGCTTGAGTGCGGATTGCGATACAAAATTCCATTTTCAGTTTAAAAATAAAATGAAATCATGCTTCCAATATATTAAGTTTCTGAATACGGGTAAACAAAGTTTGATGTAAAAAAGCAAAACCATTTCAAGAAAATCGACCAAGAATTTTGAGATTAAAATCAAACTACTTTGTTAAAAAGTTTTTTTTTGTTGTTGAAAATTTTAACTTTTCTTGTAAAAAATTCGTCTTTCTGGATAGAAAACTCGTCCTTTCAAATTGAACATTCTTTTTTTGTTGTTGTAGAAAAGCGGTATTTTTTAGTTGAAAATTCATCTTTCATGGTTCAAAGTTAATTTCTTTTAATCGAAATGTCTACTATCATATTTTTAGATCAAAATTCATCTCTTTCGATTAAAAATTACATTATTCTGTACAAAATTCAACCATTTTCTTTAAAAATCATAGTTTTTGTTGAAAGATCATTCTTTTTATTTGAAAAGTTTTGGGTTCAAAATTAATCTTATTTCCTTCAAAATTCTACTATTTAGTAGAAAATTCTACTGTTTTGTTGGAAATTCGTCTTCTTGAATTAAAACTCCATCTTTTGGTAGAAAAGTCATCTTTTTGGTTAAAAATGCATCTTCTTTGATCGAAAGTTAATTATTTTTAAAAGAAAAGTCTAGTATTATATTTTTGGTCCAGAATTGATCTCTTTTGGTTGAAGATTCTACTATTTGGTTAAGAATTGAATTATTTTATTGAAAATTCAACTATTTTCTTGAAGATTCATATTTTCTAGTCGAAACTTCAACTGTATCGTTGAACATTCGTCTTTTTGGATAGAAAGTTTATATTTTTGAATTAAAAATTCATCTTTTTGTATGAAAATTCATATTTCTTGGTTGAAAATTCAACTTTTCCTTAGAAAATTCGTCTTTTTGGCTTGAAAATTTAACTTTTTGGTTGAAAATGCAACTGTTTTTAGTTGAAGTTCAATGTTTGAGTTTGAAAATTTGATCATTTGGGCGAAGATTCGCCATCGTAGTACAGAACTGAAGAAACCAACGAAATGAGAATCTTTCAAAAGAGCGAAAAAAATTTCTGTAAAATCAAAATCAATATTTAGATATACAAGAAATGTCCACCCGCGAGCCGAAGTTTTGCTGAATTGAGGCTAATAAAGATTAATAGAAAAATGTATCCAGGTTCGAGGAAATGGTTGTGGAAGTTAACAATAATTTTCAAGTAACACTAACCTAAAATTAGACCACGCTTTACTGCGGATTGCAATAAAAAATTCAATTTTTTTGCATGAAAATAAAATAAAATCATACTTTCGAGATATTCAGTTTATAAATATGGGCAAATAAAGTTTAATGTAAAAAATTTAGTTTGCTCCCGAGACATGGTGATGCTGAATGAGAATAATCGGAAAAAAATTTACTTTATTTCATTATGTGATCATAATTTCAAAAAATATTAATAATAAGAGGTTAAAAAATTATTACTACGTTAAAATTGTAACTCAATTGTAACTAAAATTTGAAATATTTTTGTTGTTGTATCAAAAAATGAGATTTTGAAAAAATCCTCTTACCATAATGTATATTTGATTTTTCAAGATTTTTTTCAAAAAATAAGCCCATTTTCGATAAAAATTATGGTTATCTAATTATGTATTGCAACTCTTCAACTTGCAACTGATCCATGCTGTCTGCATGCTCATTGAAATTTTAAAACTGAGCTTTTGAGTTAAAAAAATAATTTCCCGAGTCACAGAGATTTATAGCTCAACATAAGAAAATTAGAATTTTTTTCAACTATTCCAGTTGAAGATTTATCATATTAGTAAATAATTTATCTTTTTGGTTGAAAATCGAACTATTTTGTTGAAAATTCTTTATTTGAAGAATAGTCTTTTTTTTATTGAAAATTAATATTTTTTAGTACTAAATTCAGTCATGACTAACCCACCTACGACTTCTTATAAAAAGTATAACCACCACTCGATAGATATGAATGAAGTTGGGTGAAAATTAATTTTGGATTAGTAAAATTGTATCATTTTGATATAGATTAGATATATTTTGATACAGTGAGATCATATGGATTTTCAAGAATTTAAGAAGAATATTTAGAGAGAAAAGTGATTTAAAAAAAAGAGAAAGTGTGAGCGATTAACTAATTGAAATCGATTCGCAATCCCCCAGCAAATTAGTTTTTTTCTGCGCATCATGTAGTTTGAATTATAAGATGTTTTCTTGACTCTATACATGTACTTATTTTTTGCTATCATTAGAGTGGTAATTTGAAAGTTAGTGCATTTCTAAGAAACTTTCTTTACAGGAAAAAGAAAATGTAACGGAGAATGCGTTAAATTACACAACAGGTCTAAATCCCATAGACGATAAATTATTTTTCGGATGGTGGCAACAGTTTTTTGGCCCAAAGCCGCCTTCGACAACTGTGGTACCTGATGAACCTGTACAGAATCAAGCTTGTTCTTCTTGCGGTACGTTTTATTTAGTATTTACCAATATTAGTAATCGTCCATAAATTGCTTTACCATTGGGGGGGGGGGGTGACGCCAAAAACTATGGTTGGTTACAGGTTGGGGGAGGGGGCTTCAGTGTTAGCAACGTTACGAACTTAGATAACATTTAGTACGTTTCCTGATGATGAATTTTAAGAAAGTTTGCGACTTTTGCGAAAGATGTCCCTCCTGTTTTCAAGAAATTTCCCCTTTTTCTTGATTTCTCGCTCAAATTTTTGTTTTGGTTAAAAATTCGACTTTTTGGTTGAAATTTAATTCTTTTGTTGAAAATGCAACTATTTTTTTGACGTCATATTTTTTGTTCATTGCATTCAACTGCTTTTGATTTAAATAAAAATCTTTTTTTGTTAAAATATCAACAATTATACACTTTTCGTTGAGAACTCATGTTTTTTTATTTTTTGATGTTATGGTTTTGGACCAGATAAATGTCATAAATAATTTGATGTTAATTCTTTTTTATCTATGGGTCTGAAATCAACATTTTTTTAATATTGATTTTTCATTTCTAAGTTGTGAAAAAATGATTCTCTAGCTACGCTGTCCCATTTTTGGTTGGACATATATATATTTTTTTAGTTGAAAATTGATCTTTTTTATTTGAAATAGTTTTTGGTTGAAATATCAAGTATTACAGATTTCGCTGAGAATGCATATTTTTGGTTAAAAATTAAACTATTTTGGTAGAAAATGTAACTGTTTGGTTAAAAATTCAACTATTTATTCAAAGAAATTAATTACCTCGTGGAAAATTAATTTCTTGTTGAAAATGTATAGCGCAGAGTGAAAAATTCATGCATTTTTTTGAAAATTCGTCTTTTTAGGTAGGACATTAATATTCTTTTTTGAAAATTCAACTTTTTGGTTGTGGATTCAGCTATTTTGTTAAAAATTCGTCATTTTTTGTTCAATTTAACTGGTAGAAAATAATCTTGTTGTTCAAAATTAGTTTCTTAATCTGAAAAAGTAACTATTCCATTTTTGGTTGAAAATTTATATTTTTTAGTTGAAAATTCAACTATTTGGTGGAAAATTTTGTATCTATTGATAAAAAATTGCATTATTTTTGAAAATTCGTCTTTTATTGCAAATTTGAATCCGAAACATCAAGTAAAATATACATGAAATCCGTGTATAACCAACGGCGTATTTACTTTCCGTGTGTGTGTACGTGGGGGAGGGGGGTATAGGATGAAACTACGTTTGTCAACGTGGGGGGCCGGGGCGTCAAAAATATCCCAAAATTGTTAACGTAGTTTATGGATGATCCCTTATTAGCAAAGTGGATCCATATGCTTATAATAGAGTGGCCCAAAAAAAAAAGTTTTGAATTTATTTGATGGTATCACCCCATTTTATTAGGTTCCCAAAAAAATGAAAACTTGTTTTTTTGTTGTTTATTTAATATTAACAGGTTGGTGCAAAAAGCGAAAATCTGTAATAATTATAGGCTATACTCTCATGACCCCATGAAAACTCTTTAAGGAATACAAAATCTATCAATAATTTTCAATTTCAACCCCCATGAGCCCCTTTCGTGATACCCCGAAAACTATCTCATGCAAGTGCAATATGGATTTTTTTGGATATTGCCCTTAATTATTACTTTGAAAAAAAACACACATGTTGTGTATTTGTTGATTAATTTTTAAATGCGTAAGAAATGGGTGTTCATTGAACAATTTTATTTTTATAGAACATCGAGAATTAAGTGTATATTATTTATACTATGGTTTAGTTAATGACATTTAAGAGTGTATTTTTTATTTAAATTGTTTACTTATAGCTTAAACAATTTATTTCTGACTAACTACAACTTTTGAACGTAAAAAGCAAGAAAATTGTACTTTTTTCTAGTTTTTTGAATAGTATCAAAATTTTAGCCTTGAAAATTATTATATTATAATATCGCAAATTAATAAATATGAACATCTATTTCTGAACATTTTGAAATTATTTTTCATTCAGAAAATACCATTAATTTGCGATATTACAAAATAATAATTGTTTTAAACAATTACAAATTATTTCAATAATTAGCAGCAGGCTAAAAAATTTAATAATTAGGAGAAAGTAATGGAACTTATTGATAAAACAGCAAAAAAAAGTTTCTCTATATTTTCCTGTCAAGAGTTGGATTTAAACAATCATTAATTGTTTAAACAATGAATATACAATTGAAATGAAATAGTTTACTTTCCAAATTCATAAATTAGGCCAAGGCATTCAGAAAATACCAATAATTCACGATATTACAAGATAATAAATTGTTTAAATAATGTTAAGTATCTTGGAAAATTTTATATTTAGACTAAGATTTTGAAATTCGTTGAAAAAAAAATTGGAAAATAGTATATTGTGCTACAAGTTGAAAAAGCGACGATTTACAACTCGTGTGATAGCCACCCTCGCTCCGCTCGGGTGGCTCACTTCACGCTCGTTTTAAATCTCTCGCTTTTTCAATGTGTGGGACACGATACTTGTTCTATAATTTGTTTAAAAAGTGCTAGTTTTTTTTACCTGTTTTGTGTGTAAAAAAAGGCGATTTTTTGTCGATTGACGCAATAATAACAATGGCAATGATCAAAACCATGACAATAATACGGCCGTAACAATAAGCTGGTAAGAATGTTTGGTCAGAATGCCAATAACTTTGCATATTACTACTTTACCACCGAGCAATTCACGCCTACCCCGAAAGGGAAACGGCTTAATGATATAATAATAATAATAATAACATAAGCATAAGTAATAAGTAGTTATATATAATATAATTCGCTCGCGGTTTCGACTATATTATTTTATGTGCAAGAATGATTCTACTGACATCAGTAGGTAGAGAGTATTTTAGTCAGACGAGCGAAAACTACTAATTCGAACTTGTGATCAATTTTATCACGTAAAGGAAGATTTCCTTAAAAGAAGTTTTTAAAATTAAAATTGCTAAAAACTTCAAAATAAATAATGTCAAATAAAAACAGAGCTTATGTTTCTTTATCGTAACAATAAAATAAAAACAGTAATTAACATCGGTATTCATTAAGATAGACGAATTCAAACATGAGTTGTTGATGTCTTATCATATGTTTCAATACTCATTTTTCTTTGTTTATTTCATAATTCGTCAGTTAGTTAATATGCAATTAAAAAAAATTATTAACACAACTTTCTTCAGAATTCCGCAGATGTTAAAATCAGTGCAATTGATCACAAGAATTTCTTATTTGATGAGTGCTTGTGGATTCTGTAGGCCTTGAGACTTGACGTACGCGTAAAGAAAAAAATCCTCTTGTCGGCTGGCAATACGGCTAAAAATACTCGATGTAATCCGCGAGGATCTAATATTTTATCATAATTTATTAAGACATATAATAATGTTCTCTAGTCTCCTTGACTAATTTTAGATTCTTTTGTTTGAACTTTCACCAGAAATTTTTTCGAGTGGATGAAATTATAGAAAATTATAGCTGTAATTAAATAATAAAACAGTGACAGATTAATTATGATCTTCAGGATCAGTGAAATTCCTGAGTTGTTAATCAGCCCAGGTGGGATGTGAAGCTTGTTTACATTTTTTATGTATGTACAGTAAAATCAAATCAAGGTTTAATTTACATTCTTATTTATAAATCATACCAAATTATACTATCTATTATCTAATAATTATTATCTATTATTCTGTTAATATTAACTACTTTCAATCACCACACTTCCTTTCAGTAATATATTACTACTACCTCTGGTATTCGAACCCATAAATTATTTAACTATAAATTTTTCCATCTATAATTTTGATATTTTTAGAATAATGCATCTTCATGGAGATTATATTAAATTAACACTCATTGGAAATAATTCAAAGAAAAAATACCATATAATATATAATAGGGTACCCAATAAAAATTTGAATTTTGCAAACGCTACCCTCTAATTTTTTTTTCCTTTTGGTAAACAAATACTGTCAGAAAATAAGTTTTCTTCGCTTTCGATTTTTGAAAAATACAAATTTCATGCTAAAAACGTCTTTTACCCCTAGAAAATATTTTCTATTTATTAAGTAGTGAGCTCCTAATGGCCCCTAAACATTTTTTCCTGGTATAATATGCACAGGATATCGTCTGAAATGTATAAAAGAATATATTCTCCTTAATGAATGAATAAAAAATATTTATACCGGGTGACAGAAAAAACCTTGAATTTCAAAATACACCAAAAATACACATTTTTTGGATATAATTTACCTAAGAAGGATGTGAACCAGTTAATTAATGTTGATTTTGGTGAATTTCTTCTGGCTGACTTTATTTCCCAAATCACTTTTTTTTTAGTCACTTGTTAAAGATAAAGTCACTTCAGTGTTCTTTGAACTCTATTGAATTATTCAGAATTTTTTTAAATTCAATCTGCATTTTTTGGAATCCTCTGGAAAATCCACTGAATTTAATGGATGTTTTTTGGATTTTCAATTTTTTTATTCACCTTGAAGACTTTTAAGTTCACCTGGAATCCATGTGAATTTTTTCAAATTTCGATTCACTCCCATTTATCTGAATTCAATAAGATTTTTTTGAATTTAAAAAATATTATTACCGTCCCTTGAATCATTTTTAATTTAACTTAAATTCTTTTAAATTCATTTTGGACTCTTATATCAAAATCACTTCAGTTTTACTAAAGTCAATGAAACATTTTAGATTTAATTTGTTTTTGCAATTCATTTAAATTCATTTGTAAGTCACACTGAATTCTTATAAATTTATCCTAAATTCTATTAAATTCTCTGTAATTCATTCAATTCTGCCCAATTCAATGCTTTTTTTAATTTACCCTGAAGTCTTTTAAACTCACCTTAAATTCCTAGGCATTTCATAAAATTCTTGTGAATTCCCTTGAATTTTTCTAAATTCACTGTAAACTGAATGAATTAAATGTATTTTGTTAATTTTTTTGAATTGTTTTCAATTCTCTCGAATCTTTTAAAAATCCACCCTAAATTTCTATGAATTTCATCGAATTCTTCTCATTTCTTGTGCATTCCTCTAAGTTTACGCGAATTTTATTCAATTCATTGTTTTATTTTTTGAAATTTTCTTTCAATTCACTTAATTTCTGTTGAATTTGCCCCGAATTCTGTTCACACGCATTTTACTCAATTCGATGGAAATTTTTTGGTTTTTTAAATTTCGCTTAAAATTCGTTTTAATTATTCTAAATTCACTCCCATTTTACTAAAATCAATGGAAGTTATTAATTTTTTCAAATCATTTGAATTCTTGTGAATTTTATTCGAATTGTTTTGAACTCACTCTGAATTTGTATGGATTTATCATGAATTTGTTTAAATTTACCTACAATTCTTATACATTCCATCGAATTCTTTTGAACTCAAAATAACATTAGTTAAATCATTAATGCACATTTGCGTATTTTTTGTGTATTTCGAAAATTCAAGATTTTTTCCGTCAACTGGTATAAATATTTTTAATTTATTCATTATGGAAAATATTTTTTTCACGTTTTAGATGAAATGTTGTGCATATTATTCAAAGAAAATAATATTTAGGGGACATTTCAGACTATGTAATTGCAAGTTTAACATTCTAAGTTCGATAATATCTTTTTTTTTAAATATTTTTTGTTCCATAACATTTAGAGCTTATTCCTCAAAAAATGATAAATACTTTTTAGGGGTAAAAATATTTCTTTAGCCTTTATTTGGTATTTAAAAAAATCCAAAACGAAGAAAATTCATTTTTCAGACCTAAAACGACCTAGTGGAACCTGCAAACATTTTTTTAAAATAAATGAACATTTATGGCAGTATTTTTTCAACAAAAGAAAGAAATTTAGGGGGTATCGTTTGCAAAATTTAAAAATTTGGATTGGGAACCCTAATATTTCAGATGTAGATTTCACTTCCATATATGACGTTTACCTAAAAAAGGAAATTTCGTAAGAAAATGTGTAAGTCTTTAGTTTAGAATTTATAACCGGAAGTTTTTAGGATGAGAAAATGTAAAATATTATATATTTTTCAAGAAAGTTCTACTCAAAAAAAATTTTCTTGAACCAAAAGAACTGTTTTCATGGACATAGATGAAAATTTTGATGAATCAAACAAATTTGTATTGATTCGACAAAATATTTGACAGATCCAACACAAATTTTTTGTTGAATTAAACAAATACTTCATCTACTAAAAGATTTGGCTAAAACAGCCAACAAATTTTGTTGAAACAACCAAAATTTTGTTGATTCAACCAAATTGCTTTCTGTTTGTGAGAATGAATTCGTAGTTTTATTCAAATGTTGAGACTCTTAGATCTAACTTATGACATCTTTAATTTTTGATTGCAACATACAATTTCTCACTGAATATATAAATTCCAAGTCATGAGAAATTGATCTTTCACCCTCACTTCTTGCTAACTTCACTGGATTTTTACGCACCATAAAATTTAGACAAAAACACTTATATAGTGTAAGTGTACCGGTTTCCGGACACGTATCAGTGGCCGGACGAATATTTATTTTCTCTCAACCAAATTGTTAAAATGTTATAAAAGTTCAGTCATATAAAAGAGATTGGCATTTATTTTCTAACCTATTTTTGACAATTTAAAAAAAAAATTGCGACCTGACTGAAATATGTCTTTCAACTCAGGAATCGGAAACTTTTGTCACGTTTTGGGAGCGTGTTTTTTACATCATTGTAGGAGTTTGTAATAGGCCATGCGTGGTATACATGCATAATTAATATATATTGATACATTGTTAATTTATGTACATGTTTAAGGCAAAAACACTATATGAGTGGCGTATCCAATTATCGAAATTTTGAAACAGAAGAAATTCAAATAGTCTAGTTCAATTTATGCGTGCGAAGATTTTGATGTTGTTTTTTAGAGATAAATTTCTCTAAAAGGTCATTTGAAAATATACTTTCTGCAGTATTGCAAGGATCAATAAATCGATGCAGCGCTGTCGACTTTTTTTAATAAAAAAAACTATAGGTTTTTATAATGAGAAAAAAATCAAAAAAACTTTTACGATTCTAAATAAATTTAAATGACAGATTTTATTTTGAAAGTTTACAGCTATCAGCACTTCATTATTGCAAATTTTCAATATCAAAAGTTTTCAGGTTTAAATTTTCTATATTGCTAAATTTCAGGAAAGTTATTGACAGGGTAGGAGCAAGTAAAAATATATCAAATAAAGCTAACATTGCGACATATAATTATATACTTGCACCCATTGTGATGTACGGTAATGAGACCTGGACTTAGCAAAAAAACGATAACAGTAAAATTAATGCGGTGGGCATGCAATGAGTCAGTAATGAGAGGAGTCTCAAAGAATGTGGTACAGAGGAGACACTGTTTGACAAGCATGCAAGAAATGTGTTGAAATGTTTAAGACATGTTGAGTGAATTAATGGAGAACGATTGACGAAACAAGTATATCTAGGTAAAGTAAATGGTAACGTACCCAGAGGCAGACCCAGGGAATAATGGTGGGAATGTGGGAATGAGACCCTAAAACGAAAAGGTATAAAAATCCACAAAAACACAAGAGCTTACATGAGAAAATGTATGGATGTAAAGGAAGCTAAAGAGGTATTTCAGGACAGAAAAGTGTCACGATAAATAGTTTATAAGAAATTCATGATGAAGAGTGTTAGTGGATTGAGAGACGCCTGAAACGAAAGACCTTGGATACTAATGGACTAGAGTGGAGAGCTTTACATAATGACTTTGTGAAGCTGTTCGCCTGAGGTGCTTGCTAGAGAGATTGATCAGCGACCTGGGTCGGAGTAGTTTGCAGAACGTACGTGTTATTTAACTAAACAACACGGGGATTCTAGATTAGTCTAAAAATCTATACCCCCTCCCCCTACACCCCCCCCCCCTCATACGGTCTCGTACCTTTCTCACTTTTCTCATATGAATTCCCTGATCCCCGACTGGAACCGAATGAGTCACGCTTACCCCGAAAGCGATTTGGCTTAATGGTATAATAACAAAAAAAAAATAATAATGAAATCATTCAGACTTGAAATCCTAATACTAAAATCGTTCGATTGCTAAGGCCTCCAAAATAAAAAGGCTTGTATTTGAACATTTTCAAGGTATATAGCGGGCCGGAAAATGTGGCCCCCCCCCCCCCCAGAATTTTATTTAGGATCTGAATTTTTTTATTTTATAGCAAAATCTACTTTTTTCTACTTTATCTTCTTTTTATTGTTTAGTCGAGAATCAGAGAGAAGAAAGTTTGATTGCTTCACGTATCTTATATGATACCATCAAAGTTTTTCAATGATTGGTTATATTCTTTCAATTTTAGTTATATGCGAGTTAACATTTTCTCTCTTAAATAAGTTGAAAGCTATCGGAATTCTCTATAAAATAAGCCAGAATGAAGGCAGTTTGTCAATATTATTTAAGAAGATATCACAAAAATAGTGCAAATTTTAATGTTTTCTTCAAATTAAAAAAAGATATATTATAATAACCTTCTGATTACATATTTCATATATTTTACAAAAATATTTTGTTTAGCAGAAAACATATTAAGATTTTTCCAAAATTTTTTTTGAACTTTCAATGTGTTGCATTATGCTAGCAAAAATTTTCGCAATAATAACGGTGATAAGTTGATGTTATTTTATAGAAATTTACCTTTAGAATTATTTTAAAAAATGTTTATTATATTAGATTTTATATTAATTTTAAGGAAACTCTGAAATTAGCCCTACTTTTGCAATATCTTCTTAAGAAATTGACAAAATAACTTTAGCCTGCCTGATTTTATAGAAAAATCCGATGCTTTAGCAATCATCGTCAAATAGGTAGTCAAATTATATTCCTGATCGACAATGTAGTTTCGATTAATATTTATCACTTCAGTTTGAGGATAAGTTTGCCACGATTGTCTGATCACTAGGCACCCTACTTTTGATCCATTAGCGCCTGAATTAATTTAGGGTTTAAGAATTACATTTTTTTTTATATGGCTAAAACTTTAGGTCTACCTGAGTACGAAATGACCATTTGTTGTTGAAAACAGTCGTGGGGAATCCCCCTGAGCTTGTTTGACAAGCTTTAGGTTAGTTCGTGTGGTTGCGACATACAGACGACAATTGACGGGCAAATTTCAAACAACTTCAAAGTGATGACATATGGCATCGTAGGCGCTAATGGGTTAATTTCTTGAATTTTTTAATTATAAGAATACAATAAAAATTACAATTTTGTAAAATTTAAATATTTCAATCTGTATTATATTACTGTCACTTTTAGTTATTTTACCACTTTGCACTTTTTTAAAGATTTTTTTCTTCAGTTTTTCTATTTATTTCCTCTTTTTTATTTTGTCACATTTTGCAAGGGCAAATCATTAAAAATTTCAAATTTGGCAGTGAGAATTTAATATCTGAAATAATGTTCTTAAAATGTGAATTTTAATTTTTAACAAAAACTGAACCGTTAGAACCTCAGGAATTTTAAATTAATAAATTGAAACTTGTACAATTTCAAATTAAAAGCGATCTTAAGAGTAATAATTTGAATCCGAAAGCGTTTGAAATTCAACCATTTTTTATATAAGTGCTTTAATAATTGCATGATCTTGAATTTAAATCTTAAAAAATTATTACATTCAAAATTGAGTAATTTTTTATTATAGTCTTATAAATGGGAAAATTTCAAATTATTAAACTAAGTTTGATGCTTAATAATTTGTAATTGAAATATTCAGTTGCATAACGTTCAATTCAAACGTTCAATATTGTACAATTACGAATGTGCAATTTTCCAAAAAAGGGGCGTCAAATGACCCCAAAGCTTCAAAAGTTTCCAACAAAAAAATTTTCTTCCGAAATATTCAAAATTCAACAATTTAAAATTAAGTAGGTGAATCTATTCTAATAAAATCTAATTTCAAATTGAAAACTTTAATTCATAACCAATTGTACATTGTTTAAAATTGGATAATTTCTGATTTTTTATTTTTTAAATAGACAACTTTAATTTAATATCATTTGTAACTGAACATTCTAAAATGAGTCATTCATGTTATTTAAAATCGAAAATTGTTATTGTTGGGCAATTTTTACTTTAAAATGTTCCAAAAGCAGCCATTGCAAATTTTAATATTAAAATTTAGCTAATTTGAAATTGAAATTTTTAAAACTGGCACAATTTCAAATTGAAAGTCTGAATATATCTGAGCAATTTGCTTATAAGATTTAATAAGCTTTCAATTCTTAATTACAAAATATTGAATGCTTCTAATTTCATATTTGCAAAAGCACTTGAAATTGAAAGATATTTAGTTTTGAATGGTTTAAGGTTGCAATAATTGCGTTTAATTTCAAAAGTACTGAATGAAAGAAGCCCATTCAAAGCCCAATTAAATTAGCACAAAAAAAAACAATAAAATTTCATACCCTAAAAAATTTTACTTCACCAGTCCTGAGTCGGTTAGTAAGAGAAAAAAATTATTAAGAATAGCCTGGGGCAAAAATGTTTTATAGAGAAAGATTGATCTCTTCTTATGAAACTAACTGTACGGATCGAGGTATTCAAACTTTTTGCTCAGGTGTCTATGTCAATCATCAAAGCCGGATACGAAATTCGTATTTCAGTGAAAGATTGGAATTTTTAGTGATTGGAAATCTTAAATTTTTATGATAATTCAGACTGAAGTGCCTTTTCTGTCACATTATTGATTCACTTCCTGTTCCTGCAATATTACACTTTTATATCGACGTCCTTTAAATCTCCTTATAAATTGTCAGGAAAGGCTCTAATATAGCCTGACACATCACTTAGGAAAAGGTCACGATAAAAAAAAATTAAAAAAGAAATAACGAGGGGAGGATAATGGAAACAGGAAAAAGTCACTTTAGGCGATAATTTTAAAATTCACACGTTTATGTGGAGGCCAGAGCATTCGCTGATGTTTAAATTAAGGTTTCATGATAAACATAATTTTCCACTGACGCATCTGAGTATCACCGGTGAATGTACCTGCAAAAATGACCTTGATTTTTCCATGCATGCTGGTATTAATCTTCTTAATAAAAGAAAAAATGCCAACAATTTGGGTCGAGAAAATGTATACTGTATCATTGATGTTATTATCTAATTCCGATAACTATATGCAATTTTTATATAATTTTTCAATAATTTCGATTTTTTTAAATAAAATTATTTTTTAATATCTATATTTTAAATTCAAAATGAATTTGTTTGTGTGCAACAAAATTATGATGAACTAATATATTCATTAGATTTGTATATGGTTAAGTGGAGCAAACCGAATAGATACGGATATGTAAGTGGTTATTTATTGTGAAATATTACATCATTCTCGTGAGGTTAACAAACTAGATTGTCCCAACGCAGGTACCTTAGGTCCATTTTTATCTTTTTTACTTATCCATAATCACCCTTTATTGATAATCTGATTCAATTTCTGAAATCGGGTCTGATTAATCTTGATATAAGTTAATGGATTGGATAATTAAACTTCGGTTTAATGCGGGTACTGATAGTTTTGGAATCAATAAGAATTGATAAGTTAGCAGGTGCTTTAAATTTTACAATTAAATGCCCGTTGACTATTTATTCTTTTTGACAAATAGTTAATCTCTTGTTTTGTTTTTTGTGTTTCTTCTCTTTTGTTTGTTTGATTACATGGTTTGTCTGGATCCTTGATTCAAGTGATCACGTCATTTTGCCATACTATTCTTGAGATTCTTGAAATTGACTTTAACCAGTTATCTCTAGATTCAACTGGCTTCGTTGCGATTTTACTTTCACCTGATAAATCCCCTTAACCCTTGGCGAGTATAGGTCGGTCGCTAAAATTGGCGCTTGAAGCTTATTATAAATTATTTACACATCCCACGTGTATGGGACATACCACGTGCGGTAATAAGGAACACAAATGTGTTATAAGGGCGATGAAAAAATATTTCAGAATTATAATTTCAAAATTAAAGACAGCCAATTTTAATAACAATGTGTCTAAGCTCATCGAAAATATTTGTGCTATGCTCACCGAATTTCGGTAAATCTGCATATAGCCCCCATTCAAACATAAAAATAGTTCTAACTTTCAAAATTAAATACTTTTTATTCTAAAATTTCTCATTAAAAACTCACCAAGTTTTTATAATTTCAAACGTTAAAAATCAAGAAATTTATAATGGAAATTCAGAAAGTTTAAAAATGATCTATTCTAATTTTTCAATTTTGTACTGAATTGTATGTATGCATTTGGATGGTCCAAATTTATACCTGTAAAAATTCGACTTTAGTTTTTTGGTGATTGATCCCACAAAGCTTGTTCGTTGTCCGGAAAAAGAAATTCAATTTTTTTTTCAGATCGCGTGCCTCCGGACTTTTGAAATTAACACGGGTTTTTAAATGGAAAAAACTCGGCTTTCGAAAAAATTGAAAAAAGAACTATTTGTTATTAACTTTATAGAAATTAACGTTTAGTCACCTCTTTAGAATGTTCAGGGAATAATTTCCAAGAATAACTTTCAATTTACACCCCCCAATATTCTTGTATTGTGCCCAGAAAATGTCCCGAAAAATTCAAAATAGCAGTTTTATGTAAAATTCATGCTAAAGACGGTATTTTTTAGAACCTTTTTAGCATGGATTTTTTTTATTTAATAAGTGACAAGTTTCAAAGTATTTTTTAACTAACTTTAAATTTTCAAAACAATTAATGATAATTAAATGATAGAATTGATGAATTTCAAGAATTATAATCCTTACTTAACATATTTGGTAATTATTTAAACTATTTTCATTTGCTCAAACCATTTTTCCCCCGTTCATCGTAAAAAGTTTTTCTGAAATTATTGACTATTGATTATATATTTTTTAACGATATTTGGCAGTTATTCAAACAATTTTTATTTGTTTGAACTATTTTTCATCGTAAATCATGAAAAGTTACTGCTTCCTGGAAGTGATATTTTGTGTGAAAAACAGTTTATAATTATTTGAACCATTTTCATTTCCTTAAACAATCTTTTTCCCTGTAAATCTTGAAAATTCACTCTTTTATGGAGTTAATGATGCAGTTAATGAGTATTGAGAGTGATATTTATTGTGAGAAAATTTTTCAATTATTTAAACAATCAATAATCATTGACTTTCGCTTTTTCGTAGAAAAGATGGAAAAATTATTTTTTTTAATCTCTTACACTATGTCGATTATTATTAAATATTTTCTTATTTCAGAGCTGATACCCTAACTGTTCAAACATTAACCATTTTTTTGAACTAGAATTTTCTCCATGTTTCTTGTGAAAAGAAGCAAGTGATATTAGTTGTTTAAATAATTGCAAACTATCTTCCACAAACAATATCAGTCTTAACATTCATTACCTGTGACATTAATTTCAGAAAATAATAACTTTTCACGAGTTACAGGAGGAAAATATTGATTAAACACATGAAAATTGTTTAAACAATTGCCAAATTTCCGAAACAAAAAATATAACTTCTAACATTCGTTAATTGTGTCATTAACTCCAGAAAAAAACTTTTTACGATTGACAGGGGAAAATTTTTTTGAACAAATTAAAATTTTTTAAATAATTACCATTTGTTAAGTTATAAATATTTTTCTTGAAATACATTAACTGTATCATTTATGTCGAAAAATAATAAAATTTTACGATTTAAAGGCTTGAAACAAATTTTTTGAACAAATAATAATTCTTTACAAAATTGAAAATTAGTTTAAAAATTCTTGTTAATTTGTGACTTATCAAAAATAAATTATAAATGTTTTTGTTTATTTTTTGGGGCATTTTCCGAGCACAATATAAGGGGTTGGGGGGGGGGGGTCAAAATCAAAAGTTATTGGGTCGAAATTATTTTTTGAACATTTCTTAAGAAGTGACCAAACTTCAATTTACAAAAAGTTAATAACAAGTGCTTATTTTTTGGGCATATTTAAAGGGTGTCACAGCAGAACCATGTAAGTGCAAAGGAAACAAATTTTCACGACAGCAAAAAAGTGTTCTCAAAATTCAAATTTTTTTAAACAAAAATATGATAAAGTACATTCGAGAGCTAATAGAGCTCGATATAGGTCAATAAAAAAAAGGTCGAAGAAGTAAATGCTTTTCGATAAAAATATGGCCTAATTAACATAAAATATACAAAAATTACAAATTTGACCATTTTTTTAAACTTTCAGGACTAGTAAAACTAATAGCGTAAAAATTCTTGGATGATTTTTCAAGAAAAAAAATAATTTTTTAATCTTTTACGCAATTGATGTTCAAACAATTTTTTTAAATGTGAGACACGAAAAAACTAGTAGCGTCATTCGATTCAACTAAAAAAATTACATAAAGTGTATGTATTTCACCATTTTTATTGGCTCGATTGGGGACGTAGTATGAATAAATAATTACATGGTATAGAATTTATATTTATACTATATATGCATAAACAATTGGGTGAAGCAAAAAATTGTCCAGTACATGGATTTTGTGTAATTTATCCACAGAATCGAATGACGCTACTAGTATTTTCGTGTCTCGCATATGTAAACCAATTGTTTAAATGCAAATTTTTGAAAAAATTTGAAAATTATAGTTTTTCACCACAATGTGCGGTGGAATGTTGGAGCATTTTTCAGCCAATAAAACGTGTTTTAAAAAAAGTGGCACTTTACATGGTTATGCCGTATCATTACGGTGGTCCAAAAATTTAGTTCAGCCACGTCTTGAGAAATGTTTAAAGAATAATTTCCACACCATAAATAATAATTTTTGATCCCCCAACCCCTTTATATTGTGCCCGGAAAATGCCCCAAAAAATCGAAAAAATCAGTTTTATGTAAAATTTATATCAAAGAATTATTTTTTAACAACTTTTTTTGGCATAAGTAGTTTGGTGTTTGTTCGGTAAAACGCAACTTGCTAAGTATGCTTAAACTAATTTTCAATTATTTAAACAATTATTATTTGTATGAACAAACTTTTTCCCCTTAAATCGTACAAAGTTATTATTTTTCAGCATAAATGATACAGTCCATAAATGTTTAAAGTAATATTTTTTGCAAAAGGCAGACCTGAATATTGTTTGAAATATTTGTTTAAACACATTTTTTCAGTAAGTTAAGAATAATTTTTCTGTAGATTGATAAATATTTTAAACAATAATTACGATATATGTTCTGAAATAACTAAATGCTGAATAATAAGGGATTTTCACGATTTACATGGGAAAACATGTGTTTAAACTAATTAGAATTTCTTAAATAACTGCAAAATATCTTTAAAGAAATATTACTTTCAATACTTGTTAATTATTTTGTTACTTCCTGTAAATAGTACTAACTTTTCATGATTTTGTGAAAACAAATTATAAGTATATAAAGGTATTTTAAAATATCCCAAAATCTCAGGGGATTTAATATTATTTCAAAAATTTTAAAGGCTTTTCAGTGATTAAGATAAAATATATGTTGTTGCATATAGAATTTCCTAAACTTCATAAGGATTTTGAAATATTGCATAGGATTTAAAAGGTTTTAAGGTATTTTAAATGATTTCAAGGACTTCAGAAAAAGTTAAAGATTTTAAAGAATTTTTATGGAATGATTTTAAGTAGTATATGATATATAATATTTTAGGATACTGAAAAAGATTCCAAGGGATTTAAGAGGATTTCCGATATAATAAAAATATTTCAAAGGATTTTTGAGGTGTAAGATTTTCAAGGACTTCAGTAATTCTGAGGAATTTTAAAGGCTCTCAGTAAGGTATTTTAATCAATTCATCAAGGTCTTCAAATATTTCAAGAAATTTCCAGGAATATTATCAGATTTCATGTAATTTCACGGGAGTTCACGGATTTTATAATATTTTAATAGATTTCAAAGAATTCATTTACAACAATTGAGGAATTTTAAAGAATTTAAAATATTTTCAATATATTTAAAATATTGGAAGGGATTGCAAACGATTTTCGGGTATTTAAAAAGATTTCCAAGAATTTGCATGTGCTTCAAAAAATTTTAAGATCTTTCAAAATATTTCAAAGGATTTAATATATTTTAGGGCATTTCCAAAGATTTTAATAATTTTAGGGAATTCAAAGAAAAAATGGTATGCGGCTTTAAAGAATTTCGGAAGAATTAGAAAGATTTTATAGAATGATTTAAGGATATTTTAAAAGATTTCAACGGATTTATGAAGGATTTAAAGAGATTCAATTAGATTTTCGAAGATTTCAATAATTTTAAGGGATTTTAAACGCTCTCAAGGTATTTCAACAAATTTTCCAGAATTTCGGGAAATATCAGATTCTATAGAATTTTGCCATTTTTTTCACGGGATTTTATGGGAATTAAACGGGTTTCAAAGATTTGAAGTAATTTTATAATATTTCGAGGGGTATCAAAAGGAATTTCATAAGACTTAAGAAATTTTAATAGGATTGAGCATTTAAAAATTAAGAAACTTCAAAACATATATTTGCGAATTTAAACTTTTGAAGCTAAACAACTTTAGTTTCAAGGCCTAGCAAATTTATCTATTTCAGAATTGCGCATGCAAAACTATAATTTTAAATCGAAATTATAGAAATTTTAGAGATAATAAAAATTATTAAGAGGTATCATTTAATATAGTTTCAAATGACATTCAAAGTGATTGAACAGATTTTATTATAACAGAATTATATTTCTGTACAAAAAAAAACATTCTCTATCTTTTTCACCGGTCAAAATTAAAGCATTTTAAACATTTTAGCCCTTCAAAGTTAAAAAAAAACGTTGTAAATTATATGATTTTTGGATTGGAAGCTTCAAAAATAATTAATTTTAGCCTTATAGAACCGTTAAAAATTGAACAGTTCTAAATTTCGTTTGAAATGAAAGTATTCTTAAATTAAAATCGTGAAACTAAGTCGTTAAAAACTAACAATTTAAGAATTATGCTTCGTGCTTTTCAAAAAGCGACGTATGTTCTCCATTCACCAGTGAAAAAAAAAGTTAAGGTAACTCGGAAAATTCTGGGGGGGGGGGCGAACACCGGTTTCGCCACCTTGTAAATCTACTCCTGATTTAATAATATTTAAAGGTTTAAATTAAAATTTATAATTTATTCCTTTGAATTTCCCTCCTATTGTATTTGAAATAAATTGGCATGGGACAAAACGCTATTTTTGTAATATCTTCGTTAATAATAATTATTATAATCATTTCATTATTTCATTATATAGTTCTTGAAAAATAAAAACTATTTTTCAAATACACTTATATAGGAAAAATTAGTTTTTACGAAGATATTAGCGAAATAGGGCAAAAATGGACCGAATCCAAAGATAATATATAATATCTTTGCCGAATCCCATGCATTTGGTTCGATTTGATCATTTGGTCCATTAATTCCTCCTCAGCACTCAGAGAAGTGAAGTTAGCTGGTGGTTGAAGTTTAAAAACCTAATTAAAATAATCGTATTTCGCCATGTGCTATGCAACACGCCATACACGCAGGTACACAATTTCCAATGAGCAGATATGAACGATTTTCAAATTTTTAAACATAACTGAATGTATTATTGCAACACATAGAATGAAAAAAAAAACACAAAAAAATGAAAGTTGATAATTTAGAAATATTAGCAACAATGAAGCAGTTAATTTTTTCAGAAAATCTCAAAATAAAAAAAATGAAATGCGTGTGCGCATGCGCAAAGTTGTCGTTTCTGTCTCGTTCTGAAAAGTGAGGTTATGATTAAAACAATTTGCAACATTTGCAAGCAAAGAGGTGCACTGGGTTCAGTCACATTTTTCGCCCATTTTTGGAGTCAACGAGTCAGTAAATAAATCAATTGTAAGTTTCGAAGACTATAGAAAATGGATGACGAAGCGGAAACATACAAATTGTGGCGAATACGGAAAACGGTGATGCAGCTTTGCCACGACAGAGGTTATCTTGTAACGCAAGATGAATTGGATCAAACTCTGGAACAATTTAAAGAACAATTCGGGGATAAACCGAGTGAAAAAAGACCTGCTCGAAGTGATTTGATCGTTCTCGTCGCTCATAACGACGATCCGACAGATCAGTTGTTTGTATTTTTCCCCGATGAGCCAAAAATTGGAATCAAGACAATCAAGACGTACTGCCAACGTATGCAGGAAGAAAAGATCCACAGGTAATTATTTCTTCATTTATTTGATTAGTTTCTTTGTCAGCTAGCATTTTACAAACTGGAGTTTTCCGGATAATTTTTCTTGAGCATGTTTAGGTTATAGCCGGTAGCTTTAATTGTTTAATTTCAAGTTCATTATGTTTGTGCGTATTGTTTTAATGTATAAAGCTTACTGCTTTTTAATTGCACACTTTAGGGTGACCAGATGGCTTGATCGGAAAATAAGGACATTATCCCACTTCTCACCCCCTTCAACCTCTTAATTATCCCAGTCCCTAATACAATTTAACTTGAGGCGCGTTTTTTAAAAAATAGGTTTGCTACAAAATACCAATTTCAAACAAAAAGATTAATTTTCCACCGAAAAAAATGAGATTTTTAACAAAATACATGAATTTTCAACAAAGCAGTTAAATTTTCAACCGAGGAAATGAATTTTCCACTAAAATTATTAACCTTTTACCAAAAAAAAAAATGAATTTTAACCAGGAATATTAATTTTCTACCAAAAAAGACGAATTTTCAACTAAAAAAGATACATTTTTAACCATAAACAACGTATTTTCGACAAAATAGTTAAAATTTTAACCAAAGAAATGAATTTTCAATCAAAAAGATTATTCTTTTACCAAGAAGAGTGTATCACAAAGAACGGATTTTCCAAAAAAGGAAAATTTTTATCCAAAGAAATGAATTTTCAGCTATAAGGAATTAAGAATGTATCTCAATAAAAAAAATGAATTTTAAACCAAATAATTGAATTTTCGCATTTTCATCCATAAAGATTGATTTTCTACCAAAAAGGACGACTTTTCAAAAAAATACATGAGTTTTCAACTAGAACAGATGAACTTTCAACCAAAAATGGAACAGTTATATTTTCAGTTAAAGAAATTAATTTTCGACAACAAAAAACTAATTTTCAACCAAAGAAATTAATTTTTAACTAAAAAAGGTACATTTTCAACCATAATTGTAATATTTAAATTTTTAGTTTGAACATTAATTTTCGACAAATTAAAAACGATTTGTTAACAAAATAGTTAATTTTTCAACCCAAAAAAAGGTTTTAAATTAAAGTGATGAATCATCACCTCCAAAAAATGCATTTTTAACAAAGTAGTTACACTTTCAACTAAGTAATAGTTGAACTTTTGACGAAAAATGAAATAGTTTATATTTCAATCAAAGAAGACGAATGAATTTTCAACCAAGCAGTTGCGTTTTTAGCCAAAAATATGAAGTTTCTACGACAACAGATGAACTTTTAATCCAAAAGACGAATTTCCTACCAAGAAAGATTTTTCAGTCAATAAAGAAAAAAAATGTCACCCAAAATGTGGAATTTTCATGCCAAAAAGACGAATTTTCTAGAAACAGTTGAATTTTTAGATAAGAATATTCTTAAAAATGTCAATCCTCTTAGTTTTTTAACTTTGAATTCAAGTATAAAATTCTGAAATAAGGTATATATATATTATTTATATTCGTGTTATTTTAAGTAAATTAGGCACTTTACAATATGACTAGAATGATTCAAACTTTAAATAAATTGACACCATCAGCTCTTGAAAGTTTCGATTCTACTTAATTTTCGCAGTTTGAATGTTAATAATTAAAATTTTTTAATGTCTTCTATGTGAATACTTTCGAATTGGTGGGCTTTTAAATTTTCATTCCTTACAATTTGGATGATTAAATACACCAATTCCAAAATTGAATACTTCATCATAGTTTTCTTATCAAACTTCAACTTTAACATTTTCTTTTTTCGAAATAAGGATTGTAAAACTGTTCATGAACAGTCAGGTAATTTTCGTTAAACTGAAGTTGAAGTTTGTGGGACATCCACAAATTACTTGAGGCGTTTTTTTTAATTTCCATTAGATTTAGAAAAGAATGTGTTAATAACTTAGTTGAGTAATAACTTAGTTGGAAGTGGAACTACTTTTTTAAAAATCATTTTTTTTATATGAGGATTCATCATTTTAGTTCAAAGACAATTCATTTTTTGGGTTGAAAATGTAACTATTTTTTCTAAATCGTTTTTTCTTGGTTAGGAATTATTTCTTTGCTGAAAATATAACTTTCATTTTTTGGTTAAAATTTTATCATTTTTAGTGAAAAATTCATTATGTATTTTGTTGAAAATTCGTATTTTTTTAAGGAAAATTAAAGTTCTTGATTTAAAATTCATCTTTTTAATTAGAATTGAACTATTTTGTTAAAAATTCTTTTTTCTTGGTTGAAAATTATTTTAACTGGAAATTTAATTCTTCCCTTTCTGATTGAAAATGCCTCTGATTGGTTGAAAATTTAACTATTTTGCTGAGAATTTATCTTTAAATTCATGTATTGTGTTAAAAATTCGTCTTTTTTGTTTCGAAATTAATTTTTTTAACTTAAAATTCATCTTTTTTAGTTGAAACAGCGTTTATTTTGTTGAAAATTCGTTTTTTTTTTAGAAATTCCTGAAAAGTCGGCCAGGGAATTTCAAAATTAGGATTTTGTAGAAACTCTGTTCTATTTAAATTTAAAATCGTTGAAATGTAAAAGGCTTCGAAATTTAAAACAAGAGAATTTTCAATCATCCAAGTATATTATCATATATTATAGTCTTAATTTGAAAGCATTTAAATTTCTAGCCTCTTTATATTTTATCCATCAGGTCTACATATTTCTTCTTATAAATTTCACATACATATTAGAGCTCAACAAATAATTTTCCTATCTTTTTTATCAGTGGGATACAATTTCGGCGGACTATATAAATAAAAAGATTAAACATTCGAGGCTAATTACTCATTAAAATAACATTGATTAAAAATCTTCTCGAAATAGCGGCATCTTTTGATACAATAATAATTTATTCAACAGCAGAATACGTCTAAAATAAATGAACTTTGTTTTTATGAAATTTAATACAATTTTTTTTAATTAACTGAATTCTTTATCTTTTTTTCAGAGCAATAATCGTCGTTCAGCAAGGAATGACTCCTTCCGCAAAGCAATCTTTGGTCGATATGGCTCCCAAATATATCCTGGAACAATTTCTCGAATCCGAACTCCTGATTAATATCACCGAACATGAACTGGTACCAGAGCACATCGTCCTAACTCCCGAAGAAAAAGAGGAACTCTTAACCAGATACAAACTGAAGGAAAACCATCTGATGCGAATTCAAGCAAACGATCCCGTTGCCAGATATTTCGGTCTTAAAAGAGGTCAAGCTGTGAAAATCATTCGACCATCAGAAACTGCCGGGCGCTACATTTCTTACAGGCTGGTCTGTTAATACCTCTTCACTTCGAGAACTATTCCTCGTTTTAATTTACCCAATATTCTGTTTCGTAAGATAAATAATATTTTAAGGATCAATAAAAATGCATTAGCAACTCGGAATTTTGCTTCGTTCAAATTTTTTTATGAGAACAGTTTAGTACATTTTTCATCCCTTAAGCTTCGCTTAAGGTATAAATAACATTCGAAAATGCTGCTTCAAAGGCTATATAAAGATCTATTTAAAAAGCTATTTGAAAAGCTGTCTAACAATTGAATTAGAAAATAAAACTGTTTAATTGAAATGCCATCCAAATACATTATTAGTCCATTCAGAAGCCTAATCTCAGAAAATGCCCTCAAGTCTTGTGTTCAAATTCTCCTAAATCGAGGAGGGTAAAAATATAGAAAACGATAAGCTTTACAATTAATATAATATATTGTTAATAATAAAATGTAACATAACGCAATAAAAATTAATAATAATAATTACACAATAATGCTAGGAGTTTCCTCCGTTTACGAACGAATGTGAGCGGATCTTGCCAAAACGTATACAAAAAAACAAAAATAATTTTCATTTCCTCAATAATGTACAAGCTATTCAAATCGTTGCTTAAAAAAGTACACAGCTTCGTTCCTTCTTAAAGAATCTTTACGCAAAAAAGTCACGAAATCTTAGTCGTTATTCGCTAAAATAAAAGTGATCGGATAAAAGCTACATTGATGTCTGAGATCTAGTGCCATAGGTACTATTTCGTAAATCCCAATTTCCGATACTGTGTCTAGCATACAATTATGAATAAAATCAGTCGATCGCTGCTCGTTAATCCGTAAAAGATTAGCGCTTGTGTCTCGTGTATTAATGTAATTTACATTCTCTTTTTTTTTTTTCTTAAATTCCCTTTACATTTCTGCGCCCTAGAATTGGAAGAATCTTTCAACTCTGACGCTGTTGTGAATCCCACAGGAAAAACTTGACTCATTCAAGAAATGTATGTGCTGCTGTATAAGTAGTTCTGCATTTTTGTCCGTTGTGCAATTTTCGAATCGCAATCGCTGTAGGGATACATTTCTACAGTACAGGAACACATCGATCAATGTGCACCCATTGCCGAAGAATAACACGTTTCAATACTATAATATTTATGTATACTTAGTTCCTTTATTCGTGGGAAATCAGCTCTTAGGCCCGTTGACTGCGCTCGACGGTCCTTAGAAAATTAATATAGAAACAGCCAGCATTTTCTTCTCACTATTATAATCGCGTAGCTACTTATTTGAAAATGCTGAACGCGCGTTTTGACCCTCGAACGCAGCCGACTTGTCGCGTAGGTCCCATTCGTCGAGTAGCTGTATTGAAAAAGTTACAAATTCGTTTGCAATCCCAAGTGCCTTGGCGAGCGTGATAAATTGGTACAATATGGCTGCTGAAAAGCTTACACACGTTTATAATTTACATTAGCTTGCGGCCTAACAGACATTGACGAACTACCAAGATTCGCGTTCAATCTTTCATTTTGATTTTGCCGTTCTTTTATTTTTTAGACTTTCTTCCGATTTTCCCAAGGTTCCCTCAGGATTTCTTTTTTATTCAAAGATTTTTTACTAGATTACTTCTTAAATAATTTCTAAAGGGGAAGATTATTCTAGGAAGTGATCGACTTTTTTTTGAGTCGCAGCAGTTTCATTCTGCAATTTGCGACCCTGGGGTTTCTTTGTGTCAAATGGTTTGCTTTTATGGGCTTGAAAGTGGGTAAGCCACCGATTAAGGAGAATTTTAAACTACCCTGTTTCGCACAATTTGTGCTGAACAGTAGTTAGAAAACTTTGCGCTTGGACCACCAATACATCCTGGTAGCCCACTCAATGGCTGGTGTTTGCAAAATGCTGTTGATTAATTCCGCGGTAAGTCTGATCCGGTATGTGATGGTTGTCGGATATGATGGCGCTTGACGCCTTCCACGTCTAGTATGCGAGGCCTGAAAATAAAAAGGGTATTTAAAACCATATTTAGAATTTTTAATTGGCAATTTATGCGAGAGGTTTACCACTTGATTTTTGCGTGTACATCTTATTTCAAGATTGACAAAAATGTCAAAATATTTTAGAAAAATTTCAGATTTTACAACATTTCAATAAGATTGCACAAATATTTCAATGATTTCACAAAGATACCAAAAGATTTTAGAAAATGTTAATGATCGCACAAACATTTCAATGCTTTCACAAAGATTTCAATGGTTCCACAAAGACTTCAGATTAAAAACATTTTGAAAATACTTCAATGCTTCAAAAAAGATTTCAAAGATTTTAATGCTTTCACAAAGATGTCAGATTTCAAAAAGATTTCATATTGAAAAACATATTAAAAAGATTTCACAAAATAGCACCAATATTTCAATGATTTCACAAAGATGCTACAAGATTTCAATGATTCTTCAATGATTCACAAAGATTTTACAAGATTCCAAAATGGTTACATAAGAATTCAGAAATATTTCAATGATTTCACAAAGATACCAAAAGATTTTAGAAAATTTTAATAATGCCATAAATATTTCAATCCTTCACAAAGATTTCAATGATTCCACAAAGACTTCAGATTCCAATACATTTTAAAAAGACTTCAATGCTTCAAAAACGAATTTCACAAATATTTCAATGCTTTGACAAGGATGTCAGATTTCAAAAATATTTCATATTGAAAAACACATTAAAAAGATTTCACAAAATAGCACCAATATTTCAATTAATTCACAAAGATGCTACAAGATTTAAATGATTCTACAAATATTCCAATGATTCCACAAATATTTCAATGCTTTCGCAAAGATTTCAGATTCTAAAAGATTTCACAAATATTTCGAAAGAGGCCAAAATATTTCAGAAGACTTCAATGCTTTCACAAAAATTTCAAAACTTTTCAAAAAGATTTCAGATTTAAAAACGATTGCACAAATATTTCAATGATTGAACAGAGCTTTCAGAAACATTCACAAAGATTTCAAGAAGGTTACATAAGAATTCACAAATATTTTAACGATTTCGAAAAAATACCAAACCATTTTAGAAATTTTTAATGATTTCACAAATATTTCAATGCTTTCACAAGGATTTCAATGCTTCCAAAAAGATTGTACAAATATTCGAATGATTCCACGAATATTTCAATGCTTTCACAAAGATTTCAGGATATTTCACAAAGATTTCAGGAGATGTCACAACATTTCAATTATTTCGAAAGAGGCTAAAAGATTTCAATTATAACACAGAGACTTCAGAAAGATTTAAATTATTTTATGAAGCTTTTAGAAGGATTTCAAAATATTTCACAAAGATTTCCATGATTCTGCAAATATTTCAATGATTTCACAAAGATTTCAAAATATTTCAATCATTACACAGATATTTCACAAAAATTTCAAAACATTTCAAAAGATTCCACAAATATTTCAATGATTTCACAAAGATACCAAAATATTTTAGAAGGTTTTAACGATTCCACGAATATTCAATGCTTTCAAAAGGATTTCAAAATATTTCACAAGGATTTCAATGATTCCACAGATAATTTTGGAATGCTTTCACAAAGATTTCAGAAGATTTAAAAAATATTTTGAAAATGTCCATGCTTTCACAAAGATGTCAAATTTCAAAACATTTCTAAAATATTTCAGATTGAAAAACAATTTAAAAAGTTTACACAAAATGGCACAAATATTTCAATGATTTCACGATGATTCCACAAAGATTTAAATGATTTCATAAAGCTTTTAGAAGGATTTAAAAGATTTCACAAAGACTTCTATGATTCTACAAATATTTAAATGATTTCACAAAGATTTCAAAACATTTCAAAAAGATTTCAATGACTTCACAAATATGCCAAAAGATTTCAATGCTTTCACAAAGATTTTAGAATATTTTAAAAAGATTTCACAAGCATTTCAAAGATTCTAGAAATATTTCACAAAAATTTCAATGATTTGAAAAAGATGTCAATGCTTTCACAAAGATGCCAGATTTCAAAATATTTTAAAAAGATTTCAATGATTTCACACAGATGCCATAAGATTTCACTGATACCAAAACTATTTACACATGTTTCAATAATTCCACAAATATTTCAGATTTCAAAACATTTTAAAAAGATTTCAGATTGCAAAGCATTTCACAAAGAATTCACAAATATTAAAAAACATTTCAAAAACACTTAAATGAATACACCAAAGATTTCAAAAATTCCAAAATAGTTCACAATAATTTCAAAAACATTTCAATGATTTCACAAAAATGTCCAAGATTTCACCAAAATTTCAGAAAGATTTAAAAATATTTCAACGATTTCACAAAGATTTCAGGATATCTAGCGATCAGGCAATTTGCAATTCCCAGGTTTTCCACCGATGGCAGTTTTTCTCCCCGACTAATTTAAAGATGTCTTTTTGTAATTTGTCCCAGACTAATATATGGAAATGGAAATTTTAACAATATACATACACAAAATTTATGTCGGAAAGAGAAAAATTATTTATTGACACACGCCAAACTTATCTTCAGTCACAGGCTGAAGTGATAAATATTAATCGAAACTACATTGCCGATCACAAGTATGATACCACCTGTTTATCGATGATTGCTCAAGTTCTTTTAATATTAATCATATATGAGTTAACATTTTCTATCTTAAACGAGTTGAAACCTTTTGGAATTAACTATAAATTTCGCAAAAATAAAGTTATTTTGTCAATTTTTTAAAGAAGATATTGCAAAAGTAGTGCATTTCAATTTTTTTTTATTTTTTAATTAAATTCAAATCTAATGTAATAAACCTTTTTTAATGCCCTTTACATCATTCTAAAGGTAAATTTCTATAAAATCACACCAACTTATCACCATTAATATTTTTGCTTGCATGGTAAAACACATTCAAAGTTGAAACAAAAATGTTGGAAATTTTTTAATATTTTTTTTTTGCTAATTTATTGAAAATATATATTCATTTGATTTTAATCATTTTCTTACAGATGAGATGTCTGAATTGTTCCAACTTTTTTTATAGCAACTTTGTAAAATGTTTATCAGCATAAATGTCCTAGTAATCGGGTCCCAATCATCTTTTCTATCATTTTATAGTAGCAAATGGAAATTAGATGTATTCAAATTAAATGAAAAGCAAGAGAATTGGCCACAGGTCAATGAAATTAAAAAGTTCCAACTCAACTAAACATTTTTACATTTGAAGTAATAAAAACGGAGCTGCAAATTAAAGCACGCAAAGTAAAACTCTTGAATTGTAAACTATTAAAATTGAAGTTTAAAAGTTTTTTGATAAAAAAAATGTTGCATTCAAATGCTCAATAATTTACACGTATAAAATAGAAGCTAATAACACTTTTCAACTGAACAATTTTAAATTAAATGCAGTTGAACTGCCAAATTAAAAATTTCAAACTTTTATAAATTGTAGAGTTTAAAGATTCCGATTCAGTTCAAAAAATATAAATCCACGTTATAATTTTCAATGCTCTAAATTGAAGAATCAATCAATCAATTTTTTTTTTTTTAATTATATCGTTTTAAGCAATTTTAAGCTGGAAACATTAACAATTGAACGATTATATTTTGTTTATAAACTGAACACATCTTTAATTACAAGATACATTATTTTTATTTTGAAAAGTTTATAAAATCCTTAAAATGCTTCAAAATTCTATTTCAAAATCTTGAAGAATCATGATGTGTCAAATTTTATATTATATTTGAAATTGTTTCAGAACTTCTAAACATCTTTTAAAATGATTAGAATTTTCACTAAAATTTTTTTAAATCCTGCCAAATTAAAAAAATGTCCTTAAAATCTTTAACATTCATTTTTTATAGTTCTTTAAATCTTTCTAAATATTCTCTTGAAGATAATTTTTCAGAATAAAAAATTATTTTCAATTTTCCTAGGAATCCTAAGAAAATGTTTTTTTTTATTGTTTTGAAGTCTTTCACAATTCTTAAACAACTTCTAAATTTTTTGTTCAAAATTTGCAAAAATCTATATTTTGTTTTAAATTAGGCCGTGGGGGTATTTACACCGAAATTTCGGTAGGAAATGCCGGATTTTGTCGGTACTCATAGACACTTCGTTTCAATTATTTGAAATCATTGCAAATTTCAAATTAATTTTAAATCTCTTCGAAACTTCGAAAAATCTCTTCAACTTACTCGAATATATTGTCTAAGAATAATAGATGTTCAGTTGTTATTTATACATCAAGATTCGAGAATTTAGCTTACAAATACATTTTTTTAAATAGAAATGAAATATTTTAGACTGAAATAATATTTTAATTCAATAAAAGCCTTAAATTATGAATATAATTATATCGAGGTTATTTAAAAAATGAAAATAGTTTATAAAGTTTCAATCGGGCGTTCACATTTGTTTGACTAATAAGACTTTAAAATTGAAACAGTTTAATTTTCAACGCTAATATCTGGAAATTCTTAAATTTTGAACTGATTCCGAATCGCATTGTAAAATTAATTATTATTCAATTTTTAATCCTTAAAGTACAGTTTAATTTGGAAGATTATTGATTAATTTATATTCACAGTTGATCAACTATAAATGCTTTTTATCAAAAAATGTTTATTTCAAACGCTTCCAATTTTTAATGGTTTAAGTCTTCAAAACTGCATTTCAAAGTTCTTTAAATTAAAATAGAAGCTTAAAAATTAAAACTTGGAATTGAATATTTTTAAACTGAAAGATTTTCGAATTACGCATTCTAAACTGACTGATATCATAATTGAGAAGCATAACAATTTAACTGATTCTTTAAAAAAACGTTTCAAATCAAACTTGGACAGATTTTTTTCTAAAAATTTGTACAATTCCCAAGCAAAAAATAAATTCACTGTCATTTCTCGGTTTTTCGCGGTCTCATAAAATTCCCGGTCCAGCGGCCACCCTGTGATAGCATTCAACCTACTTAAGAGAAAAAATTGAAGTCCCACATAATTAACATTAAATCATCGAAAAACTGATGTTATCATGTACGATGCGTGAAGCAATCAGATTTTTATCTCTAATTCTCGACTTAACAATAAACTTTGTTTGTATTTACAATTTTATGGTGCTCGTTTAAAGAGTACTTTGCTTCCTCATTATGGTTAATTAGCAAATATATTAGTTTCCTCATAGAGGAAGTAAAAAAAATACAAATAGCTCAATCGAAACGTCTCGAATCAAGAAGTCTTTTCTATTCCTACATGAGCTTTGAATTACGTAAATAAAGACAGTTTTTCTGTGAAAAACAGGTTTTTCAAAATACAATGTATTCATATTATTAGTCAATTTTTTCTATTCTTGAAAAAGAAGAAAAAGTATCAAAAAATTAGACTTTTCGATAAAAGAACAAAATTCCCGAGTTTTTCACCAGGTCAAATAAAATTCCCAAATTCCCTCTTCACTAGACACCCTGGATTTCAAAGAGTTCACAGAGGTGTCAAAAGATTTCAGGAAGGCTTGTACAATGTACACCAAACTTTTAAGTGTGATCAACCCCTTGAATTTATGCTGCTTTTCTCGGTTGAAAAATACAAACCTAGGAGTGATATGGAGTAACATAGGTGGATGGAAACAATCCTCGCCTGTTTCCAATTTCTCCATGCCACCAGTGTTGATCATTGCGGTCCGTTACTGTGATTACATCTCCTCGTCTGAATTCAAGCTCTCCTGGCTCTTGTGGTGTAAAATCGTACAGAGCTTGTACAAGGCACTGAAATAATAACTAGATCAATATTTAGATTGCTGCAAAAAGTATTTTTTAAATCTAGTAGCTAATATTTATTTGCGAATGACGAGTGAAATACATATTAGTCAGATCAACAGATAGAGAGCTTCCCTCCAATGAATCTTTGGACCATTCGTCAGAGATAATTAACGGCTAGTCTACTAATCACGAGGATGGACGTAACACTATCTATCTATTTATCTTTGCCCAGCGATCGAGCACATTGCCGAGGGAATTGTGGCCACGTGAAGCAAGGTCAAGTTGTACTTTAGCAATTATTAAAGAGCTGGGAAGACAGCAAGTAAAAACGAACTTGGACGAAAAGTTAACAAGAACGATTCAGGAATGTTAATTGAAAGCTATCTTTAATTTCCTATCAGAAAATAAATTGTATCTTCAAATTAAAGACATTGATCTACCAAGTACCGGAAAATTTTATCCCCTGTTTACTTTTGAGTAATGAAATGCCATCAACCCGAAAAATGAGACATTTGTCTTTTTTTTTTTGAAGCAATTATTTTGCAATCCAATTAATAAATTTCTCAATGGATATATAAGTTCAAAATTCAATGTAAATCGATTGTATGAGTTGTTTAACCCTAGAAATTACCTCTTCTGGTACCATATCGCGTAGTTTAACATCCTGAGAACGAGACACGGATGCTGTGCGGTGGTACTCCACTAATTCATTCAGGCTATTAAACTTAACCACCCACAGGAAAAATTTACCCTGAGCGTCTCGCAATACTTTAAAATGTTGGACTCCATCTGAACATCTGTGGAATTTGATTGAATTAGTTGATTAGCAAAGACATTTTTTAGGTTCTTCTCTGATTCATGGAGAATTTTTGTAAAATAACTCACTTGACAGATAGAGAAAAATCGCCAGGAGAGCTTTCGCTAATCCTGATGAGAAAGGCGCCTTCGTGTTTGTTCATTAGTAGCCTTTCGGCATCTGCTCTGGTTATTCTACCGTAATACCAGCTGCAAAAAATAAATTTCGTTAGTTTTCGATCGAGTAATTTCCAAATTTAATTTGTATATAATATATTTTATTTAAACTCTGAAACGTACTCGTGATTTTTCATCTCTATGTAATTGCTGGGTATCAGTCCTTCTCTAGAATCCAATTCTGCTCTGTACCAGTTCATATCGTCCTCCATATTCAAAATCTATGAATGAAAGATGGTTTAAATTAAATTTTCTACCATGCTTTCAGTATTTTAATAACATTTATAACAGTTTTAAATCAATCATTTTCCTATTTTTAATAAAACACATGCAATGCAGAATTTACGTAAATTCTCGAAAGATAATTTATTTGGAAGGATTGACAAAACTAAGAACAAAGTAAAAATAACCGTTTACTTGAGCAGAAAATAGCAACGACATAACTTGAATAGATTTACGTTGGTCAGACACAAATAGACAAGAGACAATTTCCCAGAAACTTTCACTGCTGTTTCTTAAATACTTAATATTTCGATTTCTATTTAAATAAAAGTAGACTCAATGTTCGTAAACGCAAACTGAAATTGTACAGTTGTTAGCGCTGTACTTGTCATTTACAATTATTCAATTTGAAACGCTTCCTATTTAAATGGATTTAAATCAAATCTGTTATTTTAATATGAAATTAAGACATTTTTAACGTCATTTTATTCAAGGCTATACAATTTAAAGACACTCAATTTGATACTCAACAATATTTGGAACGATTTAAATTTGAAATTATTCAGTTTTTATGGCGTCTAATTTGTATTAAGATCACAAAACATGAAAAAATATTGATTGCATATTTATTCTATTTTAATTGATAAAGTTTTAATCTAAAAGATTTCAATTTTGAAGTTTTCCAATTGTATTTATTAAAAAAACTTTACAATATGAAATTGTACCAATTTTAATCCATTAAAATTGAAAATTGTCCAATTTGTAAAATTTAAATCTGAAATATTGCAACTGATCAATTGTTGACAATTTTATTTGGAATGCACATTTTCCAACGTTTCTATAAAAAAATGGTTCATTTTAAGCACCTTCAAGTTTACATAACTAAAACTTAAAATTACCCAATTTGTAATGATTAATGCTGAAATTATTCCTTCAATGATCATTTATACTGACATAGTAAAACTTTTTACCTTTCAATTTGAAATTGTCAATTTTTATTTAACAAAGTGTCTAGGCTCACCGAACATATTAGGGCTACGCTCACCGAATTTCGGTGATACGGCCTTTATTTAAGGTATTTGAATAACAATGATTCATTCCAAATCTACAATTGTTAAATTACAGATTGTTTACTCCTAAATTTATTTAAATCAAAATTATCAAATAGAGAATGTTTAATTTATAATGTTTCAATCTAAAAAATTTTAATTTATTTATTGAAAAGACTTTAAAATACGAAATTGTACAAATTTCGATCTACTAAAATTGAATATTGTCGAATTTATAAAATTTTAAATATTTCAAGAGACCAATTTTGGCCGATTTTACTTGGCATCTACAATTTCGAATACTTCAAATAAAAAAAAAATCATTTCAAGCACTTTCCAGTTTACACGACTAAAACTTTAAATGGACAAATTCTAAAAACTGAATCTGAAATTATTCCTTTTATGACCATATATACTTTGCCACAGTACAATTTTGAACCTTTCAATTTAAAATAATTGAATTTAATTACGGAGAACCTAGACATGGCCTTAATTAAGGTATTTTAATAAGAATGATTCATTCTAAATCTACAATTGTTAAAGTACAAATTGTTTTTTCTGAATTTATTCAAATCAAAATTTTTAGGCTACAAAAGCTCTCGATTTGAAAGCTTCATTCCAGAATAGTTCAGCTGAAAGTAATTGATACCATTAGATATTTCATAAACATTTTCAATTTAAAATTGCACTGTTTCACAGAAACTTCCGCTACTCTTTCCTAAATAATTAATTTGGAACAGAAGTAAATAAGTAGAGGTACCAAATAAGTTTAAGTAATGACTCCACAAAAGATAACTGATTCGATTTCTTTAATCAATCATTTATTTGTCATAGACCAAAAAAATTATTTCGATCAATTATTTGTTAAAGTATAAATATAGACTGCAGAGAAGCGAAAATACACTGCAATGTCGACGAACTTCTAGTTGGCTATGCATTCTTTTTGTTGTTTGTGCAACATTGGAAGCAATGAACGAGCAAACTCAGAATAAATGGAATGTGTACGATTAATAATGAAGTAAATTATGAATTATAAGCGTGGAAATCCAAGCTTTTTCGACCTTGACAATTAAGGCTGCCAAGTAAAAATACATCATTGTCCTTTTTCATGACTTACAAACGATGAATGTCAATTAATTGTCTTAAAAGTGCAATCGCGTTTCTAGAAATTGTTTTTTTATCGACTGTACTTCCCATGTCTAAAAATAACTCCAGGAAAAGAGAAATGTTAATATATTCTTCATTTTTCAAGAATTTTTTTCTGCGATTAAATTTAAAAAACATAATTCTTGAATTATATTTGAAAAGGCTTTTAATTATGTAATTAAATGGGAAAGTTGTACTTCATTTGCTAAATTTGGAAAATTTAAATCGACGATTACATTTGAAAGTTTTTATTCTTAGATTAAATGTGAAAGTATTCTTTCCTGAAATAAATTAAATTTATGAAGTCTTGATTACAAAATTGATCGTATGAATGAATCAATCTGAAATTATTCTATTCATGATAGTTTTCAGTTTATAATTGATTAGGCATATGATTTTTTAATTTAAATTCTCAATTTCTTAATGCTTCATTTAATGATTTCTTGCTTGGTCAGGAGTTTGTAAGTAATTTGTCAGGCTAGAATTTACTGTTGACAATAAACACTCCTTGTTTTACTTTGAAAGCCGATATTGCAAATATTTGGACCTCAAATATCATGTTTTAAAAATTTGCGAGATGAACCGCATATAATTTAAAAAAGAGGCCTGAGAAAAAGTAAAACAGAAAATGGGAAAATAAGCAAATTCAAAAATTCGTATTTCCTATATTTGTAAATATGACTTGAATACCTTTTTCGGCAATAGATTGGCACTTTAAAAAGAGGAAATATTTTAAACAAATACGAAACTATTTTATGAAATTATCAAAATTAAGTAAATAAGTTACATATGTATTCCAAGCTGTGAGACACAATTCACTCAAATGGAGGGCCTGAAAATTGATTTCCTCCACGTTAAAAGTATAAAATACAAAAATTTTATATAAGTTACTCTAAAATACTATTAAAATCTCAAATGAAACCAGTCAAGCAACAAGAAAATAAAACTGGAAATACCAAGACCTAAAAAAAAGCCTACATGTTGCACAAACTTGACCCAGTCTTGCAACTGGCAAAACTTTTTCCTGGAAACGAAATCAAGTGTCTGAATCATCACTACAGATTCAAAGAAAATGAGCCAACTATTAAAATTACTAACTATATCACAATAGAAATAGGATCGCCTCACACCTGAACAAATTCAAATAAAGAAACAGGTGTTTCTAAAGCTCGTATCTACAAAAATAAGACACTGGACCTCTTATAATCCGAATTGAAAAATCCCCTTTTTCAAAACTCCCACAAATAAATGCCCCAGAATATAATTTTTCAAAAACACGAGCCACGCACTGGAATTTTACAGGAGGCTTAGAAAGTTCGGGACCTGGCCAGGGCGACGAACTCTAAAAAAAAAACAAGCTTCTAGACTGGATTGGGGGCATCGATTCAAGTTAGGATTCGCCACCTGGGAGTCAAAAGTTCATTCTTGTTTTGAGCAAAGTCGGAAATAAGTTTTGTAAAAGTACCTTGAGAACTTGACTCCTACGAAAACTGAGTTCGTCCTCAGCCGTCGCTGTGAAGTCGTGCTTCGCTACCGCCTCCATTCTTCTTCCCCGAGAATGAGAGAAAGAGGGAGTGAGAGAGTCCAAGGGGATCAGGAAACCGATTGATCACAAAGTGTCACAGACGCCACACCATAGCACTTTTTTCCACCGAACGAAAGTCCGGGAACTTCCGGTTTAAGTTTTCTCGGCACTTTTCACACTTTTTGCAAGAGTCCTCCCGACCGAGTCTCCAGAAAGGAGATGAATGGAGAGCGAGACTGTGAGAGAGACGGAGAGAGAGAGCTGGTGGGAGAAAGAGTGAGAAAGGGAGACACGTAGCTATAGCCAAGAAACAACTGGATTTTCCAAGCAGTCTTTTTTTTCCGGCAGACACTTTTTATTCTATTAGATTTGGACTGTGGAACTGGGAGTTTCACTCGCGCATTTTAGAGAAGAATTGTTAACGCTTGTTTTATAATTCGAGACGTCCTCGAGCTGTCAAAACTCCAGAGTGATCACTCACGCACTCTCACGGGTGCCCATCGCTTGTCTTATCAGACATTACACTCCGCAATTCTTACTGGTGCTCGGTTTTGGTAGTGCGCAGTTAGTTTCGCGCAGATCAGAACGCAGTGCATTCTGGGAGGCAGGGCCGTCGCACAGTGGGCCAAATCAATTTTTAGCATACAGTTTCGATTTGTACTTCATGGATTTCCTATTATTAAAAAAAATCATCTTACCAAATATATCGAAAATATCGGACACAAATGTTGTCCAAAACCTGCAACCTGGGTTGCGACACTGCGTGAATATGACTTTTAGTGGCTGCTTACAGTTTGTTCATCTATTAATAAAGATTACAAATTTTCTGCACCATCAATATTGAATTGTGTAAATCAAAATTTATAAATAAATTATTTTATTTCTTAATAGCATTTATTTCTAAATGTTTCTAAACATTATTAATGAAAGAGAAAGTTTCAATTAAAAATTATTTTTAACTATTAGGAAATAATTCTGTTCTTAACATTTTGCTACCAGCACACTATAATTTGCAAAACTTTTTCACATTTTCAAAGAGATAAGAAAAATTTAATTATGGGCAAAAACTTATTTTGAAGAATTTCAAAAACATATTTAGACATTTCAATGTTTCTAAACATTATTGATGAAAGAAAAAATTTCAATTGTAAATGATTTTTTGGCATTGGGAAATAATTCTGTTCTTAACATTTTGCTACCACACTATAATTTTTAATCTTTTCAACACTTTCCAAGAGATAAGAAAAATTAAATTACGGGCAAATCTTATTTTAAATAATAAAAAAAAAATTAAAAGTTTTTTAATTATTTTGAAAGATTTGAGGAGATTAGATTTTATAAAGTTTTTGGGCAATTTTATAATGGTTTAGGTTTTATTTAGAAAGAATAATTTTAAGTTTGGAAGATTTTAAAATGTGTCAAAACAATCTGGACGATTTTAAGACAATTTTGTTGAATTTTGAAGAATTCTCAAATTTTTGAGAAAACTGAATTTTGAAGGTTTTAAGAGAATATAAAAAATACTTAAGATTTCTAGAAAAATTTCAACTGATTTTTTATTTTGAATAATTAATGTTTTGCGAAAATTGGACAATATTTTAAAACATTTCAATGTTCCTAAACATTATTGATAAAAGAGGACATTTCAATTGTCAATGATTTTTTAATACTGGGAAATAATTCTGTTCTTAAAATTTTTCCACATTGTAATTTGTAAACTTTTTCAAATTTTCAGAGAGATGAGAAAAATTAAATTGTGGGCAAAATCTTGTTTTGAAGATTAAAAAAAAATAGAAGCTTTTTAATAATTTGGAGATTTGAAGAGTTTAATTTTTTTTTAAGTTTCTGTCAACATTTAAAATCGTTTATGATTTCTTTAATAAGATTAATTTTAAGTTTTGAAGATTTTAAAATGTGTCGAAAAGAACCTGGAAGATCTTAAGACAATTTTTTCAAATTTACAAATTTCTAGGAAAACTGAATTCTGACGGCTATTAAGAGAATAAAAAAAAATTCTTAAGATTCCTGGAAAATTTTCAAATGATTTTTTCTCTAAAAAATGAATTATAAAAGAAAATTGGAAAAGATTTCAAAACATTTAAAATGATTTCCTAAAATTTGGAAATAGAATCTAGAAGATTTTAAAGCAAAAATGTGCAAAATTATCAATTTTGCAAGATTGCAAAATTTTAGAAATGATTCGAGTAAGTTCAAGTGATATTTAGCAGTTCATGCAAGATTTAAAAAGATCATAAACTTCAGAAAATTTTAAAAAACTCGAAACAAAATGTAGATTTTTCAAAATTTCGTAAAAAAATTATAAGTTTTTCAAGAATTTTGAAAGATTTCAAGAGAATGAAAAAATTGTCATTAAATTCCTAGGAAAATTTTTTATGATTTTTTATTTCGAAAAAAATAATTTTAAGAGAATATTTAGAAATATTTCAAAGCATTTCCAAAATTGTCAAAGGAGAATATGAAACATTTGAGAACATTTTTGATTTGTGAATTTTTTTCGAGCTCTGATTCCAGTGCATAAAATCATGCATAAGAAAGCAGATTTCATTTCGATCCTAAATTAATTTTTTTCATTTTTCAGAATTTTTCAAAAGTTTTACAAAAAAATCGAATCATTTTAGAAGATATTTAGAAGGTTTAGAAGTTCTACAAAGATCCCAAAAGGATTTTTCTTAATATTTGTGGACAAATTTAAAATGTTTACTTTTTAAAATATGAATTTTAAGAGAAAATTGAATAAGATTTCATAACCTTTCAAAAGATATCCTAAAATTTTGAAGTGAATAGTAGAAGATTTTAAAGAAAAATGTTTCAAATTATCAAGATTAAAAATTTTTCTAAATCAAGTGAATTCAAGAGATATTTAGAAGATTTGAAAACATTCAAAAATAATTTGAAACTTGAAAACGTTTTAGAACAGTTTAACAAAATGTAGAGCTTTTAAAGAATTCTAAAAGGTTTCAAGAGAATAAAAAAATGTCTTAAATTTTCTTGAAAAATTTGAAATATTTTTTTCTTTTGAAAAATAAAGTTTTATAGAAAATTTCAAACCATTTCAAAAGGTTTCTAAAAATGTTGAAAAAAAATGTGGAAGATATTAAGGCAATTAAAATTTTTTTAAGCGATTCAAAATATTTTAAAACTTGACAAGTTTTCCGAAAATTAATAAAATACTTTTAGTATTCTTCCATAATTCTAAGACTTCAAATGTAAAATTCTTTAAAATAAAAAAAATGCTCTTTGAAATTTTCTACATTATTTTCGACACAACTGAGATCTTCAAAATTTTTTTTTAATTTTCTCAAAAATCGTGGGAAAATTATATTTGAAAAACTGATTGACTAATAATACTTATTTCCTTGTCCTCAGAACTCAGAATCTTATTTTTTAGCTCGAATGTGCTTTTAAAAACTTTTAACGAAAAAATAGCAATTCAAAATTTTGATTTTGTATTAACAATTAATTTCCCCCTCAAATCGAAAATATACTGGCGGACGTAGCGCGAGATTGATAATGCCAGTTTTTTGAATGAAAGCTTTTTTTTATTTTGATATGATTTGTGTGTTTGTATTCTTTATAAAGAATGTAGGTAATTTTCTATTAAACAACAAAATTCAAATTTTTTTAAACTTTTCAGAAGAACCATTTTTTTTAAGATTTTCAGATTTATCAAACAAGCTCTTCTATCTGTGCTAAAACTATATAGAAATAATTTTTAGTGAGTGAGCATAATTTTAAAAAAATTATCATGACAATTGTTCACACAAATTCTATAAACAAATTCACAGTTTGGATATATTTTAACGAATAGGCTCAACTTTTGTTTACGGAATCAACTAATAATGTATGACTCTTTAATATGATAATTTCAAAATTGACATCAATTCTTAATTATTTAAAAATATTTATGAACAGTAAAAGTATCTTAGGAAAGAGTCATCGGAAAGACATTATTATTCGATTTCGTAAATACACATTGAGCGTATTCGTTGAAAAATAGCCAATCTCTGAATTTGTTTATGAATATTGTTGAAGTCATCAACGATTGTTTTCAATTTGGAAAGTATCATAGCGATAAGTCATCGCAGAGACATTCTTAGTTGATTCTGTAAAAAATTGAGAATATTCGTTGAAAAATAGCAAAACTCTGAATTTGTTTATGAAAATTGTTTAGATCATTAGTAATTCTTGTAAATTTGCAAAGTATCATAGGAAATAAGAGTTATCGAAAAGTCATTCTTAGTTGATTCTGTAAAAAAAGAGCCTATTCGTTTAAAAAATGCCAAACTCTGAATTTCTTTATAAAAGTTGTTTAAATCATTAGTAATTCTTGTAAATTTGCAAGTATCATAGGAAAGAGCTATTGAAAAGACATTATTAGTTGATTCCGTAAAAAAGATCCTATTCTTTTAAAAAAGCCAAACTCTGAATTTGTTTATAAAACTTATTCAAATAATTAATCATTCTTGTAAATATGCAGGTTATAATAGCAAAGAGTCATCGGAAAGTAATTCTTACTTGATTCCGTGAACAAAATTGAGCCTATTCGTTGAAAAGTAGCCAAACTCTGAATTTGTATATGAAAATTGTTTAAATAATGTATTATTCTTGTAAATTTGTAAAGTATTATAGCAAAGAGTCATCGGAAACTCGGAAAGACATTCTTTTAAAGGGCTTGCATCTACTATTTAAAATGGATTTTTACTTTTTCCAAAGGATTTCGAAGAATTTTATAGGATTTCCAAAGATTTCAAGATATTTCTACTGAACTCTGAAAAGTAAATGAAGTGAAATGAAATTTCAAGGGATTCCTAGCGATTCCAAAGATTTCAAGGAATTTTAAGGTATTTCAAGGAATTTGACAAGATTCAAAGGACTTTAACAAATCGAAAGGATTTGAAAGATTTCTAGGGATTTTAAGGTTTTTTTTAGAGAACTTTAATGAATAAGTTTAATTCAAGTTATATTGAAGGAATTTCAAATGACTTATACATACTTTTTACAATGGATTTTAACGTTTTCCAAATATTTCAAGGTATTCCAAAGGGATCCAAGAGATATAAAAAATTGCAAGGGATTTCAGAAAACGTTTTAGGGCTTTAACCGTTTTTTAGAGAACTTTAATGAATAAGTTTAATTTATTTTATATTCAAGGGAGTTCAAACGATTTCTACTTTACGGAATAGATTAGAGGTTTATGAGAATTAAACAAATTTTAAAGATTTTAAGTTATTTAAAAAAGTTGCGACAATTTCGAGGGATATCAAACAAAATTTTTAAGCATTGTCAACAAATTTGGCAGGATTTTGAAAGTTTTCGTAGAAATTCCAAAGATTTTTATAAGATTTGAGGTATTTTATAGGACCATCAACTATTTTAAAGATTTTAAGGAATCAGACAAATTTCAATGGATTTCAACAGATTTCAAAGATTTTAATAAATTTCAAAATATTTCCAAAGGTATCAAGGGATTTCAAGAGATTCCAAAAGATTTTCATGGATTTCAATTAATTTTCTTAAAGCGATTTTAAAGACATAAATGGAATGTACATAGACTATGAGTGGTCTAAAATGCTCCTTTACAATATGCAATTTTTTCCCGTCTCATGTTTGTAAGCATTTGCAATATATGCAATCTTGCAATTCAGTGTACACCAAAAATACAAGTAGTTAACCACTCGGAAAATTGTTATAATTTATAAATCTTTTACGCTGTTAGAAGTAAGTTCATGAAATTTCATGAAAATGTTAGTGAAACTTTTTACACTACGTTTAGTGAAAAACTCATTGAAATTTCATGCAACACTGAAATTTAAATAGCCTTATTGAAATTTCAATGTAAGTTTTGAAAAAATCAGGGATTCGTATAATCAATATAATTACAATGCTATAAAGAACAAGAATAAAAATGAAAATATCTGGCACTCACTTAGACGCTTATATCTAATTCCACCTGAGAATGAAGCCTCAGCTCATACTTTCCCATCTAATGATTTATTAAAAGCATTAACAAATCTACCATCCTTTAACTCCTCAAACTCTGGTATACCCCTTACAGCAGTTCAGGTAAGCTCGACTTTTCGAGATACTGATTTCTTTTTTTTAGAAATAAAACCAGAAGTTCTTTTCGAGAAACTGTCCGAAATAAAAACTAACGCTTCAGGAATTGATGGTATATCTATAAAGATGATTCGACTAGCGCTTCCTGTAATTTTCCCTATACTCCTTCACATCTATAAGTCTTCCCTTCAGGTGGGATTTTCCCTGATCAAATGAAAAAAACGCTGATTCGACCTATACTTGAGGTTTCTAGTCCCTCTTCTCCTAATGATTTCCGGCCTATCTCGATACTTTGTGCTACGTATGTCTAAGCTGCTAGAACGTTTTGCGCATTCGCAAATTACGAGTTATCTAGATGCAAATAGACTACTCGATCTGCTACAATCGGGCTTTCGGGCTAAGCACATTACATTAACAGCCTCAGTGAAAGTTACTTTAGACTTTAAAATCGCTACTGAAAAGAAGGAAGTAACAATAGTTGTTTTATTTGATTTTTCTAAAGCTTCCGATACTGTTGATCACAAGCTTCTTCTGAATAAACTTCGTAACTTTAATCTGTTCAGTACTGCAATTGCGTGGTTCGAATCCTACTTAAAGAACCGTACTCTACAAGTGCTTAATGATAAGGTTGAACGGTCCGATTGGGTGGGGGTCGAGAGTGGAGTCCACCAGGGCTCCACTCCTGCCCCCCTCCTTTTCGGTCTATACACCTCTGGCCATGGTAGTGATCTTAAGCATTGTAAGTACCCTAAATACGCCGACGATTTTAAACTATATCTCTCTGGTCCTATCTCTTCTATTAATAGTTTGATTGCGAGATTTCAGAAGGATATTCATATAGTGAATCAATGGGCACTAAACAATAGGTTTTATCTGAACCCTTCAAAAACTAAAGCAATTATTATTGGACAGTCCTCTTTCCCGTCCACCGCCACCATCCCTCAGCTCAGGGTTGATGGCCTTGAACAAGAAATCCTTGCCAACTTCAACTCGGATCCTACTTGTTAAGAGTCTTATCCTCCTGTTTTTTTATTATGCAGTAATTATCGTAGCATATAATATTACTTAACTTAAAAAACTGGCACTAAATCGTTGCACAAAGATTCTCGGCGTGAGCACACTAGGGGAGATCGCGCGCCACACGCCCTATCGTGGCATCTTGTTCACGTATCGTTCTATTACTCAAAGACATATTAATTTGCCACTCTGAAAATTGGGGTCTTACAGGAAAAAATCTCAGCTTTCTTTTAAAACTATTTTGAAGAAAAAAAAAAGTGTCAAAATTTGAAAAAAAGTCCAATTTATTTTTGATTTTAAAAAATTAGGGTCAAATGTTGACTTTTTTTGAAAACCGTTATGACCGTCAGTAAGTTTGTGAAAAAATCTATCAACAATATTTGCAGTTAAATTCTGTTTAAGACAATAGGAAAAAAGTTACAAATGTTTGAAAGTAAGGCTTTGCTTCAAAAACCCAAAAATTATACCCCCTCTACTTTGATAAATAATTATCAAAACGAATTAATTCTTGGTGTGAGAACTACTATCTAATAGAACTACAATTAGGCTAATTTCGAGCCCGATCGGACAACTTTTATTTTGGAGGTGGATACACTTCAGAAATTATGCCCCAGGTGCAGCCTGAACTAGGATCGACTGGTTACTTTCAGGATCTACCAGTTTTCTTCAATGGTAAACTAAGATACAATTGATGGCCCCTGGAGGGAAAATATTAGTTGGAAGGGTTTGCTGCATAAACCTAAACCTTGAGGGCACTATTTTTTTATGTTGTGCAAGAAACAACTATTTGAGGCAACAACTATTTGATTTAACGTTCCTGTTCGCCTTTTGTGGTCGACTCAGTCACCCAATTTCGTATTGCTGCTCGACCACGTGGTTGGTAAAGACGCCATCTTAATATTGGGGTTTTAGCGTTCCCGCGTTATGTGGCACAGTCCACTCCACGCATAGTTCGACTGAATTGTATTTCGGCGTTCGGTTTCGAGGTGTGCGAGGTTATGTGATATAATGATTATTATAACATGAAGATGGATTTTTTCCTGAGAGAATAAAATTTTCTCCACCTACGTGAGCTTTTCATGTGTGTAAAAAAATTATAATTGTTAATAAATTTTCTTAGAAATTCATCATTTAAAAAAAAAAACAATGAAAAACTACAAATATAATTTCAGATTGTACAGTTTCTTCATTTTTCATAAAACATTGTAATTATCAATAAATGTTACTGGAAATTCATAATTATTTATGAAAAACCATGAAACATTGCAATTCTGATTTCAAATTGTAAAATTTCCTGGTTTTCCATAAAAATTGTAATTATTCATAAATATTACTAGAAATTCAAGATTTCCTAAGAAAAGCCATGAAAAATTACAATTCTAATTTTAGATTGTAGAAGTTTCTACTTTTTCATAACAAATGGTAATTACTCATAAATATTAATTAATTTTAAATATAAAAAACATTATAGGATTGATACAGCGAAAAGAAAACTCAAAAATCGAAACAACTATATAATTATTATTCAATCATTTAGAATGCAATTATTTAATTTTACAAGCTAAATTAGAGGTTTTTCAATTAAAAACAAAATCCGAAAAGGCCTCTTCACGCATAGCAATACCTCTCTCGTTTTTAGTGCAGCGTCGTACGTAAACGCGTGAGCAAGAAGCTCGACCAACTTTTGGAGCACTGAGTTGCCCAAACGTGAGAATACTGTCGCACTTTAGCGTAGTGAAGCTGCGCTACTACCGTTGCGCGACCGTCTGTGCCAACGTTTTTTCCGTGTAGGTACAGGAAGGAAGATGCTCATTCTTGAATCAATTCTTCTTGACAGTTCTGTCTCAAAGCTGAGTAGATCCGACCTATTGGACGCCCCGGATCGCCAGTAGATACAGGATCTACCTTCGGTGACCCCTAATCTAGAGTCAAGGCATTAGTTGTTCGAAGCAAAATCCTGTTACGTCACTGAAGTTCAACGTTAACAAGGCAGCAAAAAATTAACATTTCGAATCAGTAAGATGGAATTAACGATCCCATAAAATTAAAGAAATTAATAGAAGTAATTTGGCAGCCTGAACCTCCGGCACATTATCGTACTAAGAGTTTTTTCATAGGTTCTTATTATCAAATATTATAAATAATGAAAATTCCTATATCACTGTTTAATCAATCCAAAGTCCATAAAGCTATAGCAGCTTTGAGTGAACAAAAATTTGTAATTCAACCATGTTCAAAATTTCCGGAAGTTTTTATTAAAGTTCTGCCCCCTTCGAAAAGAGTTCGACAAAAAACTCTTATATCCACTTTTTAATCCAACCTAATTTAAAAGGAACCATTTGAAGTTGCTTGAAAATTTATGTGATAGAATATTACTATTCAGTTGTTTGCTACATGATTTAGTACAAACAAATTTTTCCATAGGGACAGTGTTTTTTTTTACTTGAAATCACTTTCAAATCAAAGTTATATTAGTTTAATGAGAAGGAAGAAAAGAAAGATTATTTTAAAGAAAAAAGAAAAATTATAACGGTTTCAGAAATATGCAATTCTGGGGGAGGGGAAGCCAGGTTTGAAATTTTAAGCTATGCCAACGCGGCCTTCTCGAGGCTGTGTTCGTTGCAGGACCAACTGAGGAGGTAAGAATGCATTTACGCACTCACCTCAGAAGTGGGCCAAAAAACCGGCAATGCTCACTACAACCACCTTCTCTTGCGTGCCAAACTACAACCCCAGAACCGCTTTCGCATTACTTCAGGGCTGCAGCTTATAGGCACAAATTTGTCTAACCAAGATCCTTATCGCTTTTGAGGCTTCCGCCACGAGACTGCCTCTCTAAATGTCCTGCACCTCATTATTTTTGGCAGATGATCAGTGTGGGGCTTTTTATTTTTGGCAGCGCAGATGTAGCACTGTGGCCTGCTTGCGTCCCGTACATCGTCGACTCGCTGCTAGCTCCTCATTTAGGTTGACTTATGACTTCAAGTCCCCCTGTAGGCTTTCTTCGTTCTTCTGACGTTGAATTCTCTAGCCTGACTCGATCTGAAGTATCTCCTAACAGCATCTTGTACCTCTTCTTCGAGGGTCATCTCGTCGGGATCCAGAGCCTTGATTTCAATGCAGCATCCTCTCTGATGGCAGAGGACAGTTCTTTCTTACCCTCTGAATCGCCGCCCACCTCGATGAGGAGATTTCCATTTCTCGTCTTTCTGACAGTCTTGATCAATCTTGATCATATAGGTTTCCCCTATATGGACAGGCCTATTGTAAAGTGTCCTTAAATGCTCCCATCAGATGAGGTAAATTTTCAGGCGGTGGGCGGACTGTCAATATATTATCCTCTAAGGGGACTTGACCGCTCTCTATTATGATTGGGGTACGAACAGGTTAAATAAAGTGGGTAGAGTTATCCGAGAAGTAAACAGTCCATACGACTTAATCCCCGTGAATAACACATTGCCGACTATGATCCCGACAGAGAAGGTTGCTTTGAATAATTTGGACCTTTTTCAGATCTGACCAGATTTCTTTCCTTTTTGTCAACTCTGGATCACGGAATAGAACTCTAATGCTGACCGTTTCCTTTTATTCTTGTAAATGACCGCTTTGGTTCGTCGAATTGCGTGAGAAATAGAATCAATTTTGAGGTATTAGATTGGCCGAAATTCATGAAAGAAACGCTGGGGGCGGTTAGGTTATTTTATGATGAAGTGAATAGCTTCCCAGACATTAACGACCTTCACAATAAGCATATCTATTTAATCTTTGAGATCTTGAACAGGAATGGTGCTGAAAATAAAAATAACAGCAAGTTTCGTTGTATACCGCTTCCCTCATAGTATAATCATGAATATTTAGAGGTGCTGGAGCATAGAAGAAATGCTAGATGAAACCCTAGGTTTAATCATTCCCGGGCTGATAGGTTGAGATGTGAAAACATTGAGGATGAGGTTGAACATTTTCTCAAAAGAACCAGAAAGGAGGCATGTTGGGAATTCTTGGGTACACTTAGTGTCAATTCTCACATGACATGAACATGGCATACCATCAATGTTATAGCGAGAAGAGCTAGAGGCACGTCTACAAACATGCACAATAAACACTCCAATCGGGAAGTAAAGAACATGATCGACGCCAATTTCTCCGAACATGACAGTGGCTCCCCGGTGCTAAGCTCATGTGCGAAGAGCGACTCGTTCTTAGACACTGCCTTCTGAAAACTGGAATTTGAAACGGCACCCAAAAGGGGTACATCTTCCTCAGCACCCGATCTTGACATCATAACCTGAGATCTGTTTAGGCATCTTCCAGACTTTATCTACGATTTTCTTCTCAGATTGTTCAATCACGTGCTCTCCAATTGTGTATTCCCTTAAAAATGAAGAAACTTCATGCTGGCTTGCTTTTCTAAACTAGCGGATAATGGCTACCATCCTATATGAATGTCGTCCACTGTAGAGAAACTTGTTGAGGGACTGGTTCGTACAAGAATATAATTCTGGGTGGAATAAGACTGAATAATCCGCTTCAATCAATTCGGTTTCAGGAAGAGACTGTCGTTAACTGCGTTTTTGTTATGACCAAGGATATCTATCAGGCCTTTTGCAAAAATAGTCAGTAGGTGTTCTTTTTATCGACATCAGGGGTGCCTTCATTTATGTTAAGCCCAAAGACCTGATTGAGGAACTGGTATAGTTGGGGGTTCCGCCTAGGTTCACGCACAGAATCTCAAGTAACGTGATATGCATAAATTTTTTGGGCGATTTCACCTTCTATTGTGAACTCTTGGATTCAAAGAAGGTTGAGGACGTACTGCTAAACTTCTTCGATATAGTCAGGGACTGCGTAGATGGTAGTGTCGTGTCTTTTATTTGGATTCGATCAAGATCTTAGAAATCTGGCTGCTTAGGATGCTATTATGAAAAACTCATATTGTCAGTATAGCAAGTAAGGCCCGCAATGCGGTGTGCATCTTGAACATACTTAGATGAGTTAGTTGGAGGGAAGTCGTATTGGGATGTACGAGAAATACTTCTGTACCGGTTCTTCTTTCGGAGGCGAATGAGCCTTCCTTTGCGCTCAGAAGAGAGATATTGACAAGGCGCTTTCTCCTAAGGAACTTTGTCTGGACGGATTTCCCCGTGATCCCTGAGCCTTATGTACAGGTTGGCGCGGCCATGTTATTTCACTATGGCTGGGATGCGTTTTTTGGAAAAATTACTTCCAACTCTACTTTGTGGTATCAGTTTCGCTACAGAAACAGGCCTATCGAGGCCTTTGAGGCATTTGGAAGATCGTCATGCCTTAACAGTATGTTATTCTCTACAGATGGTTATGCAACCGTAAACGCTCAATGTGTCGGAGTGGTCGTTTTCTCTGCTAATAACAATCTCACAGTTTCTCTGCCTAAAACATTCTCAATTTACATGTTTGAACTCTATGCTATCTGGATGGGTATTGGGACCATTTTGAAAATAAAATGTTTCACGTGGTAATTTTTTCTGACTAACTCCTAGCAATAAAGAGTGTCTCAGACCAGATGTGTACAGTAAATACTCATAAATTGTACATTGAATCGCAGAATTGGTTTGGGTAGCGGAGGATGAAAATATGCATATTAGTATTGTGTGGGCCCCACCCCACTGTGATATTGTCGGAAATGAGAGAGCGGACTCTCTCGCTTAGGTAGGAGCCAATAGACAGGCTACAGTATGGTTGACCGCCTCCAAGGGTGACTTGGCAGGGGCTTTTGCGGCTGAAGGGAACTCTGCTCCTAATTGCACTGGTTCAGGAAACCCTCTCTGTGGATGGCGGACGCACCAGCAACGACATTTTTTCTCCCTCTTCTATAGAATGCGACGCTCGCCCTCATCTAAGTGAAATATGACTTTGTGGGCGGTCATCTGCTTGGCGATATACCATCATCAAGCAATCAGAAGAAGCTGAAGTAGAAAAAAAAAGAAAGCAGATTCAATTAGATAAAAGAATAAGGTTCGCTACTTCATTTCAACTCTTTTCAGATTCTCTGTCCATGCTCACAGTAACTTTCTTTAAAAAATTTGTTACAAATAAATTACTGTATACAAAATACTCGTACATACAGGGTCGAGAAAATTTTGGCTTTATCCTTGTTTTCCCGGTCAAAAATGATATTTCTTCTGGTTGACTTTCAAGCGATCAAAATAGTCATTACACGATACTAACTGCTTTATTGTGTAGATTTTGAAAAGAATTAAACATTTGAGAACTCTGAGTGAAAATACATAATTTAAATTATTGTGAAGGTAATTTGAAAAGCTGCTTAATTATTACAAAATAAATGACAGTAAATTATACTTCAACTAATGGTCAATTTTAGCAATGCCTAACAGGGCACACGCGATGATATGAAGTTGAAGTTCCTTCTTTTCTTACGACATCTGTGGCTTCTCCTTTTCTGTGGAATAATGTGATGCCATGCTGTTCAACGTTAAATCTCGGGTCAAATTGTTTCCATCCGAAATTGACGGTATAAAGGTGATGGATTGAAGCATTTCGGCATCATAGATGCTGCCTATTCCCTGGATTGATCAGGCTCGACATAAATTGATAGTCGAAAATGCCACACTAAATTAAAAGTAGAAAGGAATAACTAAATTTGTTAGAACGGCTAATCTACAGAATTAAATTTTTACGCACCACTTTCCGATTAAAAAGTCTCACCGAGTCTAACTCTCGTCTAGTGGTGGGTCTGGTGGTGGGTGTAGAGTGTTGAAGTCACCGAACGTAACTGAAAATTGCAACGTTTATAAACGAAAATAAAGTTTTGGTTTTTATGTTTCCATACAACTTTCAAAGTGTGTGGGTGGGTAAAACTTAGTAGGCTGTTAGTAATTATTGGAATGGAACTAATTTTCATTTTACCTAATAACAGGTGAAAATAATTAGTAAAAAAAAGCAAGGAAATTTTATAGTTTTGTTTATCAACGTTGCAAGCCTAAGTCACATGTCAGCGATGGTTATTTTTAAAATTGAAAATATTAGCCGCCCAAGAAATTCAAAAACAGGATAGACCTATATAAAAAAAGGTTCAGGCTTCGTGGTAATTTCCGAAGAGTTCAGAAAACGTGCCATCTGACCTACTTTTCAGCAAGGCCATCATTGCTGGAGTTCAGAAGAAAAATAGATTATTTTATTAAGAAGATTAAGTGAATAAAACTTGAAAAATACGTTTTTAGAAAAAATTAGGTTGATGATTGTTTCCGTACATTTGAAACACCAACAGTTCGATTATCAAACTTAAGTTGGCAAAATAATTTCCAACCAGTGTAAAGTTCGTCGCACCAGTCAAGTGAGGGCGGCATTCACACGCGTCGATGCACTGTGGTCGCTCCTGGGCACGCCCTGTATTTCTCACAACAAACCTCACGAACTACTTAGTCTTTTTGGGAGATCAAGAATTTAAACTTTGATTTTTCTTTTTTTTTAAGTCATCAAAATTATACTCTTAGGTACAACTAGACAGGTCTTCCACAGACAAGTTTTTTATCAGAAATATCTTCCCAACACAAAAAAAACATAAGATGCTTCGAGGCAATATTGGGCAGGTCTTCCCGAGTCATGTCATCTAAGGAAATAACGTCTTACCTCCGAGAAAACATGAAATGCTTCCAGTCACCACGAGACAGGCCATCCCCAGATATGTCTTCCCGGAAAATCACTATTCACCTTCAAAAAATAGGAGTAACTGCAAGGCAACAGTGGACAGGACTTTCCAGGAAAAGTCTGCCCAGGAAAACTTTTCTTAGGAAATCACTTCCCACTACCAAAAAAACATGAGAAGCTTCGAAGCACCTTTTCACTGGCCATCCTAGGACAACTATTCTCAGGAAATCGCTTTCCACTTTGAAAATAAATTAGATGCTTCGAGGGATCTTGGAACTTGTTTTCGAGGAAGAACTCTCCACAGGAAAGGGTGATGGATAACTATGTACGGAGCAACTGTGCACGTCGATGAACAGTGATACAACTGAACACGTTGTGGGATACTGGGCACAAATGTTACCCTACGAACAGTTAACGTGCACAGATGGGGCACTCCCAACTGTGAACGTCTCAATTGAAATGATATTTTCAACTGACAAGTCCAAATGCACACATAAGATACTCTCAACTGTGTACATCTTAATTAATACGACCAGATATTCACCTTGAAAGTCCACATGCAAAGATTGTACCCTCCCAACTGTGCACATCTCAATAAATACGCTAAAATCTTAACTTACAAGTAAACTTCACAGATGGGATACCCCCAACTGTGCATGTCTCAATTAATACGCTCATTTTTTTCGATCAACAGAAACGTTAGTCCACGTGCACAGAAGGTACCCTCCCAACTGCGTAGTGCACATATGGGATACTCTAAAATGTGCACGACTTGAGAGTTGAAAATTTTTTCGTCTCAATTTAAATCTACGCAGTTGGAAGGGTATTATATGTGCAAGTGGACTTGTAAGAGAAAAATTTTATCATATAAACTAAAACGTGCACAGTTCGGTGTGTCACATCTGTGCACGTGGACTTTCATGTTGAAAAGCTGATTACAGCAATCAAGACGCGCACAATATGAAGGGATCCATCTGTGCCCGTGAACCGTTGGGAGGGAACCTTCTGTACACGTCTAAATTTTTACGTGCCCAGTTGTAAAAGTCCGATCTGTGCACGTGCACAGTAAGAAGACTTCCAACTGCGCACATTGACATTTGGGCGTGTATAGATGGGCCAGTGCACAGTTTTACCAATGGCCCACAACGTGTATAGTTGTACCACCGGCCAGCGACGATTACGGTTGAGTTCGTGCACAGTTTCTCTCTGCAAAGTGGTACCCCCCCCCCCTCCAGTTAATCACTTTTTAGAAAACATGGTTATAGAACAGATTCGTAATTGTTCTAGAACACGAAGAAACTTTTTCCAGAACAGGTTGGTAAAGGGTACGTTATTAAACCATTCTAGAACAATGCTAGAACTCTGTTTCACACGTTTCTTAACAACTCTAAAACAATTATAGAATTCTAATCAAATACATAGTCACCTGCAAATATTTCAAAATAGTGCATTACTCAATTTAGCCATATAAAAATATTTTAAATGATATATTTTTTCATAGTTAATGAATTAGTTTAAAAAACTATTCGAAACAATTAACGACAGACTTTTCGAAAGAGTTGGTAAAATGGTTATTGAGTTGAGAATGTTATGAAATTATTTGACCCGATATGCTCTTCCCAACCTGATTTCGGAGCCCGACTGAATTACGGAGATTGAATGTATCCGTTACATTGAACACTCGGTCTTTTCCAGAAATTGTATGCCCAGCAGTATCCTTATTGAGCTATTTTTGCAGATGATGATTACTTTAGCCGGCTAAGCGTGTTCTTCAATGTTTACCTTGGGTCCTCTAACTCCTTGGCGTCATGAGTGACGTCTACATGTTCGTAAACTGATCCGATGTAATCATCGTCCCCTATTTCGATGCAGTGCAGCATTCTTTCGATCAGCCACGTGTAGTGTTTCTCCATGTCAAAACGTTGCTATCATCCAGTTGCTGGTAACTCGTCTCATTGGCGACAAATACTCAAAACAGCTACCCGTGATTGCTTGAAATGATGTGATTCTGTAGCTATTATCCATAATCTTCGGACTAGCTACCAGATAGGGGGACATGATCGTTAAGTACCGCATGATGAGCAGCTTTGCCCAATTTTTCTGAAAAGTTTTAAGATTTAGATTTTTTATGTCGAGTTAAAAAATCGATTGTAAATCGTCTGGGACAGAGCTTGAATTCCGACTACTTTATTATTATTTTTTTTGTTTTGTTAGAATTGGTTCTAGGCTGACAATGGTATGTTCTCAATTTCAGCATTCCCAAACAACAGTCTGTCCACCTAGATTAATAACAGTGAGCTACTCTCAATTTGTCTGCATGATTCGTAATGCGTTGGCCATTTTAGCCCTATAGGATTACTTTACTATTATCCGTGAATCTTCTACTGCGAAAAGGCCTATTCTTCCACTATCAAATTTTTCTTCTCTTACATCCTTGATGCTTTAGATCTGATCTTCTTTCCTTGCAATTGAAGGGCGTGCCTTTTCATTGTAGCGTTCCTTGGATCACGTTTTTGCTTGAATTAGATTCTGCGCTGAGATTTTTTCTATTTTCGTGATTCTAATTATTGGGTCACGAAGAAAAGAGCCGTATGTTTCTTATTTCTCTCCCTAAAGAAAAAACTCGGAATTTTGGCCACTTTTTCGAATACCATTTCGAAGGGAGTAAATTTTGTTGCCTCGTGTTCTGATGTCTGTTATGCAAATATATCAAAAGAGAGAAGCAGATCCAAATCGTCTTAATTATTTGCATATTGTTTTATATGATCAGTTAGCACGATGTAACTAATTCCTTTTCTTGTGGAAAAGAGCTCAGAGTTTTGGCCACCTTGCCAAATACTCATTCGGAGGAAGTAGATTTAGTCGCCTCGTGTATTGATGTATTGTATTAAATATATCGAAAGTTAGGAGCAGATGTCAATCGTCGTAATTCTTTGTATACTGCTTTATATAATAATTTTGCACGATGTTGCTTCTTCTAAGGGATCCGTTGTTTTATGGACGATATCCCGAAGTCGTAAGTTGCTTGACATCGAAAATTCTTTCTAAGTTTTTCATCAATTTGCTGAAGAAGCTGCTTCATCTTTCTTTCAGGATATATTCTGAAGCTGCATAGACAAAAAATATTCTTAACAGCAGTTGCATCTTCGATTACACTCACTGAACTCGTTTCTCATTCCAGACCATGTATACCTTAGATACCTTAGATGTATACCATGTATATCTTAGATTGGTTTTCGCATTGCACCAATTTTGCTGACTCTGGTAGTGAATTTTCAATTTCCTCCTCATGGGAGGGGGAGGGATCTATGAATGTGTTGTTTAGATCGATCTCGGGCGCGGGTGTGAGAGAGAAATCGTATTGTCAGGCAAGCCATCTTGGGATTGTAATCGTTTTGGCTTAGTTACTGATTTCTCTTTTGTTGACTCAATTACTTTCTTGACTTGTCTTTCTTAGTTAGGATAAGGCATAAATAAGGCTCCAGGGTCTACTTCAGTTCGAGGTGTATTGAATAGAGTCATTATAGGAGGTTGTTTGCTAAGAATAGGCGATCCTAATTCATTCGGCATATCCTTAAACCTTACATTGCTTCTTCTAATTTGTTGGAGTCCTTGAATTTTCATGCAAGATCTTTCGCGTCTTCTGCGTTCACTTCAGTAGGCTCATTCGGAAGTTATCTTTCTTCTTGTAGCGAATTTCTTGAGGGATTTGTGAGTTTCTTTTGGATTGAATAATTTTATAAGATAAATTGATTAGGTCCCAAGCGATTTCAGTTTTGACTTAAAATTTCGTTCTTTCAACGATCGCGATGACCAGTGCCCTGACGGGCGAGTTGGTTTGCCATTTTGGTTCCGTGGATGCCCTGGTGGCTGTGCACATGATTCAAGACCACTCAAATGGAAGCGAGTGCTTCTTCCAAGTCTTCGATTTCTGTTTACATTCTTAACTGGTGGATTACTCTTAGTGCTCTAATCATTGTCTTCTCAGTAATGCATCCTTTGTGTAACACTATATATTTCAAACTTAGAATCTGTATTGATGCGAAGTTTCCTTATTCCAGCTTCGTATGCTCGGACAGAAGCTGTTGTGACAGCTTCTTCGTGACGTTATTAGTCTCTCTACCGTGTACTAGTCGTGATACATTTAGCGGATTACGTTCACCAAACCTCACTCCTATACCAGCGTATAGGACTTTACCCCTGGAAATATGCACCTCAAAGAAACGGACGATCTGGATATCATTATCAGCAACATCGCGAAAACAAAAATTGTTATACAGTGGAAAAGCTGTGATATAAATCTAAGAAAAACGATGCTGCGAAAGACAAAATAATATTTTTTTCATTCAAAAAAAATGTCGTATTATTTTATTTACTACTCTTTAGTCTAATGAATAAGTTTTTTGAGTTTTCAGATACTGATTAGAGAAGGGTGGGGCGAGATAAGCTCAATTGACCTTTTTAATGCCAGTATTTGAAATACGCAGTTGTCTGCTTGAAAGTAAGTCGTTATATATATTCAATAAACATTTTTAATAATATTTTCACCATGATTAGGCTGAATAAATAAGTATATGCGGGATAAGAAACGAAAATGAAAAACTACGTGTGGCTCATACCGCCCCATGCCTGGGGCGGGATGAGCCAATCAAAGAAAAGACTCATTATATATTGGTTTTAAAGAGTAGGTGTTACGCTCAAGTATATTAAACAATAAAAATACACTTTGAATATATTTTGCAGAAAATTTTTGGAAGATTTCGAAATTTTACCTTAAAAGTATAAAAGAGTACGTTCTGCACATAAGTGTGCAATTTTAATAATATCTTCCTAGGATATTTTTGTAGAAACTTAATGTAATATATTAACACGTGTATATTATTATTTGTTCTGATGAGAATACTCAAACACATAGAAGCTTAGGTACTTATTAGTAATCTAAATCACAGAACAACAGTTACTCTGTTGACAACTACAATATACATATTCTTCAAAATAAAACTTTGGAACTGATCACACGAAATCTTTTTAAGATTGCTACGTCGTACCTTAATGTGATGAATTAACGCATCAATATTAAAGTACACTAGTACTAGTTATAAGAATAATGATTAGACTTCTAACGTGAAACTCTAACGTTATTTAAGGTATAGGGTAAAAGAGAGTCTTCAAATATAGGACAAAATTGTCCTTAAATCTAGATAAGTCCTTCGTGTTTAGATTACAGATGCTTGTGTACTGATCTGATCATTGCCGAAAAGATAAGTTGAGGGGATGTGTTGGGCTGCCTTTGCATCCCCCTTGTAGGAAACATTTTGGCTAGTCGTTGATGATGCACTTGCATTGGCACCGGTCGAATGCTCACTTCTGCATGCATTATGGCTAGTGAGTCGTGTACTGGTAAAATTGTGGCCGGAGCCACCAACTGCGAGGGTTTAGCGGGCAGTATTGGCCTGTGTACTGGTTGGATTGTTGCTGGAGAAATAATTCCATTGGATGTGCTAGGCTGCTCCTATATTTTCCATCGATTGAATATTTCTGCTTGTCGTTGATGATGCACTTGCATTGGGACCGGTCGAATACTTACTGCAGTATGCATTAGGGCTGGTGAGTCGTGTACTCGTCGAATTGTTTCTGGAGCCACTAATTACAAGGGTTTATCAATCAGTACTGGCTCGTGCACTGGTCGTATCGTTGCTGGAGGAATAATTCTAGTAGTTGTGCCGGGCTGCATCTGTATTTTCCAGGGATTAGATATTTCTGCTGGTCGATGATCTTGCACTTGCATTGGCACTGGGTGGACCAACGTTGAAGATATCATTTGCGTGCCTGTAATGGGCTGCACTTGATTGAAAGGTGAAAGGAACAGCCGCAATGGTTGACTGGGCAGCAGAGATGAACTTTCTTGCATTCCTGGGTACATCTAAAGTGGAATTGGCTGCATATACTTAACCAGTTGAATAGAAACTTGAACTCTTACTTCGTTTTGTGCTGAGGCTAATGCTTGACTCTGATATTTCTCAGTTTTTTATCTCTTCGGTTGTCTTTTTGGTTCCGATTTCAATAGTTTATCCGGTCAAAGAGTTTCTTCATAAACTGGAGATGTAAGGATAGCCATAAATCCTCTCTTGCGTACTTTTCACTTACTGACTGGCTTATTATTTTTAGTCAAATTCTGTTGTGCATTCGTGTAAACAGAACTTAAGACTCAGACATGAGCTGAATCAATATTATCGATGCCAGAGACAGTTCAGTTCAGTTCAACACAATTAGTTGGTTTGAGCATAAAGTCCTGTAAAATTAAACAACATAAACTATTTGCTCCAGAGCAAACAAAATTTAATTTACTTTTAGGGCGTTAAGTGTGAGATTTTGGAACAGAGTATTTACTGACATACTGAGCATGCCTCAAGATTAAAAAATATATGAGATACGTTGCAAATATTAATATTTATACTTTCAATTTAAAATCACATTTGAAATTTTAATTTTAATGTTAGAATTTGAAATTTGTTCAATATCAAAAGCTTCAAGTTACAAATTAGGAATTGAAAATCTGTAAGACCTTAATTTCAAAATGATTTCAAAAAAATGTTAACCTCTTCATTTTTAATAAATTCTCTGATCTACTTAAAAACATAAGGTTCTTTTTAACTTTTATTATGAATTTAATTTTTTAATTGGTCAATAATAAGTTTTATGCAACGGCTATAAATTATATAGTTATGAGAGCGAATCGCTATATTATTAGAATTAAAGTAAAAAATATTTCAATTTAATAACTCACCACCAAATCAAATTCTGTATTTCTAGTTTTAGCGAACTCGCTCTGATTCAGAATCTTATCTAAGTCATCGAACTGTGCATTTTCGAAGTCATTATAAGTTTCAAAATCTCGGAGGCGGTGCAAAACATCTCTCTCTGGTTCTTCTATTATTTTTCTATCAGCTGTTTGCTCATAGCTTTCTCTTCGCTTTTCAGACGTGAAAGCTTCACTATTGTCTTCGGACTGTATTTCTTGAGACCCGTGAAAGGTTTAAAGATCTTCAACATGTGTTTTTTCTACAGCTGTTTGTTCAATCATAAATGCTTCTCCACCATCGATTTCGAATTGAGCCTCTTTAATAAAGATTTTAAAGTTCTTCTTTCCTTGGTTACACGAAATATATCGTTTCGATTTGCAGATAACATCTCTCTGAAATTAAAAAAAAAATACTTTTATTTAAATTCATGTGTTGTAAATTTTTATTAAATTTTTTGTTTGTTTGGGAATTACAAAATAATAGTTATTAACCTTTGCCAATATTGCTGAAAAAAACAGCCACCATCTTCGTTAAGAACTGCAGCAAAATCCGTGTCTGAGAAACGGTCTTTATTAGACGGGAAAATCCCAGTTTTTTCAAAATCGTTTTTTGCTGTGGCTAGGTTGCAGCTTGCTAGAAAGCTTTTCCAAATATGGAGAAAACATCAGACATAGTGACGACTTTACCAGTGTGCATCCTCAACCATTATTGCATTTCTTTTGCAAAGTAAGAACTCAATAATCTCATGAAGGCAACCTCAAGTGGTTGAAGTCGATGAGTTGTGTAAGATGGTAAACACAAATGGATGTCGCCATTTTCATCCGCTAGATTGATCACATTGATATTTTTTGTGCGGGACACGTGTCCATCAGGAATTATCAGCACAGGCGACTCCTTGCTACAACTCGCCTGTTTTATAAACCATTTAAACCACTCAGTAAAGATTTCTGTATCGATCCACCCATTTTAGTTGACCACCGCCCATGCACCTTCTGTTTTTCTCGCTAAATACTTTTCATTGTCACGTTGTCGAGGGAAGATTAGCATTGGAGGTAAATATTTACCATCTGCTGAAAAGCATATTTCAGCAGTCACTTGTTGCCCTCGTTCAGCAGATTTTTGACAGACTACCTGGTTCTTTCCTCTAGGAGCTATTATTTTAGAGACACATTTTGGAACGACACCTGTCGCGAACTCATCTACGTTGAAGATGGTCTTACCTGTCAAGATGTTCTGCAAAATAGTCTCCTGGAGAAGGTTGTAAAATTTATTCACTTCGATTGTATTAACCCCTAATGCTCGCTCAGCTGAGGTTGGGTCTGGTTTGCGAAATGATAGTTGATGATGTATTGGCGGCACGCTAGGTATTTATCTTGCATTAGACCAAAAATGTTCAGATTTTCTTAATTTTTTCACATACTAAATATGTAAAATAATAAAATATTTACCTGTTTAAATTTTGTGGAAATTGTTCATTAAAGATATTTTCAGGTTTACGCTAGTTAGGGAATTTTCTGTAAAGAAACATCATTTATGTACGAAACAATGTTCATAAGTGAGTAATGAAATGCCTTATGCTGTAGTGTAATGTATAGAACCTTCGTTGAGAAGGAAGTTTTATGGAGAAAGTAGCAGAATTGTGGAAAATGGGCAGGTGTTCCGCGCGCTTAGGTATAGCGGTCTCACTATACCTAAGCGAAGGTAGTCTAGTCTCCTGCTTGCTGCGATAATTACAGATAATGAACCTCCAATACAAGGTAAATAATATTGCAATGAAAATGTACCACAATAAAAATAATGAAAATAAGTACACGATTCATTATTTATAAATTATTTCCAAATTTATGGCGGGTGAAATGGCACAGACAAGGTACAAGGTCGTAAGTGTGAAAATGAGGTACTACCAGGGTACAACAAATGATAAAAAAATTACAAAAAAAAAAAGAAACCGTTTTAGAGAAAATCGTTCTGAAAAGAGCAACGATTCCCGAAAAACGGCTTCTGAGGAAAGATCAATCGGTACTATTAACTTCCACCGAGAATGTTAGATATTTACAATTCAATATGTCGAGCCTTCCGGAAATTTTGACGAAATCTCTGACGATTTTCTGTACAACGAAATTTCTAGAAAGTCAGACATATGACGTATGGTCGCGATAGGCCTACTGTTTCGAGAGACATCGACGCAGTTAATCATGAAAACCACTAACTCTTATTACCCCTAATCTATTTAGATTCTAGAAAGATCGATCGAAGTTTCTGGAAGATTTATTACACGCGGGGCCCTTGCCTGTATCAAATTTCTAGAACCGAAAATATGCAATCTCTACATAAATTATAGAAAGATTGATTGATTCAAGTTTGTATGAGGATATAGGTTTTCTTTATCAAACTTGCTAGAGGCATTGATATTGGATGTAATCTTTACCTGAAAGGTAGAAAGTATAAGGTATAAGGCTGTGGGGTTAAGTTCCACAACATTTAGGTTTGCGCAGTAGCCTTATAAGGCACATATAGATGCTCAGTACAGCTTTATGGTACATAAGGCTGCACAGTAAAGTTATATAGTACATAGAGCTGCTCAGTGAACTCCAATGTCACTTATGGATGCGCAGTAGACTAATTAGACAAATATGGATGCGCAATAAAGTTTAGTGGTACACAACACTTCGCAGTGAAGTTCTTAAGTACATATAGCTGCACAGTGCACTTCTACAATATATATATGGATGCACAGCAGACTTTGAAATTTAAGTAGGCTTCTACGACATATATGGATGCGCAGTAGAGTTTGGCGATGTACAAGGCTGTACAAGGTGAATTTCAAGAATTAAGAAAAGCGACCCTAATTTCACAAATGTTATTAAATTAGTCAGTTTTCATAAAAGTCAGGACAAAGGGTTTTCCGAAGTACAGAAGAGGAATTTGGCTTCAAAATTCAAAAATTCAAAAAAAGGACTTATATTTGGGAATGTTATCAAATTAGATGGTTACCATGAAAGCCAGTACAAGGGAATATTTAAAGTAACAAAACACAAATTTAAGGTAAAAATTTCAAAATTTGACTAAAATTTTAAAGATTTTAAGAAATTGGTATATTTCCACGATAGTCAAGACGAGGGGTTTTTTTGAGTTTCAGAACACAAATTTGGGGAAAACATTCGTATTTTAAGACTCGAAAATTTCCCTCCTCTTGACTATCGTGCAAATATACCAATTTCGTACAATTTTCAAAATTTTAAGCAAATATTTCTGTGTTCTGTAACTTGATGAACCACTCGTACTCGACTTTCATGTAAATCTACCAATTCAATAACATTTTCCATGATCAAGTACACTTTTAGAATTTAGACACCAAATTGGCGTGCCGTGACACCAAAAACCTTCTCGTGCTGACTTTCTCAAAAGTCCAATAACTGAAAAAATGTTCTAAATTTAAGTCACTTTTTCTAAATTTTGGATTTTTTGCAGCAAACTCGTATTCTGTGACATAAAAAGCACTCTCGTACTGACTCTGATGGAAATTAACTAATTTAATCAAATTTAAGAAAGGAAGGTCTTTTTTAAGGTTGGAATTCTGAACGTAAATTTATATTCTGTGACTTGAATTTTCAAAATACATGTTTCTTATTCATATTTACGATTTTACACCTCAAATTAAAATTTTGCTATTTCAAAACGCTCCTCGTACTAACTCTCATAAAAATCTACCAGATTAACGAAATTTCCAAAATTTCAAACCTATAATTGAATTCTATAATCAACAAATCAATTAATTCTAAAGTATTCAACATTGCTTTCCTTCTTAAGTGTAGTAAAGTCTACAGATAAGGCGTGTTTGATAACCAGAGCAGATTTGCTTATGTTTTGTTTCCGGGTGCGTTTTGACATCGGACCGTTCCGTATTTATAAATACCCTTAAAATTACAACGTATAAATAAGTATTGTTCCGTGGAGCTCTATCGCTCATATGTAAGTTGTATGTACCTCTACTGCGCATTCATAAGAATCCCTAACATTACTGCACGCCATAAGTGCCATGTAACAATTGCACATCCATAAGTAGCATGAAACTTTACTCCGCATCCGTAAGTGCCATGGAACTACACTGTACATATGTGAGTGCCATTTTACTGTACTGCGCATCTATAAGTACCTCCTAACCTTACTGCGCGAACATAAATGTCGCGTAACTTTACTGTGCATCCGTAAGTGTCATATAACTCTACTACGCAGATGTAAGTTCTATGTAACTCTACTGTTCTCCTGCAAGTAACTCCTAACCTCACTGTGCAGCTATAAGTGCCGTGTTATTATACTGCTTTTATCTGTAACCTTTAAAATTTTCGAAAATCCCGTAACAAAATTGTACAGCCCTCCTACTTTGCCAACAAACTTAATGTTGAGCAAATACCTAGCTTTTGGAAAGACCCATTACAAGAGCCTCATCCCCATCTCCCACTACCCGATTTTCATGATTTCCATTCTACGCCTACGCCTCCAACTTTGCACTGCCTTGACCGATCAAGACCCTCGACTTCATTAGTTGTTCCGTCGTCACATAAAGGTTAGGAGCAGGCGAGCATTCTCATGCCAGTTCCGTAGAGAGCTCTCGCGCTTCCGTTCATCATTATCCGCCGTTGGTGCGTTCCTTTTACACTTTGCGCGAGTGAAAGCTGGAATCTAATTGACTCAGCGCGATTGGAGGTTTCGCCTGCGAACCAGCAAATAATTTTCATTGATCCCCTTTCCATTTGTGAAAGCGGGATTTCGATCGATTTAGTGCGATCGGAGACTCCCTATCGAGTCAAATCTAAACGAACACGTGCGCGATGCCAACGCTTGGTTTCTCGGGCTTTCTTCGTTCTATAGTGTAATTCAAATCTCTTCGTTTCGCGATTCCAATTATGAGATCTCAATGGGGTTTTTCGTTATTTAAATAAATAGGTATTTTATGCCACCTAAGGCTTTCTCCCAAAACATGTTTTGTTCCTTGAACCTAGACTATTCTAAATATTTCTAAGCAGTTAACTTTAAGATTAACCTAAGAAATATATAAATGTAACCAAGTTGTCAAACCACCATATTTCGTCGTTTGTACTGAACTCGTCTCTTTTCAAAAACTTCACCTGTATTTCACTTTGTCGAGACTTTACATATTTATACAGTCCATTTTACTTACTGGATTTAATTTACTTGAAATATAGAGGAGATGGCTTGAATTTGATATACCAACTTCTTTCCGATGGATTGCCGGGACTCTATGAACCAAAATTCGACCAACAATAGGTCATTCTAAAGGTTATTTAATAACCTTTCGGATGGTTCGATTGATTTTTTCATATCATCTATGAGTCTTTTCTGAATAAAGCTTTTCCAAAAAACAAGTTGTTCGAAAATCGGTCAATGGTGGCGCTAATTTGATATACGTATAGAAACATCGAAATATATGAAAAATAAGCAATTTTCGAAATGAAAATGAAAAATGATGATCGAATCTGGTATTTGACATTCTGAAATCTGCAAAAAATACCAATTGGACAGTAAGCGTTAGTATACACACTACGCTCGTCATTGTTAGTATCACATGAATCCTTAATAAACAAGCATACACATACATATACACATAGTGCATAAATACACGAATCTATTTTTTTGACATTCAGGAAGTTGAGTAATGTCTAGCTATGATTTTATGGTCGAAACCCATGGTATATCAGATTAGAGCCACCCTGTACAAAATGTTCATATTCAAAAAGCATAAACCCTAAGCAGAAGCATCTTCATATCTACCGATCCATACTATTCTACTGACCCTACTTCACTACTGCATGCAACATTTATTGGAAAATCTACATTCCCGAAATAATGAATAGACATTTAAGACTTACCTGGGATAATCTTACGATATCAGATTTTCTATTTTTCTGTCTCACACTTTTTGTGAAGCGAATGAAACAGTGAAACTGTCACTATTTTCCCCTATTCTGAAGTGCGTTCAGTTCCCACTTTTATAAACCTAGTATATGTTTTAGTTTTCTAGAAATCCAGGTGGCTTAAATTCAAGCCCTATATCAAATACAAGCCATCTCCTCTACGTATTCAACATACAATTTCTTGTTCGTGTTTTCATTTATTCAAAATACCTAGCGTAATTTCAATTTGCAACAAATTAAAAATAATCAAAAACAACAAAATTTGTACTTTTTCGACTTAGGATGACAAATATTGAGAACATTGCAATTGCATTATCTCAAATTTCATACGATTATGTAGTGTTCAATAAATTGATGAATTTTTTTTTTTTAACTTCAAACCTGAGGTTTTTTTTGCTTAGTAACGATTATCCGTTATTTTTGTTCAACAGTCTACCATTCTTTCAGAAATAAAACAAAGAAGCTTTTTTCTTAATAGCGATCATCTACACATCTTGATTTGAGATTATTATCTCTTTGAAATATTCCAATAACTTGTCATCGTGGGTCGTAAAAGAACAATTTTTGGCTGCAAAACCTGTACATTCCTGTAGAGTCTTATCATTGTACTTTTTCGTACACTTTTGTAGAAAATTAAAATTACAATGAAATACAACGACATACTATAATAATAGAACAAATGTTTCTTTCCTGTAATTTTTGTTGTAATTTATTGTATTGAATTGTAGGCTTGTGTGAAAATGGTTTTGGTTTGCGGTACATTTTGTAAACGTTTTTTCACTCCAAAAGTTTCCCATTACATATAGAGATTGAAAATGAAAAAGACAAATTTTTCCATGGAAGAAATCTCGAATAATGTACTTGATCATTAAATTTGTTTAAGAAATCATCTTATGTTCTGCCACGAGTCACTTCGAAGATTTTACAAGTTAATGATGCTTCTTTTACTTTATAGTAAAGATTTACAAATATTTCACTGGTAAAAATTTAACAAAGATACTAAAATTATAGAGATAAGTATTTCATGAGAGGAAAATAATTCAAATGAGATGTGACAGTTTTTAAGGCTATGTTGAAAATCAGAGGTTCCTAACGATGTACATGGATGTACATGGACTCAGAATGAGTCCAAGAATTGCCTTAAAGGCGCCAGATAGTTTTCTATAAAACTACTAAAAGTCAATTGCCACTTATTTTCTCCAAAACTTTCAGTGATCCATTTTATTTGAATCAAGGGATTATTAAGTTGTACAAATTTTGAGAAGTTAATTAATTCAGAGCTGGCTAGCTTGCTCGATAAAGTGGCGAAGGTTAGGAATGACGCAAAGGGTTACAAGAAAGTCAAGCACACATTTTTCCACTTTATTTAGATATAATTAATTCAAATATCAATCATCATATCAATAAAGGATAGCCAATTATACAGAGTAGGCCTACGTCCCACTCAAATTATTAGTACCGGCACGAAATGCTGACGATTTTCACAAGGCGAGCGCCGGAACGCCATTTTACACCGAAGTAACTTTTATGTATGGAGTGGTCCGAGTGACCACGTAAACGAGTATAATTTTATCATTTCGCCTTAAATAACTTTACCGCACTAGTGGGTTTCATAGAGACCTGGATATTACATTAAATTCGGCGTTTAAGGTCACCGACGCGGCTCAATCAGTATGACCTTGCCCGAGGTCAGCAATTAGCAAATTTTAACGGCTTGTGCCTTTCTGTTCGGCACACAACATTGAAATGAAAATTCATCCAATTATGTGTCAGAAAAAATTAAGGGACCAGCCTGAAAGTATTCATCCTCCTCGTATGCATCCTCTTATTTTATTTCCCACTTTAGTTCAACGTTTTATATTGGGAATTATTCTCTGTCGTCTCCACCGAAGGAAAAGGACGACTGCCAGGTTCGGTTCCCAGTAGTGTGGTGGCGCACAGTCGGAATGCATTATATGTCACGCAGGCCTTCGTTGTCTGCCGTTAGGCGAGGGTGGGCTGACTCGGGTCAGCGCGCAGATTCTCTGCAGCAGCCTGATCAAATATTACCGAGCGATCCTGCATGTGCATGAATCCCATCCACTACGCATGCGTTAGGAAAATATTCTCTTCTTAGTTCCAGGCACCAGCAGACATTCACTGCAGCCAACCTCGTAGAATCTGAAAGTTGTTGTTATTGTTGTGTAGGGGTGGTTGATCCACCCTTTCCATTCGAGATGAATATGAAATAAAAGTAATACAAAAAGAAATGAGAAGAAATAATAAGGATTCTATACCTTCTAATCCCGTGGTCCAGCAATTATTGGTTCCGCTCGGATAACCTAACCTCCCTAGTTTTGACAGGTGATGAGTTGTTCGTATTTTTAAATTGCTTGATTTAGTTGAAATTATAATGTGTATTTGTGAAAAGCAATAATAGGTAGGAAAATTAATCAGGAAGTTATGATTTGTTATTAGCCGTCAAACTCTCACATTCTAGGCTAATATTTCATCCAGTGTTTTGAAATACTTATTGAATTTAAGTAATTTTAAATAAAGCACAGTAAAGGAATGACAAAAATTACTAGAATCTCTTACGAATACTAGTCGCAGAACTCTCATATTCTTGGCTGGTCTCATAACTGTTCGCAGATAGATCATGAATTTTGATTCATAATTCCAAACTCACTTCCCCATTGAAAATTTGAACAAGTTCCTACTAAGAGCAACTGCCATCTAAAAATGACATCGGCCCCCAGTAGAACCGCGGTAAATCAAACTTATAGCCACCTCTCACGACCGTGAGATGGGTGGCATGATGAAATTACGACGAAAGGCCGGCGAAACCCTCGTGTGTCTTGAGAACAAAAAGCGAACCAAGGATGACAGCTTTCTGCATCCATCTCGCAAGTGCTGTGGCATATTTTTGGCTGGCGGGCATAGCTTTAAGGTTACGAACCAGTGATAGTTTCGCACCTCCGAGAGTACCGATCACAAGGGCAATTTCTTTAACCGAATATTTTGGGTACACTCGTTGCAACTCCCTTTTAAGGTCTTGAAACTTCTCTTCCTTCTCCTTCTCCTTGGTAGTGATGTTGTAGTCAGCTGGAGCCGAGAATTCAAATTTGGCACTTCTCGTTTTGGATAATTGACTATATCTCCTTTGGAGCGTTCGGCGGGGAAGGGTCACGGCCAACATCGCAAGAGCGACAAAGATGGCAATTAAGCACTCTTAGGGTCGCATTATATATGTAGATATACGTTCTTCCCGCATGGATGGGACACCCGGATAGTATGCGTTCTAGGTACTCTGTGTGTGCATGACACGCTCTGCACCTATCGTTGGGGACTTCTTGACATAAAACGTGGTCACGGTATACTAAGGTGGAAATGACACCGTCCTGGCATGCGAAAATTAAACGTTTTGTACCTAAATTAAGCCCTGATGATCTAAGAAAAGCAAAAGCTTCCTCCTTTGACAAGGACTGTTTTTCTGCATTCCTGTGAAAATTTCCGTGCATTTTCTTGTCGAGAAGCTCTTGATAAAATTTTTCAACATCTGCTTTCGCAACGATATAAGCTGTACTTGGAACAATTCGGTTATTGAGACAGTGGAGATTCAGAAGTTCGCGTCCGCCTTGACGGCATGATATGTATAATCGCGGAACAGACGAATTGATATGCAAGCTTTTATGCACATGCATCATCTTACGCGTTGTGATCTCAAGGGCCGTGAGCTCCTTCTTCGTCCAGTGAACCATCCCAATCGAGAAGAGAAAAACGGAACAGCAAGCATGTTAGTCGCAGATGCAGGTACCCTGTTTAACGCCAACAGATTTGAAGACCAAATTTGCCGAAGAAGATGCTTGTATCTGCTTCGGAGAGACTCTTCAACTGATGTTACGTCCTGAATACGGCTCTGAGGCACGCCCAGGTATGTATACTGCTCTCCGGTTTCAAGATGTCTGATAACACTTATATCCACAAGCTCAAGGTCCTTGGGAATGCAAACAATCTTTCCTTTCTTCAGATGAATTTTGATACATTTACCTAATCCGAATATCATAGGGGCATCAATCTCTCTATGCATCTCACTATGCGTGGATGCACCTTCAAGCTTTCCAACAGACAGATGATAAGTCTATGAGACGTTGAATCGATAGCTTGCCGGTAGTCAATCCAGGCCATTGACAGAAGCTATGATGTGCTGCAGCATCTTTACAGACGCACCTGTCAATTAGCAGGTTCTGTCGACATCCTGCTACACCTTCTTTCGAGCCGCGTTGTTCGTACATCTATCGCCACACAGGCTCAATTCTTCGTACAATCCTGTAGTTCAGGATAGCTATAAATATATTATAAAGTGTTTTCAAACAAGTTATTGCGGTATAAGCGTTTCCGAATTTGAATATGAGGTGAATATGCGGGCCAAATGATGGTGTGTCGAAGTAAACTTTTTCCACCAGAAGTTCTTGATAGCATTTAGTCCTGAAGCGGACAAGTTCTTCGTGCCTCAAAGTGCTTCTTTCACCTCCTCGGCAGTGATTGATGGACATTTTTCTCCAGATGTGATGAGGTTGTCGCCCAATTTCTTGAAGCGGATGATATTATCAGTACCTTCTTTCAACTCCAGTGTTTTTAGTATCTTGTCTACCTCTCTCCAAAAAGTCTCTACCTCGTTAGGCTTGGGTGGTTTTTGACAGGAGCAGGGTGATCACTCAAAAGGCGAGATGGGTCAGCGAGAAACTGTTAATTCTCCCTGATCCATCTCTTCCTCTTCTGTATTCCCTTCCTTGTGTCAGATAGGACTTGTATTTTGTCAAAAATGTGCTGCTTGATTGTCAGCAGCTTTTCGATAAAGGCGCAGTTGAAAACGTCGGCTCCTGTCACTGGCCATTCATTGGATCTCATCGGAATAAAAAGAAACATTCTAAAAGAGTTCTATTGGAGTCTCAGTTCTAATGTCCTTGATTTTTTTTCGACTTTTACATTTAATCATAATAATCGCACAACGCTTTACAATGAAGTAATTGCCCAAAAGGGTCGCCGGGCCGCACACAAGTCGGAACGGTGTCCTCCAAGGGGACTCAAAGTCCCGAGAAGCGCCATAGTGTCTACTGAGTCTGGGTTTGCTCGTCCGACGATACACGTCTTCTGGGTTGCCATAGTGCGTAGTGTCTCGTGTCGCACTCCGCCTTATCGCCAACTCCTGGGGTACAACTTCAACGGTCTCACACGTCTCACTTCAGTAGAGTCAATGGATGTAGGTGGCCAATAAACCACATTTTAACCTTTACTATCTTCGCCTCATTGTGTTTGAACCTTTGTCTCGGCAATCCAACTCTCCATATCTCTCCTCGGTCTTACCTTGTAATACCTGGCACCCAACCTAAAATCCCACACTTTTCCTATAAAAAATCTAACATGCAGAGAAAAAAGGACACAACTCAAAATTAGACTTTACTTTCGACTCTACTCTTAAACATTACTTTTGAACTCGTTGAAATTCTTGCATGCTAATTGATCCTATTGCCTTGCCAAAATGACTGATTTCATGATTTATATATACTGATTTCTTAATATACAGTGATTTGTATATGTCCCTGATTCATATGTGCCTATGAATTTATATATGCTCATGATATAATTCGTGATACACTGATTTCTATGTGATTCTTTTTTTTTACCTGCACAATGATTTTTGTGCCATGATTTTTATTTCTATTGCCAGGCTCGATAAATCTTACATGCAGTGATTTATATGTGGTCTTGACTTATATATCGTTATATGTACCATTTGAAAATCTATCAAAAAATATTACAACGTGCCCACCTCCTATATATCAGGGAAAGTGATTTAGATTAAGGAAAATATAACACCAAAAACGGAAACAAATTTTCAAAACATTATTTTAAAAACTCTAGAACGAAAAAAGACGGGTGCCTTATTTTCAAAAGGAATATAGATGAAATAAGACAATGAAAATCAAAATAAAATCATTAAATATAACGCCTAGTTTCGGAAAGCCAAAATTTCAAACGAGGGAATTTAGAGGTCGGAGAAAGTTGAGAAATAAGTTTTGAAAAACTCAAACCAAAAATCGGGCAAAATGATGAAGTCTGTAATGAAAATTACATTGGGTTTCGATTTTTGTTGGATATTTCTAGCGCCGAACGAGGCGAACCGTTTAAGCGCGTAAACAAGTTCGCACGTGCAGCGTGCAATATTCGCTAGTCGCACCAAGGTCACGCGACGTATCGTGTAAGCGAAGGGTCCTACGAAGAAAATAAGCATCTTTTCTAACTCGAGAATCAATTAGATGTCCAATTAAAATCCTAATTTAATATTTTTGATCAAAATGGGAATTTTAAATTAAGACACCACATCGAACAAAATATAGAAGGTGTCCCATCAATAAGAATTTTAATTTAACTGGAAATAAATGAAACTCAGATCGGGCAAAATAAAAAATATAATTGAGAACCCTACATCTATGGAAAGTGACCAGAATAGTTCAGATTTGGAAGGTGTTGCAGCACTTCCAAATCAAAACAGTAATTTTACTAACGGTACACTCCAAAGTAGAAGTACGATCCCAAAAACAATTAACAGGTCAATAGGTTGCGGTAGGAGGTTCACGCGAAAAAATACAGAACCACCTAGTATAAACAATAGGACAAACCAAGACAGAACAAGTCAAATTACTCGACCTAACAGAACCTTCGACTTAGAAAACAATACCTTCTATTTACCCACAAAAGGCGCATCAGGCCCAATAAATATTTCGGAAAAATCTAATAATGAAACTTTCCTACGCGATTCATTCCTGGAAAATAACACTCAGTTCATAATAAAATCGGATGAACTTTTAGAAGCCGCGGAATACAACGAATTTATGAATAAGCAGAGGGTAAGATTTTTTAAATAAAATGAAGAGAGGACAAAAAATGTAAGGTGTAGGCTCGGCCCACCCGCTAATAGCTCTTCTGAATACAGGAAGAAAACAATATAACCATATAACGGGAAAAATAAAAGCGTATCTCTTATTAAACACTCAGTACAGTTCAACTTGAGAGAAAATGTACAGGAAAATAATCAGCCTTCATACAATAATATTGAAAACCGTAGTAGATTGAGAAATAATAATTTAAAATTACAAAACTCTGATGACAGCGAACCTTTAGAGGACAAAAACAAATCAAATCAAAACAAAACACGTAGACTCTCGAAAACAAATAACAGGCCAAACAGACGTTCTAGAATTCACATAAATAACCCAGACACAGATCACGAATCCGACAATCAATTATATAATGAAACGATTCCAACTGCGTGTTTTCCTTTCGGCATGATACAAACGCCTCTTCAAATTATAAGTAATTGCCTTATCAAATTTGGCCATAAAAAAGCAGATAGTCTCGCAAATTTTTCAGAGGAACTGAAAAGATTTGAAAGGGGTTCCAAAATAAACAACAGGGACATTCGATAGTTTGTAATAATAACTGACACATTTTCAGCAGTTTTTGATTTTTCATATAGTTTCAACATCTCATGTTGCATTTAAGGACTCGTTAATGTAGTTTCGACACTAATTTCTTTGATATAAGTCGATAGTTTCTAATAATAACTGACACATTTTCAGCAGTTTTTGATTCTTCATATAGTTTC